>JAAGVU020000040.1:13207726-13221930 GCA_011763525.2 Mormyrus iriodes | reverse complement strand
TCCGACGCCCCGCCCCCAGCCCTTCAGGGTCATGTGAAGACAGCGGCCAGGTAGTGGGGCTCCACTCAGCGTCCTCTCTGAGGGACGCCGTGCAGCACACGTACCTGCCATCGTTAGCACTGAACCTCATACGCTGCTTGGCAAAAGTCCAGAAGAGAAAGGAGTTAGAGGAGACAGAGGTGCAGAGAAAGAGCCGGAAACGTGAACACGACACAGCTACTGCGACGGAGGTGCAGGCTTGGCGGGGGCTAGCGTGCATCGAGACGGAGCCAGAGACACAGAGTGTCCCCACAAACATGGTCACCTCACAGGAAACCCCAGCCGCTAAGCAACCATACATACTGCAGGAGGTAAAGAGGTGCTAGCTTCAATGGGCCAAGGTCTAGAAAGACCTACCTTCTGGAGTGGATTCCGGCTTATTGTCCCGCTTTCGCTTTTTCCGCTTCCCCTGCAGAGGAAAACAGCACGATGATGAGCTAATGGTGCATAAATGATGCCGACAGAGAGGAGGTGAGTCTGGCATGTGACTCAGACTCTTGCCCCATCTACTATGTCTAGGGTATAAGAACTCAGACTAATGCCCCTGCCCTCCCCCCCAGGCCGATCCTGACACCCTGCCACATGGCTTGCCTGGTTACAAGGCCACAGTTGTGTCCCTTTCCAAGATGGGAAGCGGATCCTGTTCTGGCATTAGCCACAGGCCTGTCAGTGGCTCGGTGCAGACTTACGTAGTTGTCTCGTGCCGACCAGCCCGGGTACAGCTGGGAATGAAGTTGCCGTTCTTTCCTTGCCAGCTCGTAGTACTTCGCCTGCTCCTCCCGTGACAGAGAGTGCCACTGCGAACACAGGGAGCCACACCGTGAGAACAGCAGCTCCAGCAGGAACAGAGTGGGGTCCACGGGCCCCCCTGCAGAGCCGGCCTGCTCACCCTCCTGCCCAGAATCTGGTTGATGGCGGCACTCTCCTTCAGGGTGCACTCCGCCACCACCTTGGCCCGCATCTCCTTCATGTAGAGCATGAAGGCATTGAGCGGCTTTTTGATGTGTGGTTTCTTGTCCTCCTCCTTCTTCACTGGCCCTGGGGACTTCCTGCGGGGAGAGGGGGTGTCCCAGCATTTCAGGCAGGGCACCGAGCACTGAACACGCTCTCCGGCCGAGAGAACTATGATCCGGCACCTCTTTCTGGCATTTCTGAGGAATCGACAGGATGCCAGACCTAAACAACAAGCTTAATAGCCAATTAAAATGCCTCAGGATCAGCTGCGACCCATGAGAAAGAAATGGAGGACTTACGAGTGAGCAGCAGAAACGACACCATCGGGGTTGGGCTCCTGCTTGATGGCGGGGGAGACTATGGCAGGGTGTGGGATGCCCGTCTGGTGGAGACCATGGGGGTGATGAGGCACCATGTGGGGAGGGAACCGGCTAGACACCAGGCTGTGGAGAAAGGATGCAAAAGGGCCAAAAACTAGATGTCAACTTCACTGTAGCTGTACAGACTACCAGAGGGCCTCTGAACGAATGCAAACATAAGCACGCTGACTGGACACAGACTCCCCCTCGACTCTCCTGGGGGATAGCAAAACTCCTTCTGTTGACCTTCCGCTAATCGTCAGTGGCCTGCAAACAGCGCCCCCTATGCCTCCTCCAGATACTCCTGGTTTTAAATTAAAGGAAAGCTCACACAAAGCACACTTGAGAAATGCCTTTCTAAACCGAGGAGGGAGTGTGCTGTTGCTACAGCAACGGAGGCAGCTCGACACCTGAACCCAGCTCCAGACCGCAGAAGCGCCCACCCCGCACCCGGCACAGGGAAACCGCCTGACATGGACATTCCAGTTTTCCACCAGCCAGGACAATGGGGCATTGTCATCAAATTGGGTTTAATAAATAAATCAAATTGAGATCTGTCTCTCTTCTCTGCACATTTTTGTTAAATCAATATTTCCAGTTGTACCCAACGGGTCCTTCTTTGCAGGGTAAAACAGAATAGTAAATGAAGATCGGCTTGTTGGATTCTGAGATGCACCACGGGTTTCTAGTTCCGGAGAAACTTTTTTCCCCCACTTGAGCAACCGAAAAAATTAAATTTCCTCGGAGGGTAGGAGGAGAGAGGAAAAAAAAAAGCCTGCAACCAGAACATAGATCGGGGAGCGTTGGGCAGCTACCCCACCAAACACACTAACACTATAGCGGCCTCTCGCTCCGCTCGTATTAATTCCCAGAATCAAAACCAGGGGGGCGCGGGGGGAAGATTTCTCATTAAAATGGAAGCAGCTGCTCTTACAAAAAGAGTCACACGCAGAGAGGAACACGAGTCAACAACAACGACAAAAAAATAAAATAAAATAAATGAATATAATCGCTCACAACACAGTTTCAAGAGGGAAAAATGTTAAAAATGTGCAATTATGATCAATTAAAGCTTTTAAAATGATTTGTTTTGAAGCTGGGAACAGGCTGACGGGGCTGTTCTGGCTCCTTTGGGAGAGCAGAAGCTGCTCTTCCCCTCTCCTCGGCATGTAAAAAGAGAACAGCCACTTGCATGCCCCCCCGCCCCCCCCCCCCTTCCTTCCGACTTTCCCCCTTTGAACACGGCGAGATGAATGCCGGCGATTGCGCGAGTGACTGTTTGCTGGGATTGTGCTCTGACGCTGAGTCGGTGAGCGGCCCTAGTGGGGCACACATCTGTGTTTGGGGTGCCGGGGAAACCAGCGGATGCGCTGCCAGTTTTCTAGGCCAGGGAGGGGCAAGTGAACGGCATTAATGCGTCTTTATGCGTCGCATGCGCGGGCGCTCACAATCGGTCATTTAAAGCCCATCGCAGATATTCCATCTCCCGCCCGTGCTGAAAGGCCTGGTGCCTATTCGAGCATTTCGGAGAGTTCGGTGGGATGGAAGGGGCCACTTGGCTCCTCGCCATCACTGGTGGGGAGCCTTTCATCTCCGTACGTGTTGCGGAGATCGCTCTCCAGCCAGGCCCAGCCGCCGAGGGAGGCTCTTCAGATCTATAATCCGGCACTGAAACATGTTCTCAGGAGTGGGAATCGCGAATGGTCTCTGAAGGTTCTCCATTCTTAGAGGAGCACTTAAGGATGGTCTCCTACCCATCGGAGAACGAGGCCTCATTTGTATTCCGCGGCAGGCCCACTCCCCTTCCTGGCCATGTCCGGGCTGGAAGCCCCGCCCCAGAGTCTGGGGCAGCCCTGAGGCTGTGCCACTCCCATCCATCAGCAATTCCCCTGAAGGGCTAGCTGACGCAGTGCTCGCAGTGCAGATTCCCGGGAATTGGCGTTTCACAAATTGTGATGATGAGAATGCGTAAGGCATGACTGACTGCAGCCCACAGCGGCATAGCTAATGCGCTTCCTAACAATGTGGTGCAACTGGACAGCGGAGCTCACCTGGACATGGATGCGTTCATTGCAAGTGCTGGGTAGGGGTGTCTGAATCCTCCTGGGGGAATGGAGTACATGGGCTGGCCCTGCCTGGAGGTGAAGAGCAGCCTCAGTCAGGGTCATTATCTGACACGCCCGACACGTTTCAGAGGAACACAACAGTCACACCTGATTCAAGCACAAAAGATCCCACAATTCACTGTTTCTGGGATGGTAACAACTCTCCCCCACATCCCCCACCCTATTATCAACTTGAAAGTGTGGCATCAAAAATAGACTAGCAAAAAATTTTGAGCACAACATCAAAGAGGTGCACCTCGCCAGCTCTGAGCATCTGGTGATTAGGCGCGTTGCGAGGGAATCATCGCATATTAGCTGAAGGCTGATCCGCCTTTGATCGGCCTGAACATCCATTCATCCCGCGCTGACGCAGAACTGCGCGTGAGCCGCGTGCACATGAATGGAGGCGGCTGCCCACCCCCCCACCCAGCTGGGGAGGCCCGGGGTCACACAGGTCAGACTGGCAGAAGACCCACCCCAGTCTGTCCCAGAGGTGTGTTGGCCGACAAGGCAAACTTACTGTGGGACCAGCCAGCCCAGGGGATGAGGGATCTGTCCCACCGCCCCAGGCGACAGGGGGTAGTAGGGCGAGAGCTCCGAGGGGTGGGGTGTCCGTGGAATGCCTGAAAGACAAGAGCAATGATCTCTGGAGATCTCGAGTCAGTGCAAAGGCGGTGGGTGTGAAGACAGTGATGCACACCTGTCTTTGGGTCCAGTATTTCTGGAGAGAGGTGCGAGGGTGGCGTCCCAGGGGAGAAGTGTTCATTGCTGTAGGTGATGAGGGGCGTGAGAGGGTGCACATGATGGGCATGCTGCACCACTGGGACCTTGTTAGACTGAAGGGGGTAGGGGGAGGAGAGAAAGAAAGAAAGGAGCTTTAGACCATCCACAACTCCACACTCAGCAAGACATCCTGCCATGGGCCAGATCCTTAGAAATGTACTTTTCCCCTACTAAATTTCATAAGCAGTGGCATCTCCAGCTATTAACACAAAAATAAACACTGCTGAAAGGAGTGTATAGTGGAGCTGCCGTTTCTACACAGGAAGTTCCCTCAGCATTATACACTTAGGGGTATGTGTGCTTTTTCATCTTCTACGATCACTCCGACACAAAAGCCAGTCGCTGAGCTGGCAGGGGTGGGGAACACAGAGGGCCACAGACACACCCTGCCCCATCTCACGCTGCCGCGTGGGGGTTCACGCCCGTCGCCCCAGCCGCTTGTCTCCACCTGCCCGCTGGGGCAGACAGCGGCAGCGGCTGGTTAAACAACAGGGGTAGTATGTGTGGCAGGGCCTCATGATGGCTGGACACATACCAGGGAACATGTGAGGACTACGCGAGTCTGCCAAGTGCAGCAGTGCACTCCAGTGGATGGGGCACGAGGCAAGGGACGCATGGCCGATAGGCAGGGTAAAGAGAAACTCATCAAAGGCCAGCCTACTGCCCAAAAGCAGCCTGTCCCATATCTCTGCTTGGGCGTCTAACTTCCTGCACTCTGCCAAAGCTAACGGCACACAGACTTCAGCCCAAATTGGACAGGATGGAGTAACTGGACTGGGAGGGACGTCTGAGCCCATTGTCCATATTTAAGCTGCTTTTGTTATGGGGGTGGGCAGGTTAGGAGAGCGGCAAAGTACAAAAGTGGGACCCATAGACTGGTTAGGGGCAAGCAGAAGAATAACTTGTCCATCTTCCAACTGCTTATCCATATCAGGGGCTTGAAGCCTGTCCCAGGCAGCACACAGCACAAGGCTGGGCTACACCCTGGATGGATTGCCAGTCCATCAGAGGGTACATATACACAATCATACTGGGCAAACTAGCAATGCCAGAGTTGTAGCCTAACTGTCATTGGACTGCTGGAGGAAAACTGCTGCACGCAAACGACGGGATTCGAACCCTGACACTAGGACCGTGAGTAGCGCCCCCCACTGAGCCACCATACTGCCATAATACAACATTTTAAAACCCCCTCTTTTCTTAAGGAAACACGGTCACTTCTCCTGGGCTATGCCAGTCAATGGGCCGCTTGTTGGCCCAGGCCATCATGCCGGAGAAGGGAGACTTGTTCCCCCTGCCTCCCCCCCCCAACCTGTCCAGTAACCACCACGCCCTACAAGAGAACAAGCTCTGCATTGAGCACCCCCCAGGCTCTCGCCTCACGCCCTGTAAATGCCTCCAGGTCCCTGACAGACCTTCCCAGCCCCCCCAGCCTGCTCCACACTATTCCCACGACTGCCCGTTTGCGTTTCACTGCCGAGTGTGACAGTCAAAGGGGGAAACGTTTCACCACGGGACACAGGGAATGGGGAGGGTCGTCCTCGTACAGTCCGTGCCTGGCGCTGGTGCCCCTTGGCCTCTGGCAGGGGTTAACAGCGGGCCTGCGGGCCTCGTGTAGCAGACTTGCGCCCCCTGGAGCCTGGTGTGTTCTCTGCATTATGGATGCCCCAGACCTGTGCTCTGGCACAGCTGTGGGCAGCACATCAGTAAGAATCACAGAACGCTCTTTAATAATTAACACACTACTGGCAGTGACACCGATGCGATTTAGCAGGGTGGTAATGCAAAATGCCTGCGTTTGGCCATTTTAACCAGCTTCCGTGGAACTTTCACAAAAACACGTGCTGAACTTAAAAAGAATTATCTACAAATGAAGATGGATCTTTGTTGAATGGGGTGGAGCATTGCCTGGCAGGTTAGGAGGCTGTCCTCATGATCAAAAGGTCGCCAGTTCAAATCTCATGGTCGCGGCAGAGTGGCTTCAGTCCGCCCTTAAGCAAGGCCCTTAATCCCCCATTGCTCCAGGGGCTGTCTGACCCTGCTCTCTCAATTATACATCACTTTGAATAAAATTGTTTGCTAAATAAGTAAAAAATGTAATTTCTTAGAGGCCATCAGCATGCAGTGGGAGAAGGGGGCCAAAAACAAGAGGAAGAGTCAGCGTCTGAGCGCAAGCGGAGTGCAGGGGGCGCCACGGTGAGCAGACGCCTGCAGCGCTCAATCCCGAGGCCAGGAGCGTAGCTGCCAGGGACTCCGCTCGTTTTGTAAGCTTGGTGCTCCGACACGTACAGCCGGTCTGTGGTGAAGCCTGCCAGTGCGAACCCGCTGCCAGGACAGACTGAGAGGGTGAGCTGGGCGTCGGGTCTGTGGATTTGATCCTCCGTCAAAATCCTGCACCACCCCTCTGCCCGGATTCCCCAACCCAAAAATAATAGCGCACAGAATGGATGGTAATGATGGGGTCAAACCAAATTAGCTCTCATAAAGGAGGCATGCTATGCGCTTGTCTGCGGTACGCTTTTCGGAGAATAATTTTTAAAATCCACTATACGGCAAAGGAACATGCAGTAAGTGACAATTTGATACTGTTGCACCAAAATATTAAGTGGAGGCACTTATCAGCCAATAACTTGGCCGTTTAACGTTGACGACCAATAATTAGCAGTACAACATTATGTAAAAAGCAGCCTGCACCCATAAAGTCAATCTGGAAAGGGGAGAGAAGGAATGAATGACAGCTATTCAGGCCCAGCCATCATGTGGCCGGCCCTCGCTTTTGGAAATGTGGCGGGTAATGAGATTGAATGTTTGTGTACGTCGCTTGCAGGCTTAGGCGAGATGGTCTCGGTTAACAGGTCACCAAATACAGTCTGACTCATGGTCCGCTTGCCGGTTTGGCCCTGTCTGGCCCATGAAGGGTGATCTCATGTAGCTGGGAGAGGGAGCTCTAGGAATTCTTAGGAAATGTAGTACAGCTTCCCTGAAAATAGGCACTGGCTTGTTTTACGTCAAGATATGGGCCAAAGAAAATGTACAGCTCTTAAAGAACTTGCAGCACAGCTTTGTTTCTAGCAAATTAAGATTCATATCAAACATCTAACAGCAAAATTCACTGGCAGGCTTCATTTAAGCAAGGTGGAGACAAAATAAATGGGACAACGTGTTCTGCTCCAGGATAACTTAGGGTTAAATGTCCGAGAAAAACATCTTAGCGAGGGGATCTGAATTGCAAGCTATATTAGTCCTGGATGGTTTCATGCAAAACTAGGCAAAGTTGCAGGAAGACAACGAAAATAACAGAAAGCTGCAAATCCAGAGGATGGACGAAGGGCGTATCTGTTCGGCTGCTCGGGCCCGACATTGGCTGGGGTGCCAGCGCCACACTGGGCTGTCAAACTTGGAGTGCAGCTAATAAAAGCAGGGTCCTTGGCAAAGGTGGGTGGAGGGTGGATTTCATTCAAGCAAACATGTTTTTGGATTCTTCACATCTGAATTGAATTACTAGGCAAACAGCCTGTGCGTATGGGAGCCGAGAACAAACTGAATAACCCTAAGAGCTTTGCGTGTGCCTCTCGGCCTCATGATCCTTTCGGGGGGTGGGGGGGGGGAGAATGCATGGCATGCTGCAGAAACCTGAGCTCTATTTGTCAACCTCAACAGGAAGCGGATGTAAAAAGTGAGCTGTCCATATCTCTAGCATTTACAATCAGGTCTTACAAATTCATCAGTCTGCACATTCCACCACAATGTCCCATCAGGCCTCAGGAGCTCACTGCCATTCAGCAAGACGGTAAAGTAATACCAGGCCTCCGATAACTGGTCAAGCCTAACCCCAGAAATCCACAAAAACGTGACGTGTATTTCTACCACAAGGTGCAGTTTTGCCAAAAAAACAATACATGTGTGAACTGGTTAGGAGGTTCACTTTAAGGAACCTCAAATTAAAACTTGAGTACTTCCAAGCAGAAAGTTCCCTTCCTAGTTAGGATAGATAAAACGGGGGGGCATGTACCCCCCAATATTTAATTTGGCTTCACCCCCCCAAAACATAGACTTTTGCATTTCAAACTATTAAATTATGCCCTTCCTCTCACCTATGCCCTTGGGTACACGCATTAACGAGAATTCCTAAAAATACTCACAGGTCCAAGGACCTGCGCTCCTCATTTAGAGACTATAGAAATATTTTTCTCCCCACAAAACAAATGAAGTGCCTTGGTCTTCATTCTATCCTCCCTTGAACCAAAGATAATTTGCTGCAGTTTTTGATTCGCAGGCTTTTTGTCCACTTCACATAAACCGAGGGGCCAGCTAGTCTGAAATAAGGGCCTTGCCTGGTCAAAATTAGTTTACTAACATGCCGTACTCCTTGAATGTTGCATGGTTCTGTAGCTCAGTAAGACCTTCAGTATCTGCTGAAATATTTATGTATTTAACCCCACTGGTTCCTTATATTTCATAGCTTCTTTTTATATAGCTTATATTTAATCTAAAAACATGGCACTGTCCTAATTTCACTGTATTTTTATGGTTAGAAAAAAGGCATACAGATGATGTATGAAAAGTGCCACGTGCATCCGGAGGTCTTAAAGACAATTCAGTTAAGGTTAACAATGTCCAGTAATGATGCAGTTCGGGCCTGGGAGATTCCTCCTCACCAGTCTGATGTTTAAGTGTTGTGTCTCACCCAATGGCTCATGAGCTCCATTTCGAGCATGCCATGCACTGCAAGGGTGCTGCCCACCCATAGCCAGGCACGTCAACTTCACAAATAGCATCTGAGTCAGTGGAGTCTTAACCTGCAAGCAGCCAAAGAGCACCACGCCTAGAAGAGAGCCGCTGGGCTGCGTCAGTCTCCCAAGAGCGAGGCAGCGGTGGGGAAGGGTGGTGATCGTCCCATATCTGTCTGTCGGACTCCATGCTTCGATGAAACGGAGCAATGAGCAACTGGTGCTCCGGTACAGAAAGAAATGGTCCGTACCATCCCCAAACTATGGTGGCATGCGGATTTCTTGCAAGCAACGACACCACAGCAGAGCCAGAAAAGCGCTTTTCTGCCGAACAACCCCAGTGTTAAAGACAAGCTTATTCACACTGAACTCTAACGACGCACATGCACGTTAATGACATGAAGTGTGTATCACACGCAAGTAACAAGTTCATTTTCATTCCCGTTTACAGTTGTATTGCAGCAGACAAAATTGCTGTGAGCTACAATTGAGATTCATTTGCTTTGTGCAATGTCATAAAGGAATTCTGCAAACTGAGCAGAACTGTACAGCCCCTTCTGGGACGATCTGGCGATCAGGATCGATTAGTCCTGTCTAAAGTTATTATGAGCAGGGAGCAGTTGTTCCAAAGGACTTGAAGATCCAGACCACAGAAGCCCAGTGAGTCCAACCCAAGCCCAGTTGACGGACTGACAAAGCCGACTCTCCCACAATGCATCACCTGCCCCAGTGCTGCCTTTGATGTTTTATTCATGTGGAGGCTGCTCTGAACACTGGGCTTAAATAAGGGGGTGGGTCTCTGACAGCCCTATGCTCCTTTACTTCTACCCAATTCCCTTGCAATGCCCCCCCCCCTTCGTATCAACTGCTGCAATGCCAGCAGAATGCTAAACAAACCTGTCTCCTGAATAATTGAGCGTCTCAGTCTGAGTTGGCTCCCCCAATTAGCATACAGGCCTTATGGACCTAATCTGCACAGCGACAGGACAGACTTCCATGAACCTTTCATATCCACTGCCTGCCCTGTCTTTTGGAGCATTCTTCCCGTTTCAGGAAGACTGGATACTCCCAGAGGTCTCAGGTACAGTAGAGATGCCATTTCTCACGATCCCTTCATAATTGTTTATGACTATGAATCCTGAATTTCAAATGCACAAAAAATAAATCTGAAAAACCACAGAGTGATTCCAGGCATAGAAGAATAACACAAGAAGTGTACAGTCTGACTAGTTATAACAGTGTTTGCTGCCAAGAGCCCAGTACACAGATCAATGAGAATGTGAGCCGTAGCTAGGGGGAAAAAAACAATTTCCAACATTAAATGCTCAAATTTATAGGGATGTTCAAAGAACCCTGAGATCTGTCATACATGTGACAGTGTGAACACGAGGCAAGAATCAAAATTCAAATGACATGTAAATGCACAAAAACACTATAGTGAACATCCAGGGTTCCCAGTCAGGAGGCTCTGTGCCTTCACTTGGACCAAAGCATTCATTTATTATTATTATTTTATTTTCCCCCTGCATCCAAATGTTCACCTACACCCCCTCAGGAAAGAGAAAGAGGAAGGAGCCCCGGACTGATGGGGCAGTGGGTGATACGGTAGTAATGGGGCATCACTACCGCATGATTGCAGCATGTGGCGACATGTGGAAGCTGCAACCAGGTGGCATGGTGGAGGTACGGCAGGCTGACAGGCACCGGCCCCCATTATCCCGTTCATTTGGTCGTGACTGAAACCGCCACAGCCGTGCTCTATCTTCTCCATGTCTAACATTAAGCAAACAAAATGAAATAAAACACTGCCGGGACTGGGCAGCAACACAGCAGACCCTGTGCTACAAAGACAAACGCACTGGTGTAGAAGCAGGGTGAGCAACCGGTCAGCACTTAGGCTAATAAAATAAGTCTAATTAGATTCCAGCTGAGACTAAGGTGACCCAGTGAATGGTTTTGGAATGCCTTGGAGAAGTTAAACACAAACAAATAAATAAAATATAAATAAATCGTAAGCAAAACCAGACTCCCTTGATTGCTGTCAATGATCATTTTGTCAGATGAATCATTACTCCTGCAACACCCAAACAAATGCTCCATTCAGACAGAAAAGAGAGCATATCCTCGTAAGATTAATGACTGGGACTGTTTCCCCAAGTACCTCCAGCAGGCTGACTAATAGCTACCTGGAAAATGATATAAGCAGCTCGGGACATGCCAGGTGACGGGACAAGGCTATCAGCCACCCAGAGGGCAGGACTGAACATTGCTTAACACACGGGGCGTAGGTAACGAATATGATCATCACATAATCCCACTGCTTCGTTGTTCCTCCACCATCACTGAAACGCAAACCTTAAATAGTGTTTATCTACCGTTCTTTCCCCCCAAGGCACACCTATAACAGGTTTAACAACTTCTACAGATACTGGGTCAAGGTTGATAACATTCTAAGCTTGGGTGAGACAGATAACACATAAAAAAGACAAAGGAAATGTGGCAAACATCTCAGTGAGGACGGCCTTTTCTCCCCAGGGGATTAGCTGGTTCACTTTATTCGTGACAGAAATACAGAACAAAAACCAAAACATGAAATGGCTTAAGAGAGGGAAAGACGTCATGACTCACATTACAACAGTTGTGCCCTGAGACGCAAACCGTGTGTTGTTTCAACATGATAATCGAGCAGACGGGGTACCTGACAGCGCAGGGTGGGACAGGGGTGTGGGACATGTATGCGGATTATACTCACTAGGTGTCCGGGGGTGGGCGACCTGGAGTCTTTAAGAGCTGCAGTCCCGGGGACATCGATCAGCGGCCATTTCATCTGCAAGTACTGTGGAAGGAGGAGGAATGGAATGAACAACTCAGGGAGGTGACCAAATGAGCTCGTTAAGGGGGGTGGAGAACATCTGAAATCATAAAAAATTCTGGCAAAAAGGGTCTTCAGAAGTTACTGGACCACAGAATGACAAATTCATGGAAGAGGAAGAAGTCTCTCTTCAGGTAGACCTTCACCGTCAAGGTGTCAATTTATGATGGAACCTTCTAGAGTGACAGCATTAACTACACACAATGGTCTCAGTCCTTGCAGCACTTTCTGTTGCGAAACACATTTGCACATGCCCGCCAGCACGTTATGCTATAGCCTATCCACCATGCAGATCTTGAAGAGACCCAAACCAGACCCGTCCACTTAACGCGGGACATCACTGAGGCAGGGCATGTGGCGTCAGCTGGAATAACACCGCCTTCCTGCCCCGAGTCAGACAAAACTGCGATCCGTTTTTTTCTGACAAGAGGGGGAAAAATAAACAGGGGATTGTTCTCTGACTTTTCAGTGAAGCTCAGTGTCACGTTTAGCAACTCGGTGAACCATGTCGAGTGTCAGATCCCTGGAAATGAATATTTGTATTACAGCGTATTAGGGGATGTTAAAAAATTAGGGTGAAATTCAGCAGAGGGCTATAACTCAGACATCCTCTCTGCCACCTGTAGATGCAGAGAGCGAGAGAGAGAGCACCCAGGGAATGGAATGGGGTTTCTGGGAACGGGGAAGGTGGGGGGGGGGGGGGCTAACGTGCCGTGGATACCGTGCACTGGTGGGGACTGTGAAATTAACGCTGTCCGGGGAATGTGGTCCTGCAGGCCCACAGCTGTGGGCGCCCGTCGTCTGGACATGGGAGGGAAGGGGGGGTGCTCAACAGCTGGAAGGAAGTCCTATCTTTCTGTGGGAGAGTGCAGGCAAAAGTGGGGGGTTAGCAGGGTAATTGTCTAAGTCAACAGCCCTCTTGTGAATTGCTCTTTTAAACTGAAACGAGGTTTATTTAAAATAAATATTGTGCAAGATACCAACAGCTCCTCCGAGGCTGTGAATACACTGTGACAAAATTAATTATCATCACTATCATATTGACCTATAATTGTTGTTATAATTAAGTCACGGCCAGGAATCTTGTGTTCGGGTCGAATTAGAGCCTTTTCGAATTTTTTTTCTTTTTTTAAATCCTGAGCCTGTTTGTACTCCATGAGCTGTTCAGACATCTGCTCCGCGTATCAGTTGTACACCCCGATATATCAGATTTTCATGTGTGTGGACGTTTTTTTCCATGAAAAACGCAGAAAGGATCGAAAACACATTTAAAAGCTTTCCGGCTTAACACGTGTGCTAAGGTATGCATGTTCAGCATCACGCGCAAGGTCAGCATGCACAGATTAGTGCCAGCCACAGAGCCCCAGGCAACCCCACCCAGCGACATGTCATGGCTATGGGGAAAGGGCGCGACCCGCCAGAGGCCTTGGCACTAGGGCCTCAGAGCATTCTGGCCAAGAGGGGCTTGTCATGGCACTTTCTCAATCTCCACTTTGACCTGACACCGCTTCGCCACACTCTCGACGCCGCCAAAGAAAGGACAGCCGGGCGGAATTATCATCGTAACGCAAATTAATTAATGCCCCCCCACCCACAACCGCTGATCCCCCAGCGCTTATTTAGCTGCAGGCCGGAGCGCCTGTCGTGCTTCCCACAAAAGGCCGGCGCGCCGCAGATAAACACCGGATGGATCGCGGTTACCTTCCCCCGGCATCGGCAAACAGGGAGCACCGTTTATCGCGTGAAAAGCTAAGCACAAAAGCAAAGAAAAACAATGATCAATCATCCTGACGCAGGCACACCTCAAAGGTGTTAGGTTGGGTGGCAAAATCTACAATCTATAAAGAAAAGGGTTCATTAAGGGTTAATGAAGATTTGTAAAGAGACTTTGAGGCTTCATTCATCACCACGACTGTACTGTTAGGGAGGGAGTTTGGATAGCTGCAGGTTAAAAATGGAAAAGACATTACGGCAGCGAAGCAGTTTCAGGAATGGGCTCGGGCAGGCTCAGGGTATTGTGTCCTGACAGCTGGGGGGGCCAACAGACTGCCGGAGGGAAGGAACTGGGCAGCTTGGCCTTATCCTAGCAGGGAACAGCTTGGATGCAAACACTTATGTCCTCAGCTTCATGTACAAACCAGGCCTGAAAGTACAGAAAAGCACAACCAGAAAAGGGAGCTCAGAGAATTCAGCTCTGTGCTTAACTGTAAATTGCTATCAAGTGTGGGGGGGGGGGGGGGGGGGGGTTTTGTTGTTTGAAAAAAAGAGTTTTTTCTCCGGTTTGGGCCTTTTCTACCCCGGGGGATTTCCGCCTTTCCCCCCCCGCCGCCCCCACAGCCCCCCCCCGTTCTCTATATAATTT
>JAAGVU020000040.1:13186961-13198730 GCA_011763525.2 Mormyrus iriodes | reverse complement strand
CCCACACCCACCCACCCCCACTAACACACCCTCTCCTCTGCAGCCCCCACCTCAGGACACAGCTGCCTACAGATGCCTCCTGTTAGTGCAGTGGACACAGAACGGCTGCAGCTTTGCGTTTGTGTGGGTTCAGATCTATATGCAGATGTACAAGCTCTTTCTCCACAAATATAAGGTGGTCTATGTCCCCCCGAGGCACACGCATGCTGCACACATCACAGTTTCCCCTACTGACCAGGGGGGTGTTCCATGAAGCAGTATTTCTCAGTTAGCTGGGTTAACTTAAGCCAGAAACCATGACTGTCCAATACAAATGCACTTTACCTCAACTATTAAAGGACAATTATGACTTCTAGCTTATGTTAACCCAGCTAACTGAGAAATCTTGCTTCGTGGAACACCCACCAGGTCTACTGACACCACATTCAATAGTCTCAATCTGTAAATAGCCTAGGAGTCCCAGGGTAGTTCATGCTCCCCAAATCACTACTCGGGCTCCTCCGAGGTTCCAACATCATGTCTGAAAATACAGACACAACCAGAAGGAGAAAATCACAAGCCAAAGTCAGCCATAACAATGACTAAACTTCCCAGCTTCTTAGAATGAACAAGTATCAAATGTCACATGAATGCACCCACCCCACAAAAATACACCAAAAACTGCATGGTCTTAAAATAACCTTTTAGATTTCCTCAGTCAAGAGCTAAATAAGAGAAAAATTTATTTTTCTCTTTAACCTCTATTTTCTCCATTTTCTCCACTACCTCTATTTAAGAGGTAGTGGAGCCCCACTCTAAAGAGTAAACATGAAAAAACAGCACATGCAAAAAGTGCCCCCTCCCAATCAAATCCCTTAACTCCAAAAACACAGTCTTTAGGAAGGAGGTCGACCAAAACGACAGGGTGGGGGATGGGGGTCAGGAGGTCTCCTATCTCTTCAAGGTTCACCAAGTAGCCTCAGAGCCAAACAAAGTAGCTGGGAAGGGGGGGGGGGTGGCAACCAAGCAGCGTGCCTTTTCCCTCATCAAGTACATCAGGCCCTCCAAAATGACCAGAGACCTACGGGAACACAGCTGAAACAGCGCTGGCAGGACAGCCAGCGGCATGACAACCAACGGAGGTGATTACGACCCAAACTTCAGTGGCAGCCTTAAGGATCCACACAGTAAAAAGAAATTAAACAAGATAATCAGGTTCGCCCAGCAAAGGCCATGGCGGGGTTTTACCAAGATGACAGAGTACCAAAACCTGACGTCCCTGAGGATGAGAATTTCAGAGGCTAGAGGCTTTGTTGCAAAGAAACTTGGATGTCAGAGGAAATTCTTTTGCATTTATTAGTTTGAACACACACAAAGTCGTGGCTGGTAGGGAAATGCGCAAAATTTATATTTTTAAAAAGTACACATCGGCAAGATTGTTAGGTCACATTTTGTGGATGTCACAAGACAGCCATAGGATGTGGCAAAATGGGTCTTTAATCACCTACTGTTCTAGGAAACTTGGAAGTAAGGTGGAGATAAAAAATACACTAAGCTGACAGAGAGACACGGAGGAATAAATGCTGAGAGGCCTTGGGCCAAGCAAATGCTACCTCACTTTGGTGGGGGGGGGGGGGGGAGTCCCACGGGCACCTGGGTCAAGCCCACAAAGAGCGGGCGGGGGGGGGGGGGGGGGGGGAGGGGGGGGTGGGGGGGAGAGGGGGGGGGGTCTGTACAGCAAATATCAGATTCCCAAGGATTGAGTTTATAGGAGGCCCCAACAAATTATACAATGTGACTTGAGGAATGCAGAGGAGGGGGGGAAGTGGGCCTTCAGGAACGCAACACGCTTTACAGCCAGGAGAGTGATGGAGCGCTTCATAGTATCAGCCAGAGTAGACGCCTGTCCTTATCTCTCACTGAAGAGTAGGGGAACGGGTCACAGAAAGTTTACTACTACAACAAAACAACAACAACAACAACAATAATAACAATAATTAAAGGCTTGTTTTGTAATGATAAAGTGATTAATAAATGAAAGGGTTTCCAGTTTTGAATGTTCCCCTGGAATCTCCACATACCCCGGAGAAACAACTTCAACATCTAGCATCACCCCTCCTGCAAACAATTAACAAGGGTCTGTGTGTGTGTGTGTGTGTGTGTGTGTGTGGGGTGGGGGGGGGTTGGTGCACAATTACAGCAGGGATTTATGGCCTGAGAAACAATTTATAAATCACAGCGCCGGGGCTAATGTGATCCAGATTGGGCTCCACACAGCTGCGACTGGGGCTCCATGTAAGAGCATCATAAAGTGTGGGGGAAAGGGCTAAAAAAGCTGCTTTTCTGAGATGTCTAGAGCGGTAGTTTGGCCAGGAACCTCCATAGGTGTTTTGCAGGGATGGGATTGGGGGGGGTGTGGGCGGTTGGAGCTATAGGTGTTTCAGATGGGGGGGAGCGTCAGTGGGTTGAGCCAATTTCACAGAAGTGCGGAGACAAGCAAGTTGGACGCCAAGTTTGCAGAGCCATTTGTAAGAGGTATTTTGGAAGTTTGCACTCGTATGTGACGAGAAACTGTCGCCGCTGTCAAAACTCCAAGCCTCCAAACTCTAATCCCAACCAGGATCCCGACAGACCAAAGGAAAAAAAAAAAATCACACACAGAGGCACTGCCAATGCAAAACCAGGTGCAAACTTGACAGGCATATAAAAAAATTACTGCCGTGACATTGCTATGCTGTCCGTCGCGCTGAAATCATCTTCCTACAAATCCGCAAAAATGCGAAGTATCCCATCTTTGTAAGAGCAGACAACAGCTCAACAGGTGAGCAGTCTGTGAGCTCACACAGCCATCTGAAAAAAATTAAACTTGTCACAAGGCGAGTGCCGATTTAACACCCCCGCCACCGAACCCACAGCGGCAGCTATATAAGGCGCCCCAACCCAGAATTAGGGTGTGCCTTCATATCTGTCACTCGGTTCCATTTCGGCTATTCACAAACGCCCCGATAATGTTGGGAATAAACAGGGAGGAACACACAAGGAAACTGCACATTCTTCAATGATTATGCTGTATTTAATAGCAAACCAACAGGCAGGCAGGGTAGTGTGTGTGTGTGTGTGTGTGTGTGTGTGTGTGTGTGTGTGTGTCTGGAGGGGCAGCCAAGCCAACCGGCTCCAAGCCCTCATGCCTGACCCTTCACCTTAAGGGTAAAGAAAGCTTTGAGTGACATCCGAAACTGGAGACCATATCAGGAATGGGGGTCTGGAAAGAACTTAACCGACCAATTAACTCCCTTGACCGGGTTTATCAGGCTCCCACCCCCCACGACCCACCACCCACCCAGCCCTCCCGCATATAGTTTAATGAACCAATGCAACACTAAAAGAGAGACAGCAGATGAATTTGGGTCAAAGTATCCTTAATCCCATTTATTTGCCAACACCTCCACCTTATCCTAAGGCACACACAAATTTCGGCTCATGAATTACTTTATCCGACTGACAGCAAGCCCCGCAGTAATTACCTACAAGAGCGAGGGCTTCCTGAAAGCGAGCACTAATACATGTTAAACAAGGGCTTTGACTAAGCCCTAGATAATATGACTAATAACGCTGAGCGGAAGGGGAACCATGGTACAAATGAGCTAAAGAATGGAAGAGGCAGAAAAAATAGGGCTAAATTAATGTGCTAACGCTTCAGTGTGGTGGCCGGGGAGTGAGCTCCGCGCATGTTCAAACCCTCTCTTTCAATTGGGAATCTCTCCTCTTTTTTTGACCAATGGCACCGGTTCTGAGGAGAGACATGAAGAATTCCGTTAACAAAAACAGAGGTGGAAGAGAATGAGCGCGAGTGTGTGGCCACCCGCCCGCCTGCCTGCACAAGGCCCAGCCCTGCTGTAGGATTTAAATAAGGCCAGGCAGGAGAATGGGCGAAAGCACTCCGCAGCTCAGCTGGGTGACTCTAAGCCATTACCCCCGGGGTCTTTGTCCTGCCTTTCAGGAGAGTCTGAGCCACTGAAAGAGCCCATTCATCAGCAACGCTCCCCCTGCCAACGCACCCATACAGGCCCGGTCAACTCAGCCCAAAAGCCGCTATAGAACCTGCCTGTTTCACACGAGAACCAGGCCTGCCCCCCAGCCTGCTTCAGGGATATCCAATGGCCAGCACCCTTGCCCACGGAAAGGCCTAACAAAAGGGCTCCAGTGCCAACTGTGCATCACGCAAACTCAATTAGATCAATTATTAAAATAAATAAAAGTTTCAAACCATTGTTTTTTAACTTCAGAATAACCCTTGACGACAGCTTTATGTGGCGCACTGGCACTTTAAGGAGGACCCCCCCCAATGAACGCATTTGCTCCATCCATTGGAGGGGGGATGAGGGATTATCCCAACTCTGCAATGACAGGTATGGAATTCACCATCCATCAATGTGCATCTGCCTTCCCTTTCTGGGGCCCCCTTCGCCCCTCCCCATTTAAAAATGTACCCATTCTGCGGACAACACCAAATCCAAAAAAAATAAATAAAAATAAGTCACACCAGCAAACTAAGTTCACAGCAAGTTCCCCCCCCCATCCATTCAACTGATCTAGTGAGCTATCCTTATGAAAAACTAGTACTAGCACAGTTGACATCAAACTCAATTTTACTGCCTTCCACAGACACAGAAACATCATACAGCTGAATATTTGTAAAATTGGCACCAATGCCTTCGAATCACAGCTGTCTGTAGCTCTTTATATTTCCACGCGCCACCAACTGTTCACAGGGGGCATTATACATGGAAAAATGTCTTCCAGAGATGCTGCCTGTAGGGCTGAACACTGACATACAGGAGTAACACCAAGAATCTCTAATTTTAGTCTCACTTTTCACATATTGATGCATGAACGTTTTCGAAAAATGTGTACATTTTTCTAAGGTTCATTTAGAAACGACTAAACCATAATGAAAGGAGAAAGAATGCATATACACACACTCATGTAGAGTAATTCTACAGAATTGCCTACCATCCTCTCTGCTAAATTACAAACCAATTGTGCAAGGCACTCGAAACTGGCATCTCTCATGGGGTTCCCAGACGTCTCAAAGACTCACAAATCCTCACCAAATCATAAAAGTTATGAAAAGTTAATTATACAACCATATTAGTCGGGTATTTTGTAATAAGAGCAACGCAAATAAAAACAAAAGTACTATTAACAGCTAAAAGACAAACCGACAGTGTTAGATGGAACTACTTGCGGCATCAGATCCTAATGGTTGTGAAGTTCATATACAACTCTACAGATGTTCGCTTTAAGAAATCTGAAAATATTTCTGCTTATACAGACACATTTTCTGATTTAGATTAATTTGGTTAGTATATCGTCTGTTTTTTGCCCATTTAATAAATCACCCAGCGCCTATAAACAGCACATATTAAATCAACAGCATTTAGATCTTTTTTGTCCATATCAACCAGCAGCCTTGTGGTGGACCCTATCCCTCATGCCATCCCGGGGGATTAGGAAGATATAAATCTGAAGAATAAAGTACTATCATGTCCTTATATGCAAGATCATGTTTGACTTTTTTGAGCGTCTCCTTACTCAGAGCAAAGCCTCAGGAGACATGGTAATTATCAAGGGGCACTGAGCTAAAACGGAGTCAAACTTAAGTATACAAAACCAACAAAATCACGTCTATCCAGTGACTCAAAAACAGAAAAACCTTTTCATCCAAAGTGAATATTCCTCCTCCTTGAGGCATAAGAACCTTTCAGCCTTGCTCCTCATCGATGTGGTTTACACTGCTACTCTGTCAGATCTCCCAGAAGTAGAAGAAACGGACCACTTCAGCAACACTGCTTCATAATGACATTTACTAAATAACCCTAAATCAAATTTAATCTTCTGGATCCTTGAGGGAAAAAAAAAAGAAAAAAAAAAGAAAAAAAAAAAACTTTGTGATGGTGCTGCAGAAAAGTAATGGCATGAACTTTATCTTGAAGAGATAGAGCGACATTCTCAGACTGCCATGAGCCCACATGGCAAAACACGCAGTTAGCAAAAGGCAGCTGGTTTGACTTGATAGCGTTTAGGGTGCACTGGGGTGTTTTTTTAGCACTTAATGTTATATTAACTGCCTCTGTTCAGGAGTAAAACCATCCGTTTGGCTACACAAGGAGCTGGAAAGCTTTGCTTGAAAGCCTCACTAGATTTATAGCTACATTTCTCAAGATATTAAATGCAGACAAAAGGTAATCAAACTGCATCAATCTTGCTTAATATTTCCACAGAGTTCACATCAGTAGGTTTCAGTTAAAGAACCGTATGCCTCTTCTCGATCTACAAACAATGGCTAAATAGCTATTTTTTGTAGCAGTCTGAAAATGCCTGTCTTCATTCTGGTTTGATTTGACCTTGCCCTAGTTTGAATTTTCTCTGGAACATGTGGAGATCCAGATCGTGTGTTTTTTCTACTACAAAACAAGGAGTGCCCGACACTGTTGGGTGAGCAAAGACATCAGATTAGATAAAGAACCAGAAAAGCCTATACGTCTGGAAGACAGCCACACTTGAATAAGGTAAACAGGGGCCTATATATCCCCCAGCATACAGCCCCCAACCAACTCTCTGCACACACTCTCCCCCACTGTAGCCCCAGGAAGCAGAGACTGCAAAGCTTTAACTGAAAACAGCTGTTCAGAATACCAGACTGATGAAACCCTATTTCTCCCCCCCACCCCCTTTCCCCATGCACCCCTCACAATCATGTTTTATTAGCATGGAGTAAAGCATTTAGTGTTCATCTTACGAGAACTGCTGGTTCTTAAAGCGAAAGAGCAGCAGTTGGGGTCAGAGAGCCTTGGGTGCATCCTCCCAGCACCAGCGTGCCCTCCAGCTAGGAACCAAGAAGGCAGGGGGCCAAAACACCACATCTCAAGAAACAGATCAAAAATTGCATGTGTGCATTAACAAAATGCCATACAAGCAAGGTAATAAAAGCAATTCTAACAGGACATCACTTGTGGAGAATGTAAAAGCCAGTATCTTTCTGAATCAGACGGAACATCACAAAATGTTGAAAAAAGCATGTTGTATCATCTTGACTGGTGGCAGGACATTTCAATTTGACAGGTAACGTAACTTACAAACTGACTCACACAAGTCAGACTTTACATAAAAAAGCTACTCCACAGACTATAACACAAATCCTAGATGCTAAATTTTAGTTGCCCGAGGCATACACCTTTCACAGAAGTCACTTGTTTTCGTCACTAAGCAGCTTACATTCACTATCCTCAGTGTTCTTTTGTATTCGTGTGTCAAAAATAATTTCTACGATGTGATCCTGATTTTCAGGATTTTAATGCCACCAATACATTTTTTACCTACGTAGAATGCATCCAGTGATTTTTTTTCCTCTTAAGGTTAAGATGACAATGAGTCAAATGAAATATTGTGACACTCAAAAGAAGCAGTTACTAAGAATCAAAACTGAGTGACTTTAGTACAATTCAGGAGCATCAAGAAGACCTTGACTTCTTACAAAAGCAAGAGGACTTGAATATCTGCATCTGGAATCTGTGGATCTGTGGAATAGGAGGCCTTATCCATCCCAGTCCCATTTCCGTGCTAACCCTAGCACACATACAGCTTAAAACACCCTCACAATGACTGTTGCCCTCTCATAGGACAATGCAGAGCACTGGAGTGGCATTGCATTATTACATACTTGGAACATATACTGGGATTTCACCCATATGGAACCTCTGGTGCTAAGCGCTAAATGAGATGGACCGTCTCAGAATGTGCAAGAGTTACGGAAAGATCTCCACTTCACTAAATCGAACATTTCCTTTGTATCTGCCATTTCATTCTGTCCTTTCTAGAAGTGGACATTTGTTTGATTTCATTTTGGGTTTTATGAGCGTCTCTTATCACGTCTAGATGAATTGCTCACAATAAATGAATTTATTGATTGATTGATTGAATAAAAAATAAAAACTGTGTGCATCTTATCACATCAATTCCATAAACACGTGCAGTCAATCGAGTGTCCTGGAGCGAGGAGCGCGTTTTTCTTACCAAGAGGGGCCACCCATCCCCTAAAAGGGTTCCGAGATCCCTCTGATGCCCCCGATCAGGGGGAACCAGAGAGCAATATAAACAGAATAGCTAATGGTGGGCGAGCGAGCAAGAGAGCGGGCGGGCGAGAGGCACCGACAGCAGCCCCGCCAGCCCCCACTGTCCACAGAGACCAAAGGAAGAGGAAGAGAATCAGGACTGGCACCGATTCACACGCTTTTCAAATATATTATGTACACACAGACAAAAAAAAAGAGAGAAAAAGGAAAATCCAGTTGACCTGAGGACTGAAGCAGCACTTAGCATTTTATCTTCGTACAGGGTCAGGGCTAGTATCAGAGGGACAGTCACCAACGTTCCGTTTCATACATTTAGTTTTTTTTTTTTTAGTACAGAGAAGCCTAAGCGGACAAAGTTTCATTATTGAAAAGGGAACAGTGTGAATCACGGCTGCGCAGCCGCTCGAAACACTGGCATATTCACTGGCCATGTGAATACATAATCATTGCTAGATAAAACCACCGATTAACAACAATATAGCAAACATATCATATGTGAAGAGAGTGTGACTCTACCCTCCCCCCCCTTAAATGCATCATTTCCCCTCTGTGCTCCCCAGCCATTCACCTCCCCTAAAATTTGCCAGCTAGTTGATGGAATTCAAATAAAAACAATAAACAGCTCAAAAACATAAAGTTGCCGACAAAAGGCCTGGTTTCACGAGCAATGGAAGCTCTGGCCATGCAGAAGCCATAGCAGCCCAGCCAGAGAAAGCGTTCGTCTTTCAATCATTTGTCGTTATTAAATTTAAAACTTTGCTAACATGCTGGAGTAGTATAACATTGTAACATTCAGTTACTCCGCTTCGTGCTACTGGGCCGACCATTTCACTTTCCATTGTTAATTAACGCGCTGTAGTTTTAACATCCCGCCATCACCACTGACAGAATTAAAACATGCGAATACTAGTTCATCAAGCCTTCCTGTCTCCCATCAGCCATGTGGACACCTAACATTAGAAGTAGGCTAGCCTTAAGTTCATCAGTATTGTTAATATACATTTCTCTTAAGTCATACTCAGAACACTTAATCAGAGCTGTTTCCACTGTGCAAATGATCAGTACTTGATATGTATAGCAACCTACATGTTGTACTTAAACAATTTAGGGGGTGGTGTGTTACTCAGTGGGTTAGGCCTCTGTGCCTGTGATCAGATGGTTCACCCTCCAAAATGCTTCAGGGGCGCCAGATTAATGGCTGACCCAGTGCTCGATCCCCAACCGTCACTCTCAACTGTATATGTGGTTCCGTCTCAAAGGAGGCCAAGATGGACTATGTGAAAACAAGCGTTCCACTGCACTTGTACTTGTGTAAATGACAAATAAAGCAAATAAAGCATTGCTTCTCTCTTTTTCACCACTTCATCTCATAAATGCCCCGAACCTAGTGTGTGCACTCAAAGAAGGATAATGTGTATGGAAAAATGCTCACTGGAAATTTCATGAAACCATTAACTACCAGCTGTGACAGACATTTCTGCATGTAGGATTCGTAAGACAAACAAGAGGACTTTCAAACTGTGACATTTTACAGCAGATCGAATTTGTTCACAAATGAAAATTAATGAGGCAAATGGTAAATTTTTTAACTACGGCGATGTCTCCTATTCTTTCCCAAATCAATAATACCCCCAAGAAAAGCCAGTTCACTTAAAAGAAAAAAAAAAAACAGTTTCTAAATAAATCTGTGATCTAACAGGAAAGAAAAAAAAGATTCCATTATACTGACAGCTAAACGTAAAAAAACGGATGGAAAATAGATTCACTCACTAAAAATTTTATTGCAATCAGCGTAATGGTGGGTTGTGCATGTATAGGCACACCAACAAATACTGTACATATGCCATATAAAAACAAAAATTATACGTGTATTTGAAATGCAGCCCCCGGCCCGGAAGAAAGCTTCTGAAGATCCTGCTCTAAAGCTCAAAGACATTCAAAGACATGAGAATTCCTCTGTAGTCCTTCCCCACAATTTGTCATTTTTGACGCAATGAAACATTTATACTTCTTAGCACAGAAATAACAAAACAGAGTATAAGGCAAACACACAAAGGTTATTTCCTGACACTGGAGGGGAAGTTAAATGACTGTTAATATGAACAAAATAAGTTGATAGAATGTGGAAACTGATCACAGCTACACAAGGTGCTTGTTCCCTAATGTAGGCATCTTATCTCAACAACTACAAATTGAATAGCAGTTATAAGGAAAAGCATTGTTAAGTACAGCATATAATCGTAGTACATGACCGAGAGATGCCATTTCAATTACTAACAAACAAACTTAAGATAAACAGGCAGTCATTACAGATCCTATCACAGTAGCCTTAACACATCTGACTGAAGACAAAGAAGCCAGTGTGCTGTTAGTGGACATCATTGTTCTTAAAACACTGCTTCTAAGGTCTATTATTTTTCAGGTTTTTTTTTTCAGAAGACATGTCTTTATATTTTCCCAATAATTTTCCTAGTTCTTTTTCTTTCCTCAACTGCTAAATCAAACGACTAGCACGCCGATTTATCTCAGATTATCATTTAATATGGAAGGCATTCCAGAGCCAGAAAAAAGCAAGAATGCTAAATCACCTTGGATTAGCTTGCCTGCCATTTTTTTTAACTTGCTACAACATATTAAATCTGGTTAAAAATGTAAACTCTGTTTGCAGTCTCATTTATGAAAACATTTGCTTGCCAGCTTTAAGATTTCCTTCGCAGACTCACATAGGGGCAATGTTGCCGCAGCAAAAAAACCTGTACAATATCCCTTCTGTGAAAGAGGGACAACTCTACGCCTCCCCTCCCTCTCTCTCTCTGGTCGCCCACCCCTCCCCAGGCCATACCCAGACTGCTGAGCGTGTGGAAAAGGTCCTGTCTGTTGACAGGGCTACTCTCCTATGCGCTGTTTGTTTATGCAAGGAGAGGCCCTATTACACAGTGAAACAATGCCAGTGTTTACCTTCCATTCTCTGGAGTCTTAAAATACCAAAACTAGTAGAAAGAGTGGGAAGGCGTCAGACAGACATGTGTGGTGATTTGATGTGCTCGGACAATGCTGTTGCGTGATCTCCTCACGTCCCTGCATTGCCCTCCTGAAATCCTTAACAGGAGGATTCAGCACTCAAAAAACAACTGGGAGAGACCCCTTCTTACAGAGTGTCTCTTTAATAGCACTGTTTGCCAAGTTCTTTTGTGATTAAAACCATGTCACCCTCTCTCGAATTCCCCTACAGACACTGTATAAATGTTACAGATGCAGTACATGCGGCATAAACAGAGGCGTAACTTAAATCGACAGGCCAAACGCTTTACTGAAGCTGCAAGCATATTCTTAGCACTTATAACGCCACGGCATTTAGTATTCTGGCACAAAGCACCCAGCACTGATCACGCAGGAAGAAAAAGATTATATGGATCCCTCCGCCAACTTGGAGCACCAATCAGGAGCCTCCAAACAGAAAACTGTTTCTTGACAAGTTGAACCCCTTTCTGAAGCTCTCTTTCACAGCCAGGGCTTAAAGGGAAGCTTAAGTCTTCATGGCTCTGACAGGACCTATACCTTTTTAACTACCTATATATTCTGGTGGAGGAAAGAACCCTGGGGGGTTGGGGGGGGGGGGGGGGGGGGGGAGAGAAAAAAAACAACAAAGCCCGTG
>JAAGVU020000040.1:13133014-13186861 GCA_011763525.2 Mormyrus iriodes | reverse complement strand
TTGCGGTGCTTTTTGTTTGTTGCTCTCTGTCTCTCTCTATTTCTGTTTGTTTCCTGCTCTAGGTGTGTGGGGAGTACGCTCTCTGGGTGGGGGTGGGGGGTTGGGTGTTTTAGGAAAGAAAACCAAATGAGGCCTGACTGTGACCTAAACTTAGTTATGGGACAACAGTTACAGGCTGTGTCAAGAATAAGGTGCACAAAAGGACTAAGTGTAATCATATATTAAGAATCCAGCTGTATCTGTAATGTAATGGAACTCATTGCAACATAAATGGCTTACTTTCAATACTATTAATTCTATGGAATTCACCTCACAATAAACTATCCATGTTAAAAACAGCAGAGCGAGCTTATCGTGGAACCCCGGACATAAACAGCACATCTTCATCCCCAATTACACACTGTGCCTACTGATGAGACCGAAATGATGCATGTTTTGGCATTTTCCCACAATCTCAGGGCCCCCTCGCATCTTTCTATTATCGTGCCATAACTTAGACCCCCAGGCTTATTCTCCATTATACCTGTTGACCTCTACTCCTTAGTCAACACCCCCTGCCCCCAATCCCACCCTCCCCTCCCACCTCCTGCTTTTTATCGCTTGGAAATGAGCTTATACAGCCATCAGCTGTGGTCGGGGTCCTCTCACGGCATTGAGAATGGACCCACGCAACGGCACCGGATTTGGGGAACCCAGACACCCTCAAAGGACCCTCTGCAGGAACCCCCAGATAAACACAGGATCGGCTCATTCTACTTTACAGTACTGAGGGATCACTACATCCATTTCAAAATCCAAAATAATTCCTTTGACGTCTCATCCCTCATCTTCAAAAGGGGGAAAGTTTTTCACCATCTTAGCGAGTTTTAAACAGTCCGTGGCACAAACGAGCAGCCATTTCACAACAAGTGATAATGAAACGAGGACGCAAGTGCAAAAGAACGCGATTAATGAGGGGAGCTTGTCCTAGTGACCCCGGGTGCCAGCGGATTCCAGGGTTTCCCTCTGCGCTTTACAAGCATGGCAGGCCACCAGTCCTACAATTAACAGTGCTGTGCTGAAGCCTTCACTTAACAAGAAGCACTTCGTCTGCCATTAAAGTAACAAGGCTAAATAAATCATGAATGGCAGCAGGAATGTGCAGTCACGGCTATATTATGTCTAAAATAAGTTGCCCCCCCCCTCAAACTAGTTCACAAATGTTTGGTCAGAGATAAACTCTGATTTCATCAGTGCTAACGAGATTCCGGGGAGAAATTCTGGAATCTTAATGACAGATTTACTTATTCTGATGAGCTGTGTATGATAATGCTGGCTTTTTCCTTAAATCTTGTTGACAAAAGCTGATTCTGTCAACAAAGGCAACCAAGGGAGACCTAGTAATCACATCAGGGAACAGAGAGCAATGCATTTTGCTGACAATTAGTCACATGGTAAGGTTAGGGTTACTTGACAAACACAGACTTGATGGAAACTGCAGTCTCTAGACATACAAGGAGGACTTTTAAAAGGCTGAAAATCCACCCATGTTGCAGACAAGTTGGAACCTTTCGGGGCTTCTAACACCATTATGCTAAACAAATGGTCTCCACCACTGTTTAACTGTGGGGGGGGGGTGCTAAATCCAGGAGTTTAATATAAGACTGTGACTCATTCTCTATTACTCCAAATGATTCTTTTTCTGTTTTAGTTATGAATGTTTGTTTTCCTTCTGTTTGAGCGATTCTTTAAAACTGCACATGAGCCGTGGTACATCAGAAAAGGAAATGTTTATTACATCTTTTGTTTCCTCCCAAAGGACACTGGTCTTTCTGGGAGTCCTTTAGTTATTCCCAATAAGCATAATATTTATCATGTTACATCATGTAACTTTTACAACAACCCTATTACTTATTTTATAGTAATTTTACCAAAAGGCCTCAATTTCCATGCCTCAGGATTTCCCCTCACCCAAAACCCCATTCGCTCACTGCGTTTCAGAGATTAATATGCACAAGGCAACAAAGACCTGCAAAGTTGTTACCCGGTGCAGCGTGCACAGCGCGAGAGACAGAGCTGGAAATCATTAAAACACTCTGAGGTCCAGATCAGAGCGCAGGAGCAGAGGCTGATTGGCCACGCTGTGCAGTGTTAAAGAACCACCACTTTTGGCACGTGAATGTAACGCCAGCACTGGAAACAGCGACGAGAGAGTGATCGGCCTAACAAAAATTCTTAGAGGCAAAAACAAACCCATAAACAAACTGCGTGTGCGGCTTCATATCAGTCTAGCAGAACAAATATTTTAACAAGTTTCTGCCTTCCAATTCATATTCCGAGGGGAAAACAAATTGCACACGTTTCCTACCCAGCCTGCCGGGACTATTTACTCAGTAAGTAATATTAAGCCAGGATGGCATTGTCCTATTATATATTTTAGGGTACCAGGACATGTGAATTAAAAGACAAACACAGAATGGCTCCATAATGGACAATCTTCCGTCAAAGCGACCAGAACTTTATTCTCCTTTAAGGACCATCTCCCACTGCTAAGTGGTAACATTAAGCCTTTTCATTCTCCATAAATTTTTGACAGAGTCTAACTTCCCTTTCTGCACTCTTTGGCTCCCTTTTTCCATCATAGCAGAGTACAAACAATGCTTCTGCAGTTCCTCGTTCTGCCCTGCTATGTAGAAGGGTCACGGAGGAACACAGTGGGATCACAAAAGAATTCACTCAAAATGTTTTTCCCTTCACAAAGGGAAAAAATATTCCAGGTCCTGCAATCAAACACCATTTGGCATTTACATCTGCAGAAGAGAGACTTCATTGACATTTATTTGAAACTTAAAAGAAAAACAGATTTTAATTTTAAAAATGGAACATTATAAACAGAAATTAAGACAAGGCATTAACTATTTTGAAAATATACTGAAGAGTTTTATATCCTTGACATTATGCTTTATATTCCATAATAAAGTTATTGTACTTGAACATAAAGTATTATTGTTTAAATGTCACAAATTTCAGATAAAAACTAAAGTATGTTTTCAAATGTTTATTTGACCTGACACTTCGCAACACACTGATATTACATCCATTTACAATCACATGTCATATGCACTTAAGAGTAGCGGTAATATACAGGTAGGCCTTCACAGAGTAATGCAAATGGTTAAAGGTACTTAGAAGGCTTTCAGTCATTACTGTAAAAAATATAATAATACCACACTAATAAAGGAGTCTTGGGTTTCTAGGAAGACCGACACAAATGGAAGGCCTCTGGCTAACCAAGGTGATAAGGGAAATGCAAACAGACCTGGAAATCCAGATCATTTTGTGGAATTCCCGTGCACCTTTCAGCCACCCAGACAAAACTCCTATACCCTGAGAGAACAAAAGAGGATTCCCCCTCTCTGGTACACACCTTGAGCGTAGAGAGTAGCCATTAAGTTAATGAGCCCCAGTGGGGACCTCCAATGAAGCCATCATGCGGCTGCTTAGAATAACAATGGTTGACTAACACCTCTTTAATTGAATGGAGTGCAGTGCAAGGGAGGAAGAGTTGTTTTGGGACAGTGGAAAGAGAAAAATATGGGGAGGTGGGGGAGGGGTCGTTCTTGTCTCATTTGCCTTTCAGTCTAACGCTTGGCTGGGTCCAATCAAATAACTTGCTTTTTGAGGTGAAAGGGGGATTGCAGGGATGGAAATGGACTCTAAACAATATTCTATTAGCTAGTTTTACAAAGAAGCCCCAGCGTTTAATGGAAATCACAATTTTCAATGCGAGGTTTAAAAAAAAAAACAAAAAAAAAAAAAACAAAAACTAGTGGGACGTTTGGAATTTACACTGCCCATGCAAACACAAAGTAGCACACACATTTGTTTTTCCTCAATGAGACATTTCTTCACATTGAGGATTTCATTTTCAGCCATTTCCCCAAATCCTTTTTAGAAGGGAGTCTGGGGCGGCCTGGACGGATTGTTTACACAAACTGGAAACTCAGAGGAAACGAAGAGGTGAACCGATCAGGGTAAAGCTGGCTGCAGGTGGACAAATCATGAGTGTGCTTGCAGAAAAACCATACATTACGGTCACGCTTCCAGCCCCAAGTTCTGACATTTGTTTAATTTGATCCAAACAATTCAGAATTTACACTAAATTACCTAGAGATTGACTGTGGACTGTTGATATGAAGTAAAGCTTTTATTTACTAGAGTGCTCAGGCTGACTTCTTATAATGTAATGTTTCATGTATTTGTAAGAACACTTAAGGAAACAAAGAATCGCAAAAAACTACCAATAAATAGAAAGACAGATTACATTTAAGTAATAAGTAAATTCATAGTTAACATACGTGTGCCACAAATTTCAGTTCTAGATTTTTGTAAACAGAATCAAACAAAAAGATAAAGTACTTTTCCAGCTATTCAACAAAATAAACATGTACATTTCAAATTGTTTAAAGCAGCACAGAGTACTCTATTGCAAACTCTAGGCTAACAAGCAGACCCCATCAGCTTCTTTCCAAGTGTGTTTCACAGCTGAACTGACCAGATTTTAAGACCCAAAACCCAGATAAAAACTAAAATCCTTCTGGAACATACACTTGAGTACAGCAGACAGCGATTTGCACAATTAAATAAAAACTTTGCACATCTGTGGCAAGCACAGTTACAAAGAACAGTGAAATTATTATGCTAGCCCCTTAAAAGCCATAACAGGCAGCTGTTTACTTTTTACAATTGTAACTGACAAGACTCATCATTTTAGTTCACAGCTTTATTTGCAGTACAACCCCCCTTGTGTCTGTGGGCTCCCATTAGGTTTATTGACTCAAGTAGGCTAACAGGCGTTTGGCACTATATATCTACAGAGCAAGTCTGTCAGTGTGAGCAAAGCTAATTGAATATGTGAGAATCAACTGCCATTGACAGATTAAACATTTTCAACTGGGGAAACCAGCAGGGGTGATTGTGCAGTGTGTTTCCCGACCTTATTTATTCTTGCTTTTGAAAAACATAACCGATAAAATTACTGGTGTTCACTGGTGAGTGCTGACAAATTTAAAGTGCTATGATAAAGTTCCCAACCAACACCCAATGAATGTCAAAGAAGCTGCCTCTCTCTGTGTTTAACGCTGTGGTACCGTGTAATTACAAGGAAATACAGTACGCCTACATTCCCAATCTTGCGCCTTAGCCAGGTGTATTTCCAGCAATAGGTACCAGGTCAATGGCCGCACTGTTATCATGATGCGCTACTTATTGTTAGATACTGCCGTCCCAGTGGTAATGCCCAGTCAATAAATATACAGAGAAAACAGGCGAGTTTCTATACGCGCGCGACATTTATCTGTATATAAAAACTTTTCTCCAACATGAAAACCCGTCCAAACAAGCCTATTTTCCCTTCTATTTTCACGTTTTTAAACGGACACCGGAATCTCAATCGTCTGTCGCGACGAATCCCAATAGGTTCACCACACGCCCGTCCAGGTTAACCAATAACTAAATAGTAAAACACTGAATAATAATTACATTGTGTAGAAACAGTCGGCTTAGTGGAGAAGGGGGGGGGGGGGTATCCGAATTGAACAAAAGACGGGGGTCCTGCTTAAGAGGTCACTGGAAGGGGGACGCGGCGCTCCGCTGCCAACTTTTAATCGCGCGTCCAGGGGCCCGGGACAGCACAGGTAAATAACAATGAGAAAAAGTAAACAATGAAAATAAAAAACAATAAAATAATCCAAAAGCGATTGCCACTACGAAAACACGTGTAGCTGGTTAAATGTCACTCACCGTCCGGGCACTGGGGGACAGGGAACCGTTGGATAGGTAGGGGTTGGTGAGGTCTGGGATCATCAGGAAGGGGTAACCTGGATAATGGGGACTCTTAAAAAAGCCCCCATCTTGCTGTCTTCTTAATGCTTGGGGTGTATGGAGGAAAAAGTTAGGAAAGACTGATAAAACAATGATCAGGAAGGATTTAAATTTAAAAGGACAGATGTATCGTTACCTTCGCTAAAGTCGTCTCTGGCTTTCTCATAACTTTCTGAATCCGGTCTCGGTTGGGGACGTCGCTCTGCCTGCTGACACGCATAAACACAAAGGACGGGAACATAAGAACAGAAATAATTTCTTGTCAAAATCAGGATATTGGCATTTGGGGACTGCAAATGTCGTTTGGAGAAGTTCTCCTCACCTCCGAGTCCGAAGAGCTGCTGTTATTCTCCGACTCGTTCACTAAAGACGACTTCACGTCGTCCAGGTCCCTCTCGGCCGAGACGTTTTCGGATATTTTCTCCTCCTGTTCACCTTCGTCTTTAAAGGAGATCATCTCATCGTTCGCTCCCAGGTCGTCCCCACCGCCTCCGTTAAGTTGTGGCATTTTTGCAAGTAAGCGAGCAACGTTATCTCCCCCTTGTAAATAACACGACAAATATACGACTGTTTGTACAATCCACGGAGTTCGCCGCTTTACGAGAATACCGTAGTCCTTGATTAAACTTCTGCGATCACTCGTTCAAAGCCAAAAAAGTATTCGTCTTACTCTTGCCAAACTTCCCAATCTTCCAAACTCAACTTTAAATGCATAATAAAAACGTACAGTTTTCCATGGCTAAAACACGCTAAACATTCCAATAATCCACCCGAAAAAATGCAAATTTGAAATGCAATGTAAGCGATTGAGTGAAGCGAGAATAACGCGAATATGCACGGCGCTTCGCTGCTGTTTTTACGCTCCGTTTGGGTGTCGAAACGGTGCGGCTCGGCTCTGCCCCGTGAGTCGCGGAGGTAGCAAGAGGCAAGAAACGGTGCAAAACTCTCCGACTAATCCCAGTTCATCCATTAAGATCCATGCGTGCGTTTTCTGCTAGACTTTTGGGGGGAAAAAAGATGGACTGGAAAAGTTCAGCGCCGAGTCTGCAAACGCATGAAGAAGAAGGGCGCACTAAAAAGATTACAAAGTTTCTGCGATCAAGTTTCCTCCGGATCCTTTACTTAAAACCCGCAGCTCACCGTATCCTACTTCCCGAAGTATTCTAACGTTTAACTTACTATAAAAGCAGTACGCATCTAATAACCGATCTTTTTTGCAGTTTAAAAACACTGCATATTTCGAGACGAAAAAAAAGACTGCCCCCTTTTCTGTTTCGGTCAGCGAAGAAATGCGCAGAGATGTTTAGTTTGGTTGCTGAAGTGGAAGGAAGAAAGAAGAAGGGTTGATTAAAATGCAGAGGAGGAGTTTGCGCTGAAAACCGACACTTCATTCACGACTGGCAGCCGATGGTATGCTTAAAGGAACAGTTAGAGCAACGCTATTCCTAGGACTGACATTGACAAAGAAACTCATAACGTGCCTTTCCTTCCTAGGTAAGTATTACAACTTAAATTTTAGTCAGCTGCCTGTCTGTTACTTCTACCATACGATACTCTTGTATTTACATTTTGTAGAATCATTTAAAATAATAAATCACCAATTAAGCTTAGTGTTTAGTTTTTATTAAAATATATCACCGCAACTGGCATTATTCATTCATTCATATATTTATTGATTTACTTTAAAAAATCCCATAAAAGTCATTAGGCATTTTGAAGTCATTGACTTGAAATCTAGATGGATTTTTAGATTCACATTACTGGGGAAGTTGAACATAAGATAGCACGAAGGAACTTGAACCGCTCTGCTTTAGTGTACCAATTAACTTTCTCTTGTCTATTCTCGCGGTGTCCCCATGAGTCTACGTATGTATTTTCCTGTTTCTGTTTATTAATTTAAAGATATTTTGCCTTACTTTGTTTCTTATGGTACTTGTAATTACTGGTATGTTTTAGCAGATGCGTATGATATTAGTTAGGCTATATGCACTTTTAGGTGTCGTGTTTAAACTTTTTGACATTTTGTAAGCACTGAAAAATATAATGACCTTTAGACATTTTTAGGGACCCACATCTTACAAACATGTCAAAACAAAGCTTTTATAAATTTCATATAATAGTGTCCTCATCTCAATACCGCTACAGAATGAGACGGTAGTCCTCTTCCAAAGGACCTTGTTTTCAGTCTTTATCCATAAAAAGTATCATATTTGGAAGCAAGCCAGCAGTTGAAGTTAAAATGGTGTAACCCCAATGAAGCAGTGTGAGGCAGTAACTTAAGCTGTGCCTTCCGTCAAGGCCTGTGTAGCTGGCCTACCATACAAGCCCTGCACCAACAGCAGAGCTTCTCAGATGTGCCTTTCAGAATGAGAGAGACCTCCTGATGGACCCTCTTAGGGCTGTTTTAGTCAGGTATGGACATTGCACCTTGTGCATTGCTATCAGTAAGACTGCGATGCGTTCTCGTTTGCTGGTATGTTGTGTTGTTAGAAATATAAGAGGCCTGGAATTAATATTCATGCAGTTTTAGTGATGATTAACCCTTGGTTGTGCAGCAATGCAGTATGACAGAATTCGGGCAGAGAAAGACCAACTTAACGTTTTACAGGCTCCTTTGTCGCTGGAGATAAGGAGGGGGGTGGGGGGGACAGATCCCTTTTCACTTTTATTTGAATTGTGCCAAGCACCCCTGGCACTTCCAAGACCCAGTGGGCTTTGAGGGGTTCCCCCCCACTACCCATCCCCCTCCCGGTTGCCAGCAGTTGTGTGATAATGACAGGCTTTGCGTTGAGTCTTAATTACACGCTGCCACGTTAATTGCATGTTAGTGCCTCCGAGGACAATGGGCGAGCAGGGAGAGACGGCCAGGCCGAGCAACAGTGCGGGATAAGCAGGTCTGTTTGCGGGCTTTAGCCCGGCTGGCCCACCAAATCCCTCTCCCACTGAGATGGGATCCCCGGACCCCCCAGCAAGCCAGCCCCCTGAGTCCATCCCACAGCACTGTCAGAAAATTATGTACGGAAGGTGGGATCTGGGAACCAGCGTAAGAGAAAGAGGTGAATCGGCTGTCCTGAGTCGTGAAGACGTGAAGAATCTCTGTGGGTGCATAGCTTTGTCAAGACTCTCCCCAGTACTCAAATATCCTTTCTTTTTGGTCATTTTTATTTGAATGGTTACATTTATCTTTAAATCTAAATCCACTTTGTCATAATTATGATTCTTCTTAAAGCTGTCTGCATTTTTCATCCGTGCCTAGGTCATGCAAAACATCAAAAACGATCTCTGTATTATCTGTAAAATCTATTGAAGGATCTGGTCCCTTTTAAACTAGAGAAATGTTTTAGCCACATGAATTGGCAAAAAAGTGACTTTTCGAGTTTGTATTTCCAACAGAAATGATAACAACTCATCATATCGCTGACTTATCTCCATGTGCATTTCCAATTAAGTTAGGCTTTACAGCTGCCCCAGCAGCGTCTGAAACAAGGTGATTATAGTGCATAAAACCTGACATAGAAAGACAGAAATAGTATAATGGTAACTTTATTTACACAAAGAACTTTTATTAAATGTTGAAAAAATGTAATGAAATTTCAGAACTGTTTCTACGATGTTATGGGTGTGTTAACTGCATTGAAATAAAGATGTATTGTCAAAATTTTATTTTTAAAGTGCATTATTATTGTTTACGGTGTGCGACTTCCAGGTTCCAGATCCTGTATTCCCACTGGAGCAAATATTTTGTTAGTGTGTCAGTGTTGGTGCCAGAGGACTTTTCTGGTGTGTAATAAAGTAATTGTACTGTCAACAAGCTTACCATTTAAAACAAATCGCAGGGGTAACATGAACACTGAGACAAAATTAATGGAATTCTGACTATGTAGTCTTTTATCTGCTTGCTTAAGTCCCACCTCTGTAGTTGGCTAACTGTATAATTAAAAAAGCCAACATCTAATGTATAATTATCTATTTATAAGCATCTATCATCTACCATACGATTAGAGTGGCATGGTTAAGAAAATGCCAGGGTGTACAGTATACAGTATACATGAACAGGTAGAGTTGTTTTGAGTATGTGCCTGTACCATGAATTTTCCTTGAAAATGAAATGTGTGTGTGTGTGTTTAGGTGTCCAGTAACCAGGAATATAACAAACAAAACACTCTATGACATTGACACCTTCATCAATCAAGAGTAATTTTATTAGAAACTGGTACCAAAGTAATTACAGCATGTTTTGATATAAAATCTTTTCATGCTTCTTTGACTTAAAAATTAGTTGAAAGCGAAGTATGTGCATTTTGGGGGCTGGAGTTACACTAGAAGTCACACAGTGGGGGATGAATTATTCAAGTGCTGATATATTAAATCGTATAAATGATAAATTATTGACATGTTGAGCCTGGTTATCCATAAAGGGGAAATTTCACTCCACATTTCCTCCCCTGTCAACAGTGGACAAGCATCATGACTGACACTGATCAAGAAGACCACTTGCCCTCCGGGTCCTTCCTCCTCCTTTATCTCCTCCTTTCCTCCTCCTCCCCCTCATGTCCTGCTAAATAAAAGTACTGAAAATAAACAGAGACCAGGGTATGATCAGGTGTTGCTTGAATCTGACATGTATTGTGCATGTATTTGTCCTTATCCTTTATTAAAACAATATGTCAATGTATGAAGTAAAACAAAGCTAATGACATACATTTATTTACAATTATTTATTTTGCTAATGTTGAAAGCAACATACAACTGAGGGATATACTGTAATACATAAGCATGTACTTCTAGGGGGAAAAATCTGGTCAATTTTACAATTTTTTTTTTCGATTGCATCCAATTTTCTAAAAGAAGCAGTATTCATTTTACTTAAATTTAGAAAGCATTCAAATGAACGTCACCATTTATAAAACTGAGCGTTTATGGTATGCCTGTCAAGTTACTCAAAAACTATTTTTGGAGTTCTACAATTTAGCCTTGCTCACAGAATCTCGCGTGCTGATAATGCATAACCCAAGGCCAAAATGACACATTTTATTGCTGTTTATACCTACTGTGCTAACATTTATATCTTGTATGTAGGTCCTGCCTTTTTAAGTACAGTAAATCATGCTTGCGTTGAACATGTTATCTGTACCATGTGTGTTTTACACAGACACTGAGAAACAGCTTAGCTTTCAATCCAGCTCACTACTCTGGAGAAAACTATATTATTATTCTCAGGTTTATGAATTCTCCATAGCAGATCCAAATAATGACTGCTGACTGCTGCCCCCAATACTTTAATAGCACTATTTCTAGGAATATAATGGAAAAGATCTGATATGTAGTCATGAACATGTAAAAACTGGAAACGGGTTAAGATTTAGCCATGCATACGTGGACTGTCAGTTGTGGCATCATAGATCCAGTCCTTGATGTTATATATATTAGCTGTACCCTCTTTTTTTGACAATTTCAATATGCTAAGCAGCCTCCTCTTCCAACCACAGAGACAGAAGGCGCTCTGGAGGTGAAAAAGTGTGGTTTTCTTTGAAAGTTTTGCTCTGACAGACACTCTCTGAACAAGTCGCTTTTCCCTCTCTTACGCTTCTCTTCTCTCCTGGCTCCCTGGCTGTGGCTCCATAGCCGTGGCGTGCGCACAGTTAATCGCGCGTCCTTTTCCTGTGATCAAAGGCAGAAGCAGAAGTGCGGCAGTACTTTCTCGTGAGGCTGAGCCACCTCCGTCTTCGAGCCATCCCCCATGCGAACACACACACGTGGCAAAAAGACTGAAACATTGCCATAACAACCTGCCACAGATACATCAATCTAAATCCAGGGAAGTGAAGACAGGGAAAAGGCAATCCCTCTAATCATCACTATTAGGAGAATATATGTCACACTGCATGAATATTGTATCACCTGCCTCTTCCAAGTCTTTCCATACCCTACTTTCACAGTAACGAAAAACGTAACCCAGGATTCTTGGTGCCACACATTGTGAAGCATGGCTTCCCTTGAGTAATTTAATGTGCGGATCTGCAGGGCCATCTCCGTGGTAATTTTATTCCCCTGCAGTGTTTTTTTTGTATCTGAGCTAATCCCAAGTATCCGTTTGCATGTTTTGATTTTAATGGCAGTTGTGCATGGGGGTGGGGAGGAGGAGATAATGTTCTGGCCTTTGCACAGGATGTACCTGAAGACTACAGAAACAGATCAACCCATAATCATCTTGAGTCACTCCAAGAGGAAAACAACTGGATTTTTCGGGAATATTTTTGATGGTGTCTTGTGGACTGGTATCTTGTTTCAGATTCAACCAAGGCTGTCTAGATCATTCCAGGTCAATGCCATTCTGCCCATTTCTCGTGTCCCTCACCAAGGAATAATGGCTTCTTCATTTTTGTGTTAAATATGATTTCAATACATTTATGCTTTGGACGAACCCCTTAGTGCACCAGGAAGTCATTTCTTTGTGACAGCTTGAAACCATTCCTTTGTGTGGATGATGTCCCCTCTCGTTGACTTAGATCTAACAGTGGTCTGTTTCCAAACAGTTTACAAAATTTGGGAGCCACTGGATTATGTCACAAATGCTAATTACAATAAGCTGTTCTTGTATTGATAGTTGCACTGCCATTCTCATGACAGAGGAGCAGTGTTAAAAAGATCTGTTGAGCCATTCTGTTGGAATGAAGAATATTCTGGTGTACTCCATGAAAGGGACCCAGTGACAAAAAAACACGCTCATAATGAAATGGGTTCATTGCCAACGAATCATAGAGGGCCAGACCAACAGAGGCCGCATTAGGAGCAGGGGGATAATGTTATTTCTGTTTGTGGTTGCACTCCCACCTCCCCTGTTCCATTTACCCACAGCCTGGCTCTCTCCATCTTTCACTCGCTTCATTTTCCCCCCTCTATGCTTCTGCTCTCCTTCTCTCTTTTCATCTCTTTCAAACAAGCTTTCCCTCCCTCCTTCCCTCCCTCTTCAACTCCGTTCTTTCCACTCTCCAGAACGCTCGCTCTCTCGCTGCCTCTCTCTTGAACTCTCCTACTCAGGGCTCCCTGGACCCTCCTGCCCCCCACCCGATCTGTCTCTGTGCTCATGAAATCTGACAGGCTCCCCCCTCAGAAAAAAAAAAAATCTCTTATTGATGTTGTCGACCACGTGTCAGCAAGCCGCGGCTTGACTGACAATCTAGTACAGTCTCCGCGGGCCTCATTAGGACCCTTTTCGCCTCGTATGTGTGCATGTGTGTGTATGTGACCATGCATTTGTTTGAGCATGCAAATACATCCACCCTGCAACTGTATATATGCACTTACAAAACAATATGGCCCAGTTGTAAGTGTACAATGTTCCAGGTTAAGCTGGGTCTTCTGAATGGTATTCTTTACGTAAGCCACTCTGCGTGCAGGGGATAATCTGAAAATAAAATGCTACCGCTGTGTAGTCCCACTGTATAGAAACAATGCATTGTTGTTTAGGTCTTTCATGATCTGGTAAAGTGTAGGGTCTCCATAGTACATGGATGCTTAAGACACACCTCAGACAGTGCTACAATATTGCAATAATTATGGATGACGGTGTGAGTCTGAATAAGTGGCTGGCAGTCAGCCAGAATGGAAGGTATATATGTTATAATTATATAATTATATTACTCTTATTATATATGTTATATTGAAACTTTTCAATATAACATTATTTGAAAATGACAGCAGTAAACAGTAGGATTGTGTTACAGACCTTATTATCCCGAAAGGAAAGTTATATAACTAAGATGAATTTGAAATAGGTATAATAAAGTTTAGGTTTGTATTACAGTAAATTTATGTGTACAACAGTGCAATAATTGTTAAAATTGGTTTTAAAACATAAGACAGCCAAGTCTCACCTGTGCTCCCAGGAGAAGGAGCCAGGTCAACACTGGCTATGAAATCTGAGGAGGCATAGGAAAACCATCTCAAAATCTGGAACTGTTTTCTTTTTTTTTTTAATAATTCACACATGAAAGAGTTAATTTATGTGCTGAAAACTTTTATCATGATACATACACTTTCCAGGTGACAGAACAAAGTTACAACCATCCAACTTTCAACTGTTTGTCCTGGACAGGGTTGGTGGGGGGCACATGCACACACACTTAGAGACTCCATTTAGCTGAACTTCAAGCCTTTAGATTGCAGGAGGAAACCCACACAACCCTGGGAGGATATATGCAAACACCCCATATTCACATTTCAGAGGTAGATTTGCACCAGCAGCCTTAGAGATGAGACAGCAGTGTTACCTACTGAGGCATTATATAAAACTTGTTATCTCTGCTACCAAAACTGGTCTCCAATAATTGAGACCTTAGAGCAAGGGCATAACTTTGGGTTGAGCATTTTGGGGGTTGAGGTCTCCACCCATTTAAGGGGGTCCAGGAGGTTGAATTGGCTGGTTTTTATTATTGTGGGGGGGGGCTACAATCCCCCCCCCCATTAATTTACACTGATGCCTTAGAGACAATACTGTGTGCAACTTTCTCAAGGCAGATTGCAAAAAAAGGCTGTTTTTCCTTTGTTTTCTCTTGGGTAAATGTTCATTTTTGCAGGTCTGCCTAAAATGCACAGTTTGAAGAGTGGCACTCAGAATCAACAAAGTAACAAGTAACAGCATATTATTTGACTGAGTATAGGCACACATCGTATCATAGATGACATTATTAACCTCTCTTCTCCTAGCAGATGATAAGAGTTCAATGTATAATGTACTTTCTGAACCTTTCAATAATAACTCAAGAACTGGCACTTTTTACTCATGGCACTCCATGAATGATTGACTTCTGTTTCACCTGAACGGGAGTCCAAGGAATCCAGGTGGTAATTATGAATGTCTGTTGCCCATTGATCAGGGTTCTTCAGAGCAAAGCATGAGAGATCCTGAGTGGGCAATGGAGCACCCACAAGACGGTGTCGGGGTTTATTCTATGGTCACTACACCTTGGAATACCTAGTGCAAAACCAGATACATTACCATTCAAATCAGAATCAAGGTTATTGGCCAAGTATGGTCACACACACAAAGAATTTGTCCGGCATTGTCAATGGGTGTCATACATAAAGTTGATGCATACAGAGTTAAGACAATGGTCACATAAAGTCCACTGTACAAAAAATGCAAGGAGTGTTGGAATAAATGCAATATAATGTACAATACATTAGAGTACACTGAGTCATCTATTTACTTCTATACGTCATTTTTAATGGTGAGGTTACCAGGTCAGCTGTTCATGAGAGTTCATATACATGTAAATGTTCACCTCCATATTCTCGCTTTTATGCTTACCTGTAATCCACGTTGGCAGCCAAAGCAAAACCAGTCTGTGACCTATCTGGGAACTGAGTCACAGAGTATCATTAAAGGTATTTACTGAACAGAAGGGGAATTGCTACCCAACACTTCTGCCATGTTTCTGTTGTTAATTTTGATGCGTACGCAGTTCTCTATCCCGAGTCTCTCTGTTCCTCTTTTCCCCAGTTTTTCCTGTCTTTTTTCCTCCCGTTGTTTGTCTTTCCCAGTCATTCTCTTGTTAGTGTATGATTCCTTCAACTGGCTGCTCACAAGGGGTCAGGAGAAGCGGACAGCCACAATCTTAGCCTGAGGGCAGATCGACTGGTGGCCAACAAATTTATTCAGAGAGTGCCATCACAGCTTCGGCAGCTCTTTGAAGTTGCTTCTCTCAACTCAGCCTCCTAATACATGACATTCAGGCTATTATTTCATTACACTGAGGAGTGTGTGTGTGTGTGTGTGTGTGTGTGTGTATGTGTGTGTGCGCGCATGCACGAGGACGTGCGTGTGCCATAGAATCTGTGCCTACGTATCCTTCTGTTAGGCAATTCAAGGTCGTTCCTTTATCTTTTGCCAAGCCTCACTTCATTTATGTTTCCAAGCATAGTGGTGCTTCATTCAGAATTAAACAAAGCCTGCTCCAAGTTTTTGCCACATCCTTGCCGTTGGAATAAAGATTTCTCTGATTGGATTTTGAATCTTTTACCTGGTTGTACAGTCCTGTAGGCAAGGTATCGTTCCTTGTTCCTAAGTGAACTGAGAGGAATTTGAGTTTTCTTTTGTTTTCGATTCCAGCCCTAAGAATCAAAGTTATACTGTGTTTTAACTGGGCTGGAAATCATTCTTCTGTGTTTCTAGCCTCTGAGTTACCACCCACTCACATTTTTGGTTTTAATTTATGTCAGAATAATGCAATTAGCTCTCAGAGCAAAGACACATATTAGACATGTAAGAGAAATTATATACATAAGATTTTTTTCTTTTTTTGTCATTGACCTCCATAACACTTAATGCTCATTATTTTGATTAATTCTTTCAGTATTTGGCCAAAAAGACTGGGTCAGTAGGGTTCAGTTTTACATGTAATAATGTAAAGTATGTACACAGTATATATTTTAAGGATATACCAAAGGCTAAAAAGCAGATTAATCCATCGTATTAATCCATGGTGGTGTTCTGGAAATACTGTGCAATATAAACAACATGGTAAATGAGTACACCTTAAAAACGAATCATAGAGGGCCAGACCAACAGAGGCCGAACAGGGGAGGTGGGAGTGCAGTTTCATTCTGGCTGACTGATACATTCTGATATCAGCAAAAAATAATACTTTAACTGATTTGATGGTACAAATAAAGCTTTGGCTAAGTGATTTTAAACTGCAGTTAATGTGAATTAATATTGTACAGTAGTAAGGAAGTATATACTTCTTCGTGTTTGATACAAATATAAAGTAAAATGCATACCCATTTGTCATCCATCACCATCTGTACAGGTAATGAACTCAGAAAAGACTCAAATAGCTGACAATTTCAATAAATCAGTTAATGGGTACTTCACAGGGTCACCAAGCCTCCAAATTTTCAATTAGACACTATTTTTATGCCAGGGTTCCATTTGGAAGGGTGGCCAGAAGAAAACCTTTATTGAAAATATCCAACAAATGTAAGCCCTTGGAACTTGGACCGAGACCAGGTATTATGGTCAAATGGGATGAAAACAGAGCTGTTTGAATCTGTGTAGTGATGGGTTTGGCTCTGAAACATGGGTGAAGAAAAGAATCTACTGTAAAATACGGTGGTGGATCATCAGTATAACAAGCCTGTTTTTCTTTTTTCACCAGACTTTGTGCCCTTGTTAAGGTCTGCACCACCGTGAAATCTACCCATGTAACAGGGGATTTCTTCCTAAAACTTACTTCTGTTAGAAGATGCAAAGTCTGTCAAAAGTATAACTTTCTGAAAAATCTACAAAAGAATGGTCAGCTGATCACAAATCTTTCATTGAACACCTCAGTCTCCAGATTTGAATCTTGACCTCTTAAGTGAGGAGAGCTGCCCATTAGGATCTGGAGAGCTTCCTTTTGGAGACCTGATATAAGGTCAATCCCTATATGTTCACCAAAGTCATGAAACATCAGCAAAGAAACCAGATTTTATGGGATACAAAGAACCAGAAACAGGAATGAACTGTGGCTTTTCAGCTCTATCTACTGAATCATTAATAATGTGAAATATGTTTATTGTATAACACTACTATATATTACACAATAGGTTCATATTGGTGTTATTTTTTATATAATTTATTCAGTCTCATATTTATTAAGAATTCCAGTAATTCTGGAGGTATATGTATGAGCTATGTATTATGTATGACTATGCAAATTCTTCGATAAACATTTATATTTAATAAATTATTAATCATGGAAACGGGTTCTATAATGCCCCAAAGGTCTAAAATGAAAAAATCCAATGTCATGAAGACATAATATTTTAGATAGTGTGCAGTGTTTCTATATAACAGCAAAATTTAATTTTGAAACTCCAGCATGTGTTCGACATCTTCCATTGTTGATCTGTACACTTGCTCACAAGTGCACGTAGGTTTTGATTGAAATACCTGTCTTGGCTCGCCATTACGTGGTACATGCTTTTAAGAACCATTATTTTTGTGAACTTCAAAGGCTGGCAGATGCACTCTCCTTGTGAGTGTGGATCCTCTTGAAAAGATCCTCATATTTTCCAAATGGACAGAGAAAGGCACTCGTCCATATTTAGGTTATGTTAATGCAGGCCTCCTTAGCCCTGTGCAATGCTTGTTTGTCCTTGCTTGAGTGAGTCGGTTGTGTTTTTGTCCTTGTTAAGTTTATTAACATGCACCTCAAAAGAACCCTTTCAACACCTCAATTAAATTGAACATAAGTAAGACTAAAATTCCTATTCTTTGTATTCTGGGTAAAAATCTAATTGTGATGCAACTGTGGCTGTTCTTTATTATGCTGCTTTTTTAGTGCAAACAAACATATACACACACATATATATATATATATATTCACACACTTGATTGTGGGATTTGTATTGTAAAAAAATTCAACCAATAATATTACACTGCATATAGCAGACTGTAATTACCCTAACTAATACTTCTTACACTGTACAAAATAGACAAATCCCCCATAACATCAGCAATGACACAACATCTGCATAGTTCAAATGTGAATTTTCATTACTTTGGCGTGCCTGGGCCTGCTTGCTTCATTTGAATTTAAAGTTTGTGGCGTTTATTACTATCATGAGTGGTTGTAGCAGGTGCAGTTTTTGCCACTTGTTGTATCAGTAGTTGTATTTCCATGCACATTGAAATGCGCATTAAAAAAATAACAGGTTTCATTTATTGTGTTAAATAGCAATTTGCTACCCTGTTCAGTTTCAGAGAAGGCCTTGACGCACCAGGCGGGTTACGTCAGGATGATTCATGGTTATCTGAGCAGTCCATAAAAGGTACTGATTAGTTCCACTATAACTGAATAATTTTATTGTAAGTTTTATATGTGTGAAGTAAATTTGATTCAATATACTTATATTATTGCATTGACTTCTGCTTACAGTATTAACACTGAGAGTAGAAAAAGAGAAAGAAAGTCAGAGCAGTGTGATGTAAGTAGACTAAGCAGTATTTTTATGCTAAAGAGTATTGGGGATTCTGCAGGCAGGATTTTATTTCTGCCAGGCATTCCTCCCCAGCTGGTAATTAATAGTCATTATAGCAGCTAATCAATAATCAAGCAGTAAGTATCACGCAGTCAATCAATATTAAAATGCATGCCCTACAGAGGAAGCTGGAAACTATGAAAAACCTTCATAATAATGTTCATAATAAGCTGTTGTTCTTACCCTACCACACTAAAGAAAAAAACAATTGGTACTGTTTTACATTGACCACACCATCTTAATGCCTTTACGATGCATTCGTAGATCATTCAGTGCACCTTCGTAATGCATTCATAATGCATTCATAGAACATTCATAAGCAGCATGTAAGTATACTGTAACATCCTAACCTACCTTAATAGCTTTAATATACATTAATAGCAAAAATTATAATTGTATGATTGAATAATGTTTGTTATTAATGCATATCAAAGTTGTTAAGGTATATTAGGACGTTAAGGTATACTTACATGCTGCTTATGAATGGTTTATGTTACCATGATATGAAACGTGAAAAAGTCACAGTATTCAGTGATGGAAAATTGTAGAAAAAATATCCATTAGTGATACACAACATTCAACAGGAAGCCAGAGAAACAGGACATTCTTCTTTTTTAGGACTTGTTGAGCATGTGGAACGGTATGCTGGAAAAGAGTTTACCCCCTGTCTGATTTTCAGAATTTTGACACACTTTTTACTTGACTTTGGACAGACATTTTTGTGGGTCATGGTCAGGGAGGAAAGAAATGACACCAAAATTTAACACTGCTGCCATAGTTTGGGAGTGATTCAGAAACACTCAGTCTTCGGGTGTGAACTGTGTCTTCCTCCTAGTTAGTTGTATCCAAATAAAGAAGTAATTAAGGGCAGCAGTTTGAGTAACTGCAAACATTCAGGTCTAATTTGACCTAGTGTTATGCCCATTAGAAATCTCAGTACTAGCCTTTACTACCACAAATCCTAGAGTTGCGTCCTGCTTTGGTCAAAAGAAACCCCTGAGGATTTCTTGGGGGATAGGGGTTGAAATGTGATACTATTGAGATAATGTTTGTGTGGAAAGGGAAGTGTTTAAGAAATACAATTCTGGTGTCTGATGAATTTGTGTTAGAATTTAAGTGACAGGGCCATGATTTGGGGACGTCCGGATCTATCAGCTCAACAAGTGCTGGATGAACTTCCATTACTGAGGGAAACACAAAGTTTGCTGTGTGCTACAGAGTATTAAGCCATCTGTTCATGACCTGAAGCACTAACAAGTCCACATTAGGATGGTTGAAGAACCAAAAAATAGCATTGGGCTGGGTTAGCTGAAGTCTATACCTGTTTAAGACGCTTCAGGTCTAATTAAATTTTGAACAGTTCAGAATGGAGGGCTAAATTCTTCCACAACACTAAGGGAGCGTAACTGATAAAAACAGGAATCATTTGGATGCTGTCATCGCTTACACTGTAAGTCAATTAGTTTGTTTATATATGGGAGTTGGCTGTTGCAGCACAGTGGCCTCAAAGTCCAAAACACAACAATGAAAAGGCAAATAAATAAATAGAAATTCGGATAAGCTTTGAAAATGTCTGGTTCTACCAGTAAGGACTCAATTATAGGGGCAAGCAGAATAGCCATATCACTACTGGGCCCTGGAGCGAGGGTCTTAACGCAGAAAACTGCTCCAAGGCCGTGGAATAAATTCTCTGGCCCCAAGCTTCACTCTCACCTGTGTCTGTGTGTATATCTCATTTGAGAGTATGATGGGGATATGCAAAGGTAAGTATCATTACAAATTTTGTTTGTTTTCTTGATATTTTGTAATTTCTTTTTTTTCTGTTTTCTTAATGTGTTGCGTTGTGTATTTCAGAGCCATTGTGGTTACTTAACTTCCTTTACTAAAAAATTACATATTAGCGCTCTTAATGTTTCACTCAGAATCATTTTACGTTTTTTGGAATTTTTGTTGAAGATCTGACAACATTTCGAATAAGTTGTCAGGAGTGAAACATACACTAAAAATAAAACTTTAATACACTTGCTTGAAAGAATAATGATCTGTGCTTTAAAATATATGGATTGGTCTATTAAGGAAGATGCAGAGAGGGTGAATGATTTGTGGGGCTCCCACCGTTACACATGGAGGAGGTCTGGGGTTACTCTGCTGGTGACACAGTTGATGATCTTTAGCAAACCCATTGCTCCTTCCTCAGCTAATCAGACAGCCTCCTTTTGCTGTTTCCATCCTAGGTGGAATGACCTTGCGTCTGTGTTTTTTGCATTCTGCCATTTCTGATGGACACACTGAATGAATGAAACACAGCTCCAGGTTATGTCTTTCCACTTGTGCTTTATGCCAAAGAGCATGTATGAGGCTGCTGAGCTTTAAAAGTCTTTCTTCAACGTCACCTTAAGCCCCATGTCTCTCTTTACCACCGAAGACCAGCAACCAGATCTGAATCAGAATCAGAATCGGAATCAGCTTTACTGAATCAGAATCAGATTTATTAGCCAAGTATGTTCACATACACAGGGGATTCGTCTTCTTCTTGTGATCTGTTAAATTCACATCAGTCTTTAAATTCAGAGACAGTGACTACCTGTGAAACAATGGCTGATTTGCTGCCATTGTTATCCCCCTATAAAGACTCCCTTTAAAATAAAGTCCATGGTTCATTTCCGTTTTTGCTTGCACTCTTGCTCCAAACATATCCTGAACTCTAATTTCTAGGTGCAAACCTGACATTCTGGAAGGACATTTTAGACACTATAGAAAAATATACGATAGCCCATCAGTGTTACCTTTAGTGACGGACAAGTCTATGTTTTGCTGAGTGGTTTGCGGTTAAACCAAAGTCAATGACGAAATAAACACAAGCTGCCCCTCCACCTTAGGTAAAGGTACATGACTAGGAATGTGCTGAACCAAAATGGCAGACATTCTCTAAGACAACCATAGCTATGAGGTACTTGACAGTCCTTGTTTTTCTTTTGGCATCCCCCATGTCAAGGCACTAATGCCCTCTGCAAACAGGCCCACGCCCTTCCTGTCACCACGGCATTTTGATCTGGTTAGACTCATCTCTCACACCGAAGAATCTCGTGTTTACTCAGCTGGGGCCCGACTGAGAAGTGCTTGGAGGTCCTTTGCCGTGATGTAAGAGCTATGTAAGCGCAATGGCCCGTTAGCCTTATTTAGCATGTCCGCTAGATATTTATGACTGCTAACATGCACGGGAGACTGCAGCGCACAGGAAAAGCAGTGCGATCGGAACCAGCGTGTGCCGCTGCTGACAGCTGGCTGTAACCTGACCCCGCAGTTACTTATCAGTGCTGGCGACCCAGCCGTTTCCCATAGCCGCAGCCTGACAAGAAGAATTCTCCCTTTGTTTGGCTCTCTGTGGGCCCTGTGTGAATCCAGAAAGCATCCCCGATTGTTGCTGAGATAATTAAGAAAATGCTGGATATGACTTGCAGGCACTGCTCAGTCTCCTCATCATGTTATGGGGGGGGGGTGTGGAGGGGATCGCAGGGAGGGGCAATTCGTACATTGTGGGGATGTTCTTGTATTCTGCCAGTAGCGCAGTGGTTTGTAGAACATGGATGACCTGGTCAAGTCCGTTGATTGCAGGGTAAAAGTAAGTAATATGTAAGTAAAGCAAATAAGTACAATAAATACAAATGTAACTAAGCAGATTTAACTGGAACAATCCACGATGATGGTGATGATGATGATGATGATGAAAATAATGATAATGGTAATGATAATAATATTTCCGTTATTGAACTGAACGCTCGTTTTCCCAAAGCAAAAGCCACAAGCTCAGCTGGTGTTCAGATCAGAAGCAAAGATGTTCAGCTTATCTCACAAGTGGCTGAATTTCACTGCGGCCCACTGGCAGTTTGGTTTGGAGTGTTCAGGACACATATGGACAGTCTGTTTTACAGATAAAGATGGGATGATCCTCGTGGGGCTTGTTCAGGGGTCGCGGGGGCTAGTAAAAAGGTCAGGGAGATGCAGTGAGTCTATTTCCTCTCTCCGGCCTTGGGAAACTGCGCCACAAGTCCCTGGCATGCCTGCAAACTGCTTTTCTCAAGATGACTCTGTAGTACAAAATACAGTAGTTCCTTTTTTTGTTGCAGGAGATAGCGGCCAGGTCAGGGACCTCTTTATAGATTAGAGCTGTGCCTGTGCAGGATTGTAAAATCATAACATTACAAGGCTTCATTTAGGCATCCAACTCATGCTCCTACGAGTCCACATTGTAGCTACGAAAGTGCATTAATCCTGGGTGTGGAATGACAAAAGCTGGGAATATTATAAGTGAGCAGTGTTTCCTTATTTCTCCTCAAAGAACGGTAGAAACACTCTTATAGGGAAAAGGAAGAAAAACATTTTGTTCAAGCCAGTGTTTTTAGCTTGAAGAATAAAAGCTTTGTTTTAAGAATTAGTGCGAATAGTACTTGCAGGACAATTTGTGGCACATGGAATTGCACTGAAGGCTATTTAAATGTTCCAGATGTAAACAGTAAATGAATTAATGATGAAGTTTGCGTTTCTGTTTTGGCAGGGATGTGCTGGCACAATATTGCTGAATACTGGGTTTTAAAAGGAAAGGCTGGCATAACGAGTAGAAAAAACTGATTGAACTCATCACTGATTCTTTTAAACAACACAACTATTACATGATAGAAAAACTTATGTCTCTCAGTCATCCAGACTGAATATTTGTGATTTAATCAACTTTATTGCATTTATTATCTTTGATTAGCTTTAGATTACTTGTGCTACTTTTTTAAAATGGAATCCAGAGGATTAGACGGGATCTACTCACATGTCACTGCAGGATTTCACGGACAGAAAACACACAGACTCTCAAATAAACACGCACACTGAATTACCCAGGAACCCTCCAGTATATGCATACTATTGTTGACAGCTTTTCAAATTTCCATAGAGCTTTGAGAGCCTAAGTACCTTTCTCAAGGATTGAAGATCAAGCTTCCTTCCATGGATGGACTATTAGGTCAAATGTCTAGCATGCAGCCATGTCTGTCCATTGTTCTTGTGTTCTTGTAATAGATAAGTACCGTAATCCGTACTAGTGAGTATCTTTGTCAACAGCCATGACATTGCACTGAAATGAATTTACATTTGGTGAAAGTACAGTATTCAAAACTCAGCAGAACTCACCAAAAACATTTGCCACAACAAAAAATATATGATCTCATTTCAGAAAGCAAATTTACTCATAATGGGCCTTTCAGGTGGGAATTATCTTAACCATTTTTTTTCCACTATGCAATTATCACTTGGTGAAAGGACTCGGGCTTGCCAATGAAAACAATTTATTTCTGTGGAGTGCTGGCCCACTTCTCCCCATAACACAGGGCACCCTGCAGCTGCACTGCGCTCTAAAGACAAACAGCGCCTTGCAGCTGGGCTCCTGAAGACGCAGCAAAAGGGGAATTTTAATCCTGTGTTTTTCTGCGCTTTGGCAGCAGTCAGATTTATTTGGTCATAAAGGAGGGAGAGAAAAAGAGAGAGAAAGAGAGAGAGCGACCCCGCCATCTTGAGAGGAGACGGAAATGAGAGAACATTGATGGTTCGCAAGACAGAGAGAGAAATACCACACAGCAGGAAATTAATCAGCGGGGGTCAAAATGTGACAAGTGTATTCATGTTCATACTCAAATAATGCAGATTTACAAGCATTATTAAGGAATGAAGGTAGATATCGTGACATAGTGACAATAAAAACATGTACTTTTTCATGTTTATGCAGCAAACGAGAAAACATTCCGCTAAGAGTAACCAAGGTGTACGGAGAGATGCTGAGCACCGCAAACTGTTCGAACCAATACTCACTCTACTCCAAACTCCATTTCCTCTCGGTATGAAAACAAACTTTCAGCAGCCATCAAAACCATTTCCAGCTGTTACCAGACACTCTCTGCGCTCTCTTTCAATTACAGTGTTGCTAGGGCAAGACAAGGCTTAGCCTAAATAGAAAATTCAATATATATTCACCGAATGCCAACATTGGACCTACTATTTCGTTGCTGTCAGGAATTATGCTGCTCATAAGTTCTTGACAAGTTCTTGAAACCTAAAACTCACATTTGTCTTACTGATACAACCAACGTGTGGCATACTCTTTTGTAATATAATAATTTTCTAAAATGGCTTCAAATAAAAGCAGAACCTAAGAAGTGAACTCTGCTCACTAGCCATGAGCGACTGCATATGGCCGTTCCAAGTCTGTGTCACCAAAAACTAAAACGGAGCATTGAGCAGGAGAATGGCTCGGCACATAGCTGGCGGTGCCTCAGCCTGACCACATCTGGAACACTGCTAACAGCTGTGGACCTGGTGTCATAAAGAAGATGAATGCACCTCAGAGAAGGTTCCAAAAAAACAGCACACAGACTCATCCTGCCCCTCGAGGCTCAAGCTATGAGGACAGATTGGAGATAGTAAATCTCTTTAATTTAAGCATTCAAAACCTTGGGGCGAGTCAGTCTGATGGCCATTTGAAGGAGGGAAATATGTACAAGTTTATCAAAAAATATCAAGCAAAGCCTTCTGACTCTAAAAGATCCCACACATACTGACAGTGTGTAAACTCAAATGAACCCTGTTGTGATGAAGTTCCCCAAAGAAATACAACAATTTTCTCTTAAGGGAATCTCTGCACATATTTCACAGTTTGGTGATATATATCCATACACAGGTGGAATAACATTCAATGCTCAATTTTTATGCATTTATGCTTTTCTTTCCCTGATATTTGTATTAAAAATAGACGTGAATGAACAACACATGAAAAAAAATTGTTACAGAACCTTCAGACTTTACCATATGAAAAATGCCATCGCTCATCATTTGAAATGATTATTGTTAATGCTTATTATTCCTTTCGTTAAATAGACAAACGAAACGGCACAGTATTGTATAATTCCCAAAATATAATTACAGAATGTATAAAGTAACTGAAGAGTACTAAAATGTATAAATCATAAGTATAATTAGATTAACTGCTGGTAATAAGCTTTTTAGGAAATGTATACTATAAACATTTTAAAAGCTGATGGCAGGAAAAAAATGTACGTGTTCCTGTTTGGCAGGAAGTAAGTTTCCAAATTCCCCCCCCCCCCCTCCCCACTTAGTAGGGATATATGCTGGACTCTGAAGCAGCCGTAGACATGCTTATCAGGCGCGTTTCTAAGAATGACTCCGACTGGCTCCTGTTTCCTGCATGTCTCCGGTCCTACCCTCAGCATATGAAAAAGGCACAATTACGAACGCGAGCCCTCACCCCTCGGCTCCTCAAGCTCCACGGCGGTGCACCTGGCCACAGCACAATCGCTGCGCCTGTCTGTCCAGAGGGCCCATTCATGCCGCATGGAGACTTCCTGCATTGTTCCCCCTTCCAAAAGAGGAGCCAGCGGGTTACCTAGGGCCTCTCTGGCTCCAGTCCTCAAGCTGTAATGCTACATTCTGGTGAAGCATTCACAGCATCCCAAAAGGACTGACACCACATCTTGAGGAAAAACCCTTATCAGGTCAACCAAGACGATCTCTTCATTTTGCTTATTAGAACAAACCATGCTTACTAAATCCTTTTTACAAATAATTTGGGAACCAAATATTTATTTAAGAAAAAGAGTAGGGAGACACAATCAAGTATTTTATAAACGTCACACATGGAGCTATGTAATTGGGGCAAGGCCAGGATAGATTGCTTTTCCTTTCAGGCTAGACTGCAGCAGTCAAGTTAAAAGAGAGAGATCAGAGGCTGGTGTGAAAAATCAAAAGGCAACAGGGGTAAGTGACGGGACTGGAGCGTTTTTTGGCCCCAGGACAAGAACTACAATCCATGGAGGTAATATGGCAGCCAAAAACAATATTACACGAGATGCGATGAGTGTGGCAGAATGAGAGAGTCAGCTGCTTCAGTCCTGTTTGCGAGTCATGTCTCGTAACACCAATTTCTGTGCTCCATCAGGAAACGTGGCCAATTCTGAACCAAATCTGACATCCAGGAGTATCTTTTGTGTCCCCCCTCCATTCAAAAGGACCCACATTCCTGTATTCCAGGCTAGCAACACCTGTGGTAAAAAAATATCTGCCTGCATAGTTCTGAGAAATTTCTGTTTTGAGAGATGTTATAGGCACACAAAGGAATTTAAAAGAGGAAAGAACGTGTTCGATACAGCAGGACAAAAAAATACTATAGCCAATAAGGAACTTTATTATGAAATAGGCAGCCATTGTATTGTAGCAGCAGACCTGCCCACAGTCTCCAGAACACCCTTGAATGAAGAGGGGCTCAGTGAGAGAGAAAGAGACAGAGAGACAGAGAGAGAGAAAGACATTGGAGAAAAATAATACATTTAAATGTGTTTTTTTTCTGGCCTAGCCTCTTTATCCTGACTTGCATCCGACCCCTAACCTCCCACTTTCGTCCCCTAGGAGCATCCTGTGACCCCTGATCCCTGGACAAAGGCGACTGGTCGATTTCCCAGTGTGCGGCAGCATAGCCAACAAGAGGAACATGAGGGGCGCGCCTGGGAAACAAACTGTTTATTGTGTGGCAGGATGGACAAGGCCTTCGGTCTCCCACTGTGCTGCTGTGTGCTGTGTGCCCTGCTCCCAGCTGCCTCCAACCCACCCACATACGTGCGCACACACACACACACACATGCACCCATCTACACATGCTCAAACAGAAGAACACACACTCACACATGCAATTCTGGAATTCTGGAATTCCATAAACAGAGGTAACACTCAGAGATCTGATGGGAGGAGTAACAAGAAAGTGATTATTTTGCTTCCTTTAGACCTCTGGTTTGAGCAGGCCCTGACTCTGGTTTTTGTATCCTCTGATTTAGCTTTGCTAGGCCTGCAAAGCCGCTTCGAGGATACTGGACATGTACGATCAATTCCCTTACATTATATATGCAATTTCAACAGCAGCCAAGGACACGGTGTGGAGCACTGTGCCAGCAGGGGGATACACGCAGAAATGAAACTATATACAGGCCCTCTGCAGAACTGCCTTAAAATGCAAGAATCCAAAATCCATCCACGGCAAGCGGCCACCCTGACTGTAAAACATGGCATCTACCAAAATGTAGCATTTAACAAATAAGCTTTAAACGTTTTTTTCTTCTTTTTTCCTTGTTTTTTTTTTTCTTGTGCAATTGTAAGGCTTGGCCAGCCCCATTTGTTGTGGTTGATTCATTGAGTGCAGGGGCCTCTGTTTCTTTTGTTGTTTTTATTAAATAAAGCACAAAGAGCTCATTCTGTCTATTCCGGAGTTCAAGGACATGGTCAATAGAAGAGGCACCGCTTTTGTACACAAAGTAAAAAATAAAGTGCATTTTTATTCTGCTTGGTAGATCACATGAATTATAAGCAAGTTGACAAATACATTTTTGATATACAAGGAAGGGAAATATTGCTTTAGTTTGTATCGACAATATGTATGAATCATATGATGAACACGACATTTCCATACATAGTTAAAAGCATCAATCAATCATAGAATCAATAACAGAACTTGGGTATGTTTCAAATGCTCTGATGAAAGTGGAAGTTGTGACATCAAATACAAATGGATCCCTGCACTTTTTGTGTATGGAATATAACAATGTAGGCAGGTTGAATGTTTTTGGTGTAATTTTCAGTATTTGCTTTAATCGTGCATGAACGTTGCTTTCCGTGATCTGTATCATGAGCACGACATCAGCTGGACTTTATATTATGGCAGTTTCATATTCTGGGAGCAGAGAACTCTCCAGAACTTTGTTTAGTAAATGTCCAAATCTGTAACTCTGTCAATGCATTCACTTCTAAGCCCCAAACACAAGTAACTTCCCTTACCTGCTACTCAAACGTGATTTTCTTATGCATCAGAGTGTCTAAAAGGCATTTTGTTTTGGTCTAGCAAACTCAAACAGCTATTTGATGCTATATGATGTGTATGATGTCAACTAGGTTTCATCACAATGTTTATTTTCTATTTTGAGTATTTCACAACTTCAGCCACTTCCCTTGAGATCCTGTTGTCAGAAAGCAATGCCAGACATTCTAAGTGCATTTCTTGGGGGGTTTCTACTATGACAATATCTATGGATAAATGTAAAGGAATGACAAAACATTCCAGAGGTGAGATAACATGTCATTAAATCTGGTGAAAATCAGGAATGGATAAGGAAGTACAATACACCTCGTTTATCAAGAACAAATGAAAAACCAAAAACTTTACATGTCTGAAACATATGCTGGTCCAGGTTTGATAAGCAGAAAAAGTCAGAAGGTGCTTTTGTTAAAGCTCAGTCACATAGTACTGATTAGAAGACTGTCGGTTCCTACATTTCTTGCACTGGTCAGAGTAAGAAGCTGCATGACACATTAGAACTAGTCACCCTGGTAATCGACTCCATTGATGACAGGTCTTAATAAGAATAATTGCTACTCATTTCATAGCCACTGCAGTCAAGGTTAGTGCGCATGTTATAAAACAGATGATTTGAACGGCTGACAGAAGGGTGAATGGGCATTGTGTGTGTGTGTGTGTGCGTGTGTGTGTGTGCGTGTGTGCGTGTGTGTGTGTGCGTGTGTGTGCGTGCGTGTGCGTGCGTGCGTGTGTGTGTGCGTGCGTGTGTGTGTGTGCGTGTGTGTGTGTGTGTGTGTGTGTGTGTGCGTGTGTGTGCCTCTGGACAGGAGTACTTAGAGATGAAATGGCAGTGATATACAACAGACTTCTGGGAAAGTTATGCAATGAGTATCAGTGAAGCTTTCTTAAATATTGTGGGGGATATGGCTTATGTAGTCATGCTAAGCTGCTCTGCTGTAGGAAGCCTGTATTACCCGTGTTTACTCTGCAGCAGGCACAGGAACACATATGGGCATGAACTGTGGGCAGTCCCCAGCTATACATAATAGCCACAAGGAGCCACTTTTTCCATTGTTGTGCCTAGAAAAAATTAAACCAAACCAGGCTTGATTTATTTGTTTTTCCATTGCAGTCTGTAACATGGATTGGGGCAACAACTGTAAGCTGGTCATGTAACAGTACAGCTATGAGCACAGGGCTAACCTGGGTAAAATTATTAAATGTTGTTGCAGTAGCATAAGAATTTCATAGCATATAATGTGAATGACCATCAGTCGAAACAGTAATAAAAATAATTAAATCATAATTTCATAATTAGTTATTACAATTACTATATTCATCGTCATAAACAACATCAAAAATGATAATAATAATTTTAAATATTCAAACTAAATACTTCTCTGGGCATATCGCAAATGCGTAGGGTTAAAAATAATATTTTACAAATGATATTTTTGCCTAGAGTGGAATAAAATAACGGCTGACACAAAGTGCTTTTACTTTTGACAGAAAGTCCCACTGGACAAATCCCTGTAGTTAATACTGTCATTTTTCAATATGCACTGAAACCTACTGCTTCCTCACCACCCTCCTCAACTTGACTAAGATAAACTGACGATGGTCTTGGGTCCTGATGTTTCCCCGTGTAGACAGTGCTGGAAGTGGGTAAATCTGGTGCCGGTACTCCCCTTGTTATTTAGTACTGGCAGATTATGAGAGGTGGCGGTATAAGGGAAATGTTCTAGGTACTCTGAAGAGAAAAACCAGGAGATGCCAGTACTGTGTACCTGTGAATACCAGCCCACTTCAGGCACTGGCTGTAGAGCAAGCCTGAAACAACTGTCACACATAGGATGGTAAATGGAAACCAAACATTTGAGACACATCCTCGTATGCAGTGTTGGGCATTTCAGGACCAGAAGCTACAAATCCAGACCAGATTTAATTTGTATCAACCAGCTGAGTACTCTGTGACTGTGACTCTTTATGTTGAACTCGTTGATAGAAACAAAATCTTGGTCTGGATTTGTAGTTTCTGGACCTAGAAAAGCCCAACACTGCTAGTACGGCTGTATAATGTAAAAATAATATAACAGAGCTCCTTTGGGCTGGAGGGCTCTCTCTGCTCGGGGCAGGGACAGTACAGCTGGCATGGGAGCCACAGATACTCTTGTTGATGGAAAGGAGGCCGGCTGATTTAATTGGCATCACAATGGTCTGTCTGATGGACTTGCTGATGCAATCCTTCAGAGGACAATGGGACTCTTTGTTTGACCAATAAGGTGATAAAAAGTTTTCCCAGTAGGCCTGTTTGATTTGCCCTCCCAGTGACCAGTTTGTACTGGCCAGTATGTAGCAGCACTCAACAAATCACTTTTCACACACACACTCTCTCCACAAAGAACTAAAAACTAAATTATGAAACTGAAATAATACATAGCAAAAGTAACATATTGTTAGGTAGGTGCATACCTTCATAGTAATATACTGCTCTGAGTTACAATGAGTAAAAACAAATAACGCAATGTGGGAAATCCACCAGCCAATAAGGAACACAGTGCTTGTGGATCAGCTTGTTCAATTAAAACATCGTCTTATAAACACAAGGTATAAACAAAATACACCCAAAGCTGATTTCAGAATTGTTGACAAGAAATGAGCTCTAATCCACACAATCATCTCTGAAGTGTGATTCATTCCTGTAGGCATTTTTGTTTTCATCAGCCCGATTCATTGTAGAAGGCAACTGAGGCTGCAGTCAAAGACACATAAGTGTGCTGTCATGCCCCGGTGTTTATATGAGTTATCTGTCGGTCAGTTGCTTCACCCCCGACACTAATTGAGGCAATGTAATGCTGAACAGGTAATTTAATGGCTCATTTTGTGGTATTTAAATCAGCGCCACCAAGTGGCAGCTGAAACATTTGCAACATCTAGCTGTTGACTTACTATTAGAAGCTCCTGGTGAGTAATTAGGGATGTTGGCATGACTCTCTCAGTGGGTAGTTAGGTACATAAATTTAGGGGAAGGGTGGGACTCTTAGTGAGTAATTGGGGGGGCTGGTTAGCTGGTAGGTGGCAGTATGTGGCATACTTGTTAAGTGACAGGGGCCATGACTGAGGGCCTGTGGGCTTAACTCTTAGCAGGGGGCCTGGTTTCTGCCTTCCGGAACAAGAGACTTAACACGAAGAGCTTCAGTAAAAAATACTCAACTGTAAATCTGAACGCTAAGATTCTCTGGATGGGAACATCCCCTTAAACAATAAGCATTTACAGAATTTTAATAACAGTCATCTCTTTTCATTAACATGCTTTGCACATTTTGCCGATTTCGGTTGTTTCCAGTTGGCCAACTAAATCTAAGAAGGAGGCAATGCAGCCATAATATGCTACCTAACTTTACAGGCTGTTTTTTCACTAGGTATCAACAGAAACTGTTCTGGCCCATCAAACCTTTACCCTGTGTGCAATTACAAACCACTGCTGTCGTTGAACTCCAAACTGGAAAACAAATTGTCCTGCATGGGGGCAGCGTCCAGCACGCAGACAAAAAAACAAGAGGTCGAATTGCTCAAGTCTACGGATGGCCTGTCAGGCAAAGTCAGCTCTTCGGGGCAGCCCCTGGTTCTGAAAGCCAGCTCTTTACATTCAGGACATCTTCACAATGCACTTGTCATTCCACCCAGCGAAAAGCAAAATAATAGCAGGGCTTAAGTATATGAGGAGAGAGGGGCGAGCGTATGGGTCAACCATGCCAGTCCACTTGTCAGCATTTTATTGATCTGGGAACTTAATTAAAGCCTCCCTTTAAAAGATCTTGAGAATCTTGCCTGTTTGTTATTCTGTGCCACGTGGGGTGCCCTTTGTGTGTTTCAGGGATTTGAGATACACTTCCACACTTCCACACAAACCTTAGATTCTCTCAAAAAACATCTGATTTAGTTTTCTGCTGACTGTCCGAACACAGGCCTCCATTTTCCATTAAATAGCAATTATAAAAAATTCATCACAATTTACATATTTATTGATGTAAATCAGAATTTTTGTTACATTTTATTAATTACTAAGCAGATTACTGTATATTTCCATAGAAATCAGACTGATAATTATTAGAAGAATTTTGGTTGAATACATTTAATTATTAAGTCCAGTTCTTTAACCAGTATGCCACCTGCCACAAGCAAACTTGAATAATTAAGTAGGTAAGGAGCTTATTAAAGTAGACACTCCTATGAGAGACTAATAGGCTCAAATTCCAGACAGCATTGTTGTTGTGTATTTGCTTTGGGAAATGACAAAAACTAATACACAAGATGAGTGTAAAAAAGTATAAAACTGTAAGGTACTGAAACTACCTAAACCTGTGTGTTCTCAATAGTCTCATGACTCAGACCTGACCTATACATGCATGATGACAGTGTGAAAGCTAGCTTAATGTAAAAGGAGCTGCTGTTTCCATGATGGCAGTTTTAGGAGAGTCACGAGGCAGGACTTCATCATGGCACCCGCTTCTGTCAAACCAGCGTGAATTGGAGGAATTCCTTCTGATGGTACACTGCCAGATTCCTGCGGACAGGAAACCTTATTGACTCCAGGCCACGGAAATTCTGGCACATGGCCTCTCACTGGCCTCCGAGGTGACATTTGTTAGTGTTCATATTTTGTCCACCACCTGTAGCCAGCCGGTCAGCCCAAACAATTAAACGGTATTTGTTTAAAATGCATCATCGGTACTGAAACAAACTAGCGGTTACTGCTAATTCTTCAAAGGGCAAGTAACTTCATATGCATGATACATAAACACGCAATATTAATATTAAAACAAGTATTTCATTAAATTTAGGGGCACCATTATTTGTAAAAAAAAAATTGTTATTTAAATGTGCTCTTATATGAATTTCAGCCATTTATAATGAATCACCACACTGGAGGTACATTCACTATGGTCCAGATGTCCAGCTTTTGTTTAGCCACTTGCTGTTATGCTGTGAATATGCATCATTCTTCCTCCACGTCCGTGTGAGGCTGCAGATAGCTTAGTGTGTCTCTGTGTTTATCAGAAAAAAACATGACATGTCAGCTATGTAAATGTATATTTTAAAAAAACGCATGAATTAAGTTCTTCGGATCATTGTGAGAAATAGAAGGTGTGTTGCTCATTTAACATAAATATATTGAGATAAACATTCCTGAGGCTAGATAAAGAAAACTTTTTAATCTTCATGCCAAAAAAAATACAAAATTCAAGAACCAAACCCCATTATTTTTCGTGGTTTATGACTGGGTAAAACTGATCCTGACTGGCTGCCTGGAAGGAGTGAGCGGAGAGGCTCAGCAAGCATTCTATCATATTTATTTCATGTTCCAGTCAACTGGATATTTTTTTGAGAAAGGTATGTAAGATAGATACCACCTCTCCTATAATCAGCTTGCAGTCACATTGCTTATAACCGAAACGAAATACACAAAATAACCATATCGAAACATTAAGCTAAATAAGCACAGAACAAACTGCATTATTCTTAGTACTTAAAAGCATTCAATATAGTTACATAATAATAGTGAGGTAACGGTACACGGCAGGTTATTATATTGAAATAACATAGTGTGGGAAAGCCGACATGCCTGAGAGAAGCACGGGACACCAGGAGTTCAGGAAAGGAAAGAGTTCCTTTGCAGGGTGTATGTGAGGGTAGGGGGGCTGTTGTCTGTCCAACAAAAGGGAAAGTTCTTAGAAGACAAAAAATAATTGCTGTTTCAGCATGGGTGGGACAAGCAGGGCACAGGATGCTTGTACTGGCACAAAGGTCTCACTGAAATAGGCTACAGTCTTGGGGGAGGGGTTAAAAACCAAAGCGACATGTGCTTGTACAAATAGGCAGAACCATAATAAGGGCCACGTGAGACAGATTGAGGTAAACAAGCACAGTTACCCGACTCAGCCTCTGGGGGAGACAGTGAGCCTATGCTCTGCCCCTCTCTCACACTCTTCCAACACGGAAACCAGGCCAGACAAGGATGTCTACACAGGTCATGCCTGGATCCAGCCTGTGAACCACCCAGAAACAGAACGGCTGCAACTCTGAATGCCAGTGCCCCATCATGCAGTGGTGCCACTGAAGAGGAGCACGGTTAGCAAATGGGAGAGGGTGTCCTAGGAGGCAATAAAAGTTGGCCAAGCATCTTTCAGTGCATATATAGTATTGTTCCTCCCCCCCCGCACCTCCTGAAATCATCTTCAAGCCCCTTTCCAAAGCATCCATTCGTGCAAACAAATGTCTTGATAAAGTCAGCTGACTGAAGAAGAAAACTGCCACAAAATTCGACTTTACATGCCAGGAACATTATGAAGCAAAGGACATGGCCCATTAGTGGTTAAACAACAGGAGAGGGCAAAATCAGTGCAATACAAATTAAGCGGAGATTAACACAATAGCAATAGCACTTGATTAAATCCATTAACAAAAGCAAACCGAGTCCGACCTATCCAAACATCTGATAGAAGTGAGATTTTGGCATCCCATTCTTTCATTCTACAGACACCTCGGGCTTCAGAACTATTGCTGGAGCAACTCCTATCACTGCAGGACTCCAAGATAACACCACCCTCTAAGACTTCATCCAATTCTTTCTAAATAGGATGTTTTTTTTGTCTTCAGGGAGATAGTGTACTGGTGATTCCCAGTGACGTCAGGATATGGCGTTGAGTGATTTTGGTATGACCCAGTGGGGAGGGGGGGACACATCTGCAAATGTCTGTTGGGCCCCATAGGGAAGTGGAATAGGACTGGTTACCTCTCTAGTGCCCAGAAATGGTTTCCGGTGCAGTTAGACCCTGCCCCCTACATGCTTTCAGAAGGTTGATGCGGCGCAGTGAAGGAAACAGGTTTTATTTGTCATACAAATAGTTACAATTTCAGAAATAAACCTCTGAAGCAAATTATGTTGAGCAAGGATGGGTACATAACTCAGGCCCCAGACAAACTTTACACACAGGCTATTATATCTAATTATATAACATTGATATTTTGTGCATAATCTTTTTTTTTTTGAGAAATGTATATGTCTAAGCAGGATGCAGCATTGCCCGTCATCATGTAACTGCAAAGGATGAAAAGATGCATTTCTGCAGTTTTCCTCAAGGTGTCCCTGTTTGGACTTTTTTTTCAATAGCACACAAGATGCTTTATTCAAAAACAACAGTTTATTGCCGATCTCTGTGAATATGTGTAGTTTTCAGACTAGCGTGAATAATTCAAAGATGATACTGTCAGACATTGGCAAGTTATTTTGTTTAGCTTCCCTTCCTCAGTCTACTACCACATTTTTATATATGTGCCATGCTAACAAATTATTTTAGACGAGACCATAAGTCTGCTGGTAATTCCAGATGTTGAATATCACAGCATCTGATTTGGGCTTTTAATTATTAATATTTTAAAAACGCAACCTTCTAAAATGTTGCGTACCCAAAGATCTTTGAAATTACAGAAGCACACTAAATATAAATACAACTAAGCATCAATAATGTGTAAATTAACTTAAAAGACCAGCCAATTATCTAATTATATAATAACATAAAATGTCTGCAGTGTGGTGTACTGAAATTACAAGCTACACTTAAAATGGAATTTCCAAACAGCACTTACATTTTGGCCAGGGAGAGATGGCGGGTGAGTGAGATTCCCTCCAAAAGCACACATTTGTGGGAAAATGCCAGATTATTGCTATACCTACAGCTCACCTTTCATTCTCCAGTGTGTGCAAAGATGATGCAGACTGGAAAACTGGCATCTGAGTGAAATATTAAACCACATGTGAAATCCGGCCTCCAAGGGCTGTCCCTAAAAGGGCTACATTTTGTATGTTGCTTTTGTAAATATGTTCTACTTTTACTGGAGTGTTGTGCTCAGTGGATGTGTGTGGAGATTATTCCAGGATACCAGAGTTAACCATGCACTGCCAAGTGTGAATTCCAGCATAGTTTTATATAGAATGTACTGTCTTAATATCTCTGAACAATTCATCATAGCTTGATGTAACCCCGCAAAATAACTATACTCATTAAATGTGAAGCATTCAAGAGCTGTTCGCTTCATATTGTTATTGATTATTATTGTCAATTGAAGTATTGAAGTGATTGTAACATTTGCTGAAGTATTACACAAATATTACTAAATAAGTTAGATTTAGATTGGCAGTTTAAAGCACCCCTTTTATCCATCTTCAAACCGCTTTTTCAATACAGGACTTGATTCCCAGGCACCTTTTCTTAAAACCATAACTGAAAGTTATGGATCGAAGAAGGCTCAGTCACAACGACTGGATAAACTGTCAGTCGACTGATAATGTTGACAAACACAATTAAATCAGAGTGAAGGAAATGGGCTGTGAAACACTATTTGCCCACAAAATAATGTGCCCTTTTCAAGAGCAAGGCCAGAGAAAGCTTAGGATTGTGCACTGACTGCTTGACCTCACTGCAAACATGAAAATTGGCTCGCACAGTTGTGAGTATATAATCAAATCAAGGACATCAGTATAGGAAGTGTACAGAAATGTCTCTGTTAGTGGGAACAATGGGGCTTTGAAATGCACACAAACCTCACCAAAGAGCTGCAGGCCAAGTAAGAGTATATAGCTCTGGGATGCCCTAATGCTCTGGGCAGAGTCTGTCCACCATGTTGTAAGTGCTTTAATTGGATAATTCAAGCACGTCAGAGGAGCCAATTGCAAATGATTGTGAACACATGTGGACAAAGAGGTGCAAAGGGAGCTTTACAATCAGCGTCGCTGGAACCTAGCCTTGGAATGACAGGAACGTCCTGGAAACGCAAGACGGTATTAGTGGGTCTGTGAGAACGAGGCGCACACAATGTCCACTGTTCATCTGATGGAAAACATGTCACGTTGGACAAAACGCGGGGTCGTCCTCGTGCTCGGATACTAGATTTGCGTTGAGACAGAAAAACACATTTTCGCTTCTGGTGGCATAGAATTAGGATTTTAGCCCACAGGAGTGCAAGAAATCGGATATAACTTAGAAAATACTAAACAGTACACCAGTGGGGTGGTATGGGTTAGCGGAGAAGTAGTGGGGAGGGGCATTTGGTGTGAAACCTCAAATCTAAGAACTTTGTCACCCAAGAGGTGCAAATATCAACTGTCTTCTGTACTAGAGAGGTCAGACCCTCCCTGTATTATGTATGTCAACTCGTGCTAGGAAACGTATCACTGAAGACCCTTGGGGTGCACAAAGAACCGGCATAGTGAAAGTAAATGCCTGATCTGCAGGTGAAAAAAATCCCTCTCAGCTATAAATGGTAACACAAGAAAGGAGGTAAACACATCAAAATGTCCATAAAACACTCCAGATCTCCAGCCAGTGTCACCCTGTGCCCAGAGGGTGAGGTCTGAGATCATATCACATCAGCTTAGCAGAAGTCAACCACGAGAGCTGATAAACAGGGCCCCCTAATGGTGCAAGATGGACACCACAACTGTGATACTATTTAACACTACAACACGTGACAACGTCACAAGACACGCATTTAAGGAAATTCAATTATGGAGAAGAATATTTTTGTTCCAAACAATTCTCACTTTGTGTCTGTGTAGTATGATGTCAAACTATAATTGATATATACTCAAAAGGAGTCAGGTTATTGAAAAAAAAAAAGAAAAAAAGAAAAAACAGACTTTCAAGTACAAGATGTCCAGTTTGACCTCGAGGTGGAAACTGCTGTTGAACATTTTAGTAATTAATTTGAAAATTTAACTGAAATTGTTTCTCAGTTTTGTAGGTTGCTCAATAAATAATTCCATGTTTAAAAATGTGGTTAAAATGGCTGAACAGCTACAGTTCGGTTCAAACTGAGCAGTAAGGTGACGGAGTGGGAAGCTGAAGGAGAGCCTGTGCCCCACCACAGCCCTTAAAAGGCGTCACCCAGTGGCCAGGTTTAGTACTTCAGTCCCCTGCTGCAGCAGCCTTCTTCTCAGCTGGAGTCTATAAAACAGACAAGTCCTGAAGACAGTGGGGTCATTGACAGTATGGGGATGAGCAAACAATAAGATATTATCTGAAGCAATCTCTAGGTCTCTCAAAGAAAATGGTCCTTCTCAGTGTCACGGCAACAAGGGGGATCCTCAACCTGACATTGAATCAGCCATTTAAAAAGAGGGAACACTGCCACCCATTCATGGATCCGCACTAAAATAATGGCATCTCTTTTTCCAGCCTTGTTTAAGACATATAAAGAGAAACTCATGAGGGTTTGCTAGATAAGGCCTTGCAGAAACTGGAGCATGCAGCTGACTAATAAATGAATACGCTTTCACAATGCTTGGATATTCCTGCACAATTCTCTAGTCTGTGGACAGGCTGTGCAACAAGTTTAAATAGAATAATGCAATATAATGCTGGAATTACAGAAACCGCCCTCTCTTGCCTTCAGGTTATTACCTCATAAAATGGCAGTAACAGCAAGGATACCACTGCTGACACCAGTAAAAACGGCTAGAACATAACCCAATAAATGCTAAACGTAATTTGTAATGGGTATTTGTTTTACGATTCAAATGTTTCGTTTAACTAAGAAAAATAAATGAGAAAACATTGCTGAAAAGGGTGTACAAACCTACAAAACTCCTCCAAACAACAAAATGCAAAAAAGTTTTTGGTCATAATATATATTCAGAAAAAGTTCAGTGTTGGATTTAACAGAAGGACACTAAGCTACAGTACGACTCCCTCAGACTCCTTCCACACATAAGGACAGGAAATATGAACATAAACCAGTTCCTTACGTCTCCTTTGGGAAGATCTGAATAGTCTCTAGTTTTGGTGCTGCTGACGGTTGTCCAAAGTCACCTTAATTTCTTCAGTGGAAAAACAAACTGTTTACATCTGTTTTGCCCAAACATTGGTTCTCATGGTGCTAACTTCAGGTTTAATTAAATTCTTTTTTGCCTTCAGGCAAAATGTAAATGTATTACAAGTTTCAATTCAGCCATAATTTTCCGGACATTACGTAGAAAATTACATTAGAAAAAAAAGTTGCAAATTTATAGTTCAGTTAATTAATCTTACAGTGCTTATTTGAAACTAATTATGTAAAGAAATTCTACCTCTGTAATAAATTTGTATTATATTGTTCACTAAGTTTTTCCAAAGCACAAACTAGATTGTCTTACTGCTCTCAAAAATACCTTTCAACATGTGCTATAGATCTATACGTTTTAACAGATCTGGTATTTTTGAGGTAAATAATGATTTTTAAGCTAATGTTTTTAATATTATTGCTAATATTTCTAAATTGGCCATAGTTTATCATTGTGTGTGACCCACCATAGACTGCCATTCCATTTAGGGTATTCCTCTGCTTTGTGCCCTATACTGCCACGGATAGGCTCCAGCCTCCCCAGCAACATTGTATTGTACTGTACTGTACGAATGGATTTTTTTAACTGTCTGCCCTATGCCTAAAACAGACTGAGGCGACCCGCAGTAACTTGTGTTAATCTAAGCGAAACAGTGCCATCTAGTGGGAACAATGGTTGGCGCATTTTTAAGCGGCGCTTGAGTTGTTTAATGTTTTTTCCATCGTAAATTCCTGCTATCGTAGGCAGATTGTCACTCTGGGGTCCCTACCAAATGTTTGATATTTATTTATATGATCCTATTTTATTTTTTCTATTTTCTATCTAGCCTATTTGTTGTTATTAATGATTGTTTTGTTCAATTTACATAATTTTACTGAATTATGAAAAATATCACTTGATAACTCAGTCGTAAACCTACAGAAGAAACTGCTGTCATTGGCTATACTGCAGATTAGAGTTTAAACAAAATCGAGTCATGTGGTTTCTCGAACTCCATTGCTGTCCTCTGAGCTTGCATTTTAAATGGTTAACCTAAACCAAACTGATGTGTCCCTCCAGAAATCATCTAAACCCCACATCATATTTTTTGCCATTTATCTCCAACTGGCTGTAGACAAGGTTTAACTGTGATTTAAGGAGAGTTGGTTGTTTACTGAACAGACCTTTACTGCACCTTGGTATTACTTCAAAAACATACAACAAATTTCCCCTGACTGAAAACAGACATGTTTTCTTAGGGGAACATTTTATTTTTTAACTTCATTTCTATTGCACCCTCATTCCATAAACAAGTATCAAAGTCCGCATCTGTGGTGACACCTTGAAACGACACACAAACACAGCAAATATAATTCAATGTTGCTTTGTTTTGTGAAGATTTTAGTAACGTGATATTAATACCTAGCCTTGAACCACTGCTTTAGCTAAACTACTTTTTTGGCAAAGCAATCAGGTTTAACATAACGCGTATCTGTGTGTTAAACCGTAAAATAAATTTCTTAGCAGAACTCGTTTTAGACTAGGGTAAACCACAGCTAAGCAAATTTCCACAAAGCATTTATATTCCTCTCCAGAACACTAGCTACATATGGTGTTTCTGTATAGCAGGGTTCCTCAATTCCGGTCATGGAGGGTCAGAATCCAACACAGTCTGCAGATTTTCCTGTTCAAACACATCTTAATCAGCAAATATCCAGTAGGTGTGTCTGAGCAGGGAAATCTGCAAACTGTGTTGTGAAACAGCTTTCTAGGACTGGAAATGGGGAGCCCTGGTGTATAAATTAAGATGGGGTAATTGTAGCCCCCTTTTCACTATTTTCCTATAGTTTTACAAGAATGTGTGCTGCACCAGCTAAGAAATAACTCATTGCAGCACTAGTGCTGCCATCTATGAACAAAATAAAGCAAATTCTATGGTAGAGTTCGATATGGTTTATGAATTAGAGCCATAATAAAATGGGTCATTGGGGCAAGAATTACCCCAACCTTTGAGATAATTCTAGTCCCCAATATGTTGGGTCAACTTATGACATCTTGTTCAGTTTTCTTCTTCTGAAACTGCCTCATTAGAACATCGAATCCAGAATAATCAAATTTAACATTGTGATTAACCCATATTTTTACTAGGAATACAGAATTAGAGACATGAAATAAACAGGTCACAGTATCCAAAGAGTATGCTCCTGGTCTGCAAACAGAATACAATAAATACAGATTTCACTATCACTGCCAAACTACATAGAATGCACATGAATATAATATCCTATGAGATAATTAATCTAGTAATGCAAAAATCCACTCCACACTTTCTCTTGTCCAGCTCAGCTGCAGAAATGTCTTTATTTACCCTCTGCCTTTGCGTTTTTCATATTACAGATATAATATTTTTAGAATTCGTTTCCGAGAAAGTCAGAATGGTTTATCTGTCTGGTAGAGAAGAAAACAGGCCAGAGGCTAGAATTACCTCTTCCTACCCTACACAGTTCCGTCTATGGGTCAAGGACAAAAAGGGGTTTTTCAAGCACCAAAAATATAATAGTGCAACTTACAATCTTGTTATTTTTCTGTACATTACAACATATCCTGTTTAATTGTAATGTTTTCTGAGCAAAAAAATCTCGATTTACATTTACTAAAATGTCTTTCAGTGTAACAACAGTTTATACACAAAAATCTTTTGAGGCATATTAAGAGCAACAATAATTAGATGATATATTAAAAGACTGTATTTAAGGTTCACAATACAGCCCCTAAATACTAACTAATTGTAATTTTAAGTCTTAATACTTTTTCAATATCCTTTCAACCACTAGGTTTTACCCATTTGTCAGCAAGATGATTTTGTAAGGAAGGAAAATTAATTTAAAGTACAATTAAATTCAGTTTGATCACATCTTCTTATATATGTTGTAATAAGTACTTGTGAGTATAAGTGTATTGTTTCATTTTTATTATTAACATATCTGTTACACTGAATGACCATGGTTTGTTACTCTGAATGATGTTTTGTCAAAAGGGATAGAGTGTATTGGTATTGTCATTGTTCCCATTATTGCAATGTTTTTAGTTTTAGTCGGGGTCATTAAATTAGTTTTAATAGCATTCCTGAGTAAATGACAACAGAAGCAGATGTTGAAAAAGAATATGCATTTTATTCTATAAGGAATGTCTTGCGAAATGAGGAATGTGATAAATTCCTGATTGCTGGGTGATTAGGTTTTGCATCCAAGGCTTGCTTTCCACTATAATAGCTGAAATGCAGATTTGATGCAATTATTATTCATATAAACATAAAATCAGACATGGATATAAATTCCATCCATCCATCTTCTGCTGCTTATCCGGGGTCGGGTCACAGGGTCAGCAGTCTGAGCAGGGATTCCCAGACCTCTCTCTCACCAACCACCTCCTCCAGCTCCACCAGGAGAATACCAAGGTATTCCTAGGCCAGCCCGGAGATATAATTTCTCTGATGTGTCCTCGGTCTGCCCCGGGGTCTCCTCCTGGTTGGACATGCCCAAAACACCTCCCCAAGGAGGCATCCAGGACCACCTCAACTGACTCCTTTCAATGCGGTAAAGCAACAGCTCTACTTTGAGCTCCTCACCCTACCTCTGTGGCTGAAGCCAGACATCCTGTGAAGGAAATTAATTTCTGCTGCTTGTATCTGTGATCTCATTCTTCTCTGTGTCATTAATTATGAATACTTTCTGTTTGACAATATGAATAATATGCTACCAGAATGGGTATTTTGGGTGGAGAATCTCCTCAGTGGTCTCTGATGAATCTATGACGATTGTCCAGAAACAGTGATAAACTATTACCTATTGCAATCCGCAATACCTTTCTTGTGTCCTTGCTAGGAGCTCAGCCATAGCTATTGAGTCTGCATTTATTTTTTGTCTGTGCCTTGCAACCCTGTTTTTTTCCAAGGGCATCTAAAAAAACACCAGCACAATAAAAAAAAACAAAAATGCATTAAAATATTAATATTTATTAAGTTTAAAACATGTCAGTATTAAATGTCCCTGATTTATCTGAAATATAAAAACTTAGCCCAATATAATAAACCCTTTCATAGTCATTTTTATGTTAAGTTAACATGGCAAATTAATTATTTATTCACAAAACACCAAAAGCTACCCTACAGCAATATTGACTCATCTATATAGAGATACTGCCATGCAGTGAAATGGATGACACTGTGGTGTAACAGAGAAGTTGCATTACTCCAAATGAAAAAAACATTAAACCGAATGATGAAATTTCTGCTTTAATATATATTTCAGGCTATAAACTGGCCACCTATAACAAACAATGACCTTGACCTGTAAAGTTAATTACAGCAATTCACAACATATACTTATTTTTCAAAAGATTTAAAATAGATGTGTTTTTTTGGCATTTCACAGATTGACATGCAGGTTTGAAACTTAAGTTACCACATCATGAAAAGGTTAAATTATCATATTATATTTATGAGAGATAAACTCACCTTGCTGCAGCACCACATTGGTCTTCAGGGGTCCTTTTGATGATGTCACAGACTGTCACATGACATCATTTTGTTTGATATGATCAAGTCTTGATCATATTACTGTACACTGAATGACCTCTACTGAACTGTGTGTTTGGGACAAAAGTCCCCTGGTTATTTAAATGCTTAAGAAAAACAAGAAGACATTGTCCTTTTAATATAACACTGCCAAAACAGATTTAAACTTGCCAAGAAAGCTTATATACGCTTTTACTTGGTAATATTAAAATCAAAGTGCAGACCATTATAGCAAATGATGACTTAGCAGTTTAGAACAATATTTCACCCATATTCTGACATTTTATTTTAAACATTAAAGTAGATGCTGTACTTATATTTAATATGTTTTCTATGTATTTAAAAACACTTTTTTAAAGTTTATTTGATGCGGACACAAAATGGGTACACCTCGTCTTTGACCGCTATATCAGCTGCTCCGCGACTTAAGATAGGGTTAAGTTTCGATGAACCCATCGTAAGTGGAAAATATCTTAAGTCAAATATAACTGCAGTCACTTAATAAGTAAGTAAATAATTACTGTAACTAACTAAATACCAGTAATAGTAATAAATAAATGAGTACAAGTATATTTGGTTAAACAGAAAAAAAATCGTACTATACGTTGTTAAGCAACGAGATGTTTAACTTTCCGAATGCTTCAGTAGAAAGTACATTACGGCATATCGTTACTCCGGGAACAAATCAAAAGTCAAAGTTGACTCCGGAATGTGCATCGCTCTCGCCCCACTAAATATCGTATGTCGAACTATTATAAAGCGAAGACCACCTTGTATTTGTCAGAAACAGGGCTGACCGCCTGCCTACTGTGGTCGCCCCACAGCGCGCGGCTGTTGTGACGTAAATTTCGTCACAGCGGTCGGGCGCAGAGGCATTTGAGCGTCGCGCGCAGGAGCGCATCTATTCCATAATCAAAACAACGCGGACGATCCGTTCTGTGACGCAAGCGCGCCTCAATCGTTCATTGGCCAGGAGAAAGTCAGAAAGGACATTGGACGAACGATTGTACATAATCACCGTTTCTACCCTTTCTAATCAGATTGAAAAAAAACACGATGAATGGATCGGACGAAAGGTTAGCTGAGGAAGTCCGAAAATACCGGAATTTGTATGATTACTCGCATAGGGATTATAAAGATTCCAAGATGGCTGCACACTCGTGGCAAGAAATAGGTAGGACTCTGTGCATGGAAGAGCAATTCTGCCGAAGCAAGTGGAAAAACCTACGGGACAGATATGTTAAAGCCAAAAGGAAAATAAAACCCAGGAGTGAAGGCCCCGGTACAGAAAATGAGAAACCTATTTTTCAGTGTCTTTCATGGCTATCTGAGTTTGTTAAACATCGGGAAAGGGAGGTGAAGTTTCTGCATTCACAGGTAAGGTCATCGGTCATGATAAATTTTGTCGAATATTTATGTTCAGTGAGTTGTCTGTGTATCTAATTGTAGCCGACACAGCTATCTGGCTAACTGACGTTATTGATATAGACTTTGAAAGTCAAGGCTTCACTGAGGGGTATGCTACGAAGCGAGTTCACTGGCGCCCCGGCCGTCCGAGTCTTGCGCTACCGCCTACCGTACTTCGACGGCGGGGCGCTGTAGGGCAAAGGTACCCCCGTTTATGGAGTGTGGTGTGGGTGTTATATTAAAAATGAGGATTTTGCTAAAACTTACTATGCCCTGTGTACTTACAGTACGTAAGACATTAAATTTTAACTTTTTAATTAGTTTCAACTGAATTACTGATATCAGAATGAAGAAAAAATGCACATCCTTACAATATGGACAAAAGTATTGGAACACACTTCTCAATAGTTAAATTCAGGTTTCATTCAGACCCATGGCTACCGGTGTATAAAATCAAGCACCTCGCCATGCTGTCAGGTTTACACACATTTGGAAGAATGTGTTGTTCTGAAGAGCTCGGTGAATTCAAATTTGGTACTGTCATAGGATGCCACCTTTGCAATATGTCAGTTCGTGAAATTTCTTCCCTGCTAGATATCCCCTGCCCATCATCCAGGTGAGTGCTACACAGAGGTGATTGTTGAATCAGACCTCCTTTGGTTCTTTGGGTGCCTTGGGTGTCTTGAAATCTGTTGTATAAATGTAACGGTCTTTCAGTCAGTCATTCATTCATTCAAGTCAGGGATTGGCTGTAAGCTGGGAGGTGGCTGGAGTGGAGGGAGGTCTCTACCCTTGACCCAGAGACCAAGGCTTTCTACTCGCAGTGGGAGGCCCTTGAGGAGCATGAGGTGTTGCTGTACCAGTGATGGCAGTTCTCGGATGGAGAGAGGCAGCTGCTGGTGCTGAAAAGCCTCCACCTCACAGTTTTGAGGGCGGTGCATGGTGTAACAGGGGTCAGGCACTTCAGAGTGGCAAGGATGCTGTGGAAACTGCACTGCCACTTTTACTGGCCTGGCTGCAGCCATGGACTACTTCACCAAGTTGCCCAAGGGGTACGTGGTTCCCAACTAAAGTGCAGCGACCACAGCTGAAAAGCTTGTTATTCTGCCACCTCAGTGTGCTGGAGGAGCTGTGCAGCGGCCAGGGGTGCTATTTCAAGGCATGGGTGTTTGCCAAGGTCTGCAATTGGCTGGGCATATCAAAGATCCGCGCCACTCCCCTTCACCCTAAAAGTAATCGATGTGCTGGTGGAGAGGTTTAACCGCATATTGCTATCTTCATTGCCAGCCACTAAGTGTGCAGTATGTAAATGTATATGTAGTGTGTGTGTGTTTGTATATTAACATTGTAAATAATAAGTGTTGTAACAGTTTTACTGTAGAATGCATGTTTCCATTAGTCTCTACCTGAGTGTGACAGTTACGTTAATTAACTTTCCTGTCTTTGCCGCTGCTGATTATCACTGGAAGTGGGCTGTTAATAAAGTCTGAGCTTTGGTTTTTAAAAAGTTGTCATCTCTTAATTAAAATGACCTACGGACATGTTAAAATATAATATATAAATTCCTCAACAAGTCTCTTTGACTGTCCTCACCATGTTTGTTTTCAGTGTAATCTGAGAACACAAAAGATGTTTGTATACAGTCTTTGGTCCGATCTCCTTTCTGATTTCCCACTACACTCTCAGAATGGATTGTCCGCTTTGTTCGCTTGCCCTCGTGTGTGGCCCTCACATTAACAGAAGTGATAGGCTAGTTCATAGTTGTTCCTATTGAATAATTAAAAAACTTACAACAATGGAACAGATATCCGAAACATTTTAGAAAGTGTTTTGTGAAATAAGGCTTACACATTGACAAACGGCTCGACACAAGCAAATGGGGAGGCAGGTTCAAACAAAAAAGTCAAGTTTTCAGACAACTTATTCCAGTGTGTCAGGACATTGAAACAAGGCAGACACCAAAGGGATGACGGCAGACGTCTCAGGGGAACCGGACAATCCGGGGCAGGACCACGGACAACTAAGGGGGCGACACATAGCATACCCACCAAGACAGGACACCAGACGAATGACCATACGGGACAAGATTCAGAAACTCAGTGAAGACCAGGGAACCGAATGGGCAGAGACAAGGACTGCAGGGACAGCAAACAGGACATACCAAACAGTGGACAGGTGGAGGGACAAAGACAAGGACAGAGGGACAAGCAAGAACCTAACAAGGTATGGACCGGGGGAAAACAATGACATGCCGTGGGGTCAGCGGGACTGGGTTACATTGAGGGGACCACTGAGCTATGACCAGGGGATGCTGAGGGACTCACAGGGCAGGAACTAGGGCAAGAGTCGGTGGATGCCGAGGGACCTGTAGGGTAAGAGTCGAGATTGGGGCAGGAGTTGGAGCCAGAGAGCCCCAAGGGGTCTGCAGTACAGGAGGGCCTGCAGGGAAAGAGTCAGAAGTGGGGTGGCGACCACAGATGGTGTATCAGTCTCCCTCTTTGGGAGATAGAGACCTGGCCTGCTTCTCATTTGGCTGTCCATCCCAGGCTCGATATGGCTGGTGCTCTGGATAGGGCTCCCCGAAGCAGGATTCAGGGCAATGCCCAGAGGGTCCCACTCGAGGTCCTCCAGGGGAATGTCTTCCTCTGGAACAGCATGGGGCTAACAGCCACCAGAGCATCAGGAACAGGGCTGGCGGTGGCCATCAGGCAGCGACAGCAAGGTAAGGGTCTTGAAGGCTATCGTTAGCCTCACGGTGGGCAGGGGTGTACAATCCGGTCAAGGTGAGGCGTACACCGGTGAGGGGCTAGGTAGTGAAGCAGACCTCACAGGACCTTCCATCCCTGCTCCCCTCCCTGGACGACCTCCTCTTGGAGGGTCCTGGAAACTGTGACAGGGGCCACGAGGAGGAGGTGTCGACCCAGATTCAGGGTCCCCGACGGGCCGAGTGGATGGCCGGGGGCAAGGCGAGATCTGACGATGAGGCACTGGCCACAGGCAGGTTCAAAGCTGAAGAAACACTGTCCACAGATGAGCAGACAGAAGCCAGCTGGTCAGCCACAGGCAAGCAACAGGGAGCCGCAGGCTGGGCAGGAGCCGTGTGGGTGACGGCCGCAAGTTGGGCAGGAACCATGTGGGTGACGGCCGCAAGCTGGGCAGGAGCCGTGTGGGTGACGGCCGCAAGCTGGGCAGGAGCCGTGTGGGTGACGGCCGCAAGTTGGGCAGGAACCATGTGGGTGACGGCTGCAAGCTGGGCAGGAGCCGTGTGGGTGACGGCCACGAGCTGGGCAGGAGCCGTGTGGGTGACGGCCGCAAGCTGGGCAGTGGTTGAGCGGCCCTTCTGAGTGAATGTGAGGCAAGATCTGCTGGCGGAGGACACGGCATGACAGGACCCTCGGGCAGTGAGCAAGGTACAGTAGGGGTACCTGGGGGTCAGCGAAGTGCTGCCAGGCTATCCAGAGGAGGGCAGGACGGAATCCGGGCTGACGGAACTTCGACTGATCGCGGCAGTGACGTCTTATGGACTGGATGCTGGCGGAGCAGCAGCGGCTTCACCAGAGCTGGGCGCTTGTGGACATGTGGTGAGTTGTTCTGAACCGGGTGCTGCCACACCGGGGTCAGTCTGCTTTTTAGCCATCCATCTCCTCCGATGGGAGCTAACCAAAGGTTTAGCTGGTAGCACGGTGGTGGGCTCAACAGGGATTTTGTGCAAAGCAAACTTGGCAGGCGGTAGGGCAATGGCAGATGAGGGTGTCTTGAGCGACAGTTCCTCGGCCGGCAATGGGTCAGATGGTGGAGTCGTCTCTTTCACCCGCCGGTGCAAGGAAAGAAAAGCCCCAGTTATCTCCCATGTCGCCGGGGAAGAGGAGGCTGGGGAGATCACTTCCAGCCCTTCCCCTATCTGGAACAGCAGGGCAACCACCTTGGGTGACCCCTGAAGCTGGGGATCTCCAAGGAGCTCCTGCAGAGCTCCGGGGAGAGCACGAAAGGCATCTTCTGTTTCATTCCAGTCCAAAGCAGATGCGGTGGCTAACAAAGGAATGGCCACAGGTTCCTCTTGGGCGCTGGACCATTACCATTGTCAGTCACAGAGGTAGGCTTTTTCGGGGAACAGCCAAGAAACAAATGTAAGTGATTCCTCCGGTTGGACCAGAGAACAGTCGCAGGGTCTTCTTCATGGTTCGGCCATTCTGTCACCACGTTGAAACAAGGCACCACCCAGACGGAGGCTGTATTGCAACAGATCCCACATAGGGGTGTTTATTGATGACCACGGAGCAGCTTCACAAATGCTGACATGCAACAATGGCCAAACAGGGTGCACACTACTGAGAGACATTAATATCCATGACTAACAAAAGAGCAAACACAAGGCAGCTGTGACTGGTTAACAGGAGGGCAGGAACAGGAGGTAAGACTAACAAGCGCCAGGCGCAGATAGTTTAGAGCCACGCCCGAGGGAAATGAGGGGGATCAGACAGGCAGGATGGGCTGGACATGACAGTTTTTGTGGTTTTACGGTTTTTTAACTAAATATTTATTTTATTTAAAGATGTCAGCAAATATATTTTTAACACCGTAATATTTAGTTTTTGAATAGCAAATTTACAGAATATATATGGAAAGAATTAAGAGCTGGGTGATAATATAAAAATTTATCTGAACTGAAAACTGGTTTGGTAATATTTGAAATTCCAGACAGAATGTCTTCTATTTCCATCTTAAAATTTGATTCAGTGGTTCTGTTTATAAGTTTAAGGTCAATACAAAATAAGTGGCAGTTTTTACATTCCCAGAATAACTGAGTTATAGTGTCAACACTGTTACATCTAAAAGTGCAAAGTATACTTATGACTTTCTTGAATCTGGCTACCTTGCAATTACTTGTGTAGCAGTGGTAAATAATCTTTAGTTATTTTCCTTATTTTCATTTGTAATGAGAAAATTTTGCAGATGGGGTCTTCTTGCCTGACCTTTGCGGCGTTAATTGTCACAACAGCCATGCATACTATGGCACTATCTGAAGTAGGTATAAACCACGATTATGAATAGTGGTATGGATATTATATCAACAAAGAGTTTTACTGAAGCTAACTGTGCATTATGTACATACAATGTAGGGTTATTATCACATATCACATTTTTCAAAAATAAAATAAGATTTGGAAAAAAAAAAAAAAAGAAACAATGATAAATATTTTGAAAACTATGTATATTGCTTCCCAAACTAACTGAAGTGGGATAAAAACAAATGACCGTTTGATCATGACTGCTTTTCAGTACTATTTAGCTAAAGTAATGAATTGTTTGTCTTGGGGCCTCTTTTGCAATCTACTTGAACTATATGAATAGCCAATGGCACTGCATGGAGGCGTTTTGTAGTAGCTAGCAAAGTCCTGCCACTTTCCCTCTATCCCTAGAAATGAAATAAAATGACTAGCACATTGAAAAATAACTAAAACTAAACTGGATTTCAAACTAAAATAAAAAAAAATAAATAATAAAAAAGTCAATTTTAACTACACTGATGTAAGGACATAGGTATATGACAGTGCAGTTACAATCGTATTTCGTTTACCGGCTTCTGGGAGTCTTTATAATCCCGTACCGAGGAATCATATAAATGCCAGTATTTCTGGACTTCCTTAGCTGACCTTTCTTCAAATCCGCTAGCCATATTAGTTTTCTGTCTAATCAGTGAGGGTAGAAAAGGTGTTTGTTTACAATCATTGGTCTTATCCCCTTTTTGACTCTGCTTGTTTCCCCCTGACCAATGAACAATTGAAACATGTTTGCATCAGTTAATGGCCCATCGAAGTTCTTTGAATTTTGAACCTTATCTGCATTGTCCCAGGCCAGCCCTCGTAACTAAAACTACATCACTGCAGCCCTGGGCACTGCAGTCAGGATTAGTTAATCCAGCTCTATTGAGTTAGCTCATACGTAAAACTTGCTTCATAGTACACCCCACAGTATGTATGTGGATTGGCAGTTGAAGCGCTTATGAATGTGTGCATGTTTTTATGTCTATGGATGAGGAGGAGATAATGGTGCAGATCAAGTGAAGCTGTGATGTGTTTGTCTTTTACTAATATATACTAATTTGTCTCTTGAAGGAGTCTCAAGAAGAGGATGATGGCCTGATGGATTCAACTTCACGACCTCATTTCAGCAAAAGCCCAGTCATGTGTAGTGAAGAGCAACCCATGTCCTCTACCCACATCACATCACCATTGCCAAGCCAGTCCATGTTGTTAGACGAGGTGAAGCAGGTATTTCTAACTGCTAGTGGACAGCAATCTGAAGCAGCCTCCATTTCAAGTAGATCTGCCTTCATTCCTGTACCATCTTTCACAAACATTACACCTCAAGAGACGATTTCGCCTCTGCATGGCACCGGACAGGCGGGGCAACAGAAGCGGAAACTTGATGCACCAGATGACCTGAGGGTAAAACGACTTGAAGAACTTGTGGATGAAAAAGGAACTCTCAACACACAGTCAGATGAGGACTGTCGTTTCTTTTTTGCTATAGCGGATTTAGCAAAAAGATTACCACCACACCAGAGAAATTTGGCGAAACTCAAGGTTCATCAGATGATTTTTGAAATGGTGGAGGAGTATGAGGACAGTCGCTTCTTTTTTGCTATGGCAGATTTAGCAAAAAAGTTACCACCACGCCGCAGAAATTTAGCAAAAGTCAAGATGCATCAGATGCTTTTTGAAATGGTGGAGGAGTATGAGGATGGACAAGAGAGGGTGGCCACACCCAAGCCAGAAACCTAATGGCGTGTTCTCCATTTTGTTAATTTTAAGAATTTTTATTGTTGTGCATTTGTAACAGATGTGGTCAATTTTGCTTGTACAGAATAAAAAACAAGTTCCTAAGTTTCATTGTCGACCTACATTTATTTACTGACAATAGGCAAAGATACAGGGTACATGTCAGTTACAAAACCCTCTGCACATTCACCCATAAAGCATGGTAGAATTGCCAAATGGTCAAATAACTGCAAATGTACCTGACAATAGTTGCAGGGTACTTGACTTGTAGGATCATGTACATATTCTAGAAATACAGACATTGTGTGTGAGGTTTATTCACACACACACCCTTGCATGTCATCTAATAAGCATTGGTAATATTATGTGTGCTAGCTAATGTGAATGCATGGCATGTAATTCCAGTGTATCACAATGAAGTTGGGGAAAAAAATTAAAAACGTTTTTTCAACTGTAGCACCATATACGTGTCTTATAGTACTATAAATACATAATGCAGAGTACAATGCAGTAGTCTGTACTCATTATTTTTATTATAATTTTTTTTTAATGCCCAACCACCACCCCCCCTCTTCGGAGGACAACTTTATTTTTATTTTTAATTAGTTGAGCGAGCAATTATTACATTAAGTGAAGCCACTCCAAATGACCCCGTCCCTACCCAGCCCCCATTACGACACAACGGTGCCCAAGTTAGCAGACGATACGAATACACAAATAAGACATGGCGAGTAGAACACACAAGACGTAATATTGTAAGACTTGACATGGGCAGACACGACACGACAAGAAACAACTGAGCCGTACACACGCAGACATATTTAAAGATTTTCTGTGAAACTGTGAGAGCTTATGAGATGCAGCGGTTGGGGTATGATTACATTGACGAGTGGTATTGTCAGTGTGTGTATTTGTGCGTATATGTATGTGTGTTTAAGTGTGACTTTTAGTGGGTTTAGTTTACAGGCAAATGCAGTGCAATGCTGAATGGGCCCCATACTTTTTTGAAGTATGGGGTTTGGTGCTGTAGGGTGGTAAAATCCATGTATATGTATTCTTTGAGTAAGTTTAACCATTGTGTGATATTTACCTTGTGTCTGGTTTTCCAGTTTAGCAGGATAGTTTTCTTGGCGATGACTAAGGGAATCAGTATGGATTCTGCATCTTTAATTGTTGGGATTATGTTTGAGAGATCTCCAAGAAGAAAAATGTGGGGAGATAGTGGAATGCTGTGGTTTAGTATAATGGAGATTCTATTAGTGATTTCCTTCCAGAAACTTTGAATAGGTGAGCAGAGCCAGAGGGAGTGGAAATAGGTGTCTGGGGCGCTTAACTGATTCAGAATGCAGCAGCACGACTTCTCTACAATGTCCCTAGGATCTCACATACCACACCTTTACTTCGGGACCTGCATTGGCTCCCTGTGGCCGCCCGCATT
>JAAGVU020000040.1:13096624-13119352 GCA_011763525.2 Mormyrus iriodes | reverse complement strand
GCTGATTAAAGAAGCAATAAAACTGCCCTTCTTTAGATTAGTTGAGTGTCTGGAGCATCAGCAGTTGTGGGTTCGATTGAAGACTCAAAATGGCCACAAAGAACTTTCTTCTGATACTCATCAGTCTATTATTGTTCTGAGAAATGAAGACTATTCTATGGGAAATTTGTAAGTGACCCCAAACTTTTGAATGGTAGAATATAGATTTTTTTAAGACCTCGCTAGAAATTACTTGGTTTTAAATGTGGCTGAATGTGTTTGAGGACTATGATTGAGATTAACTTCACAGTAGTGTATGTTTAAAATTCCCTTTTTCCCTATAGCCAGATATTGCTAATATATATATAAATAATGGGCATGCCCGAACTGCTGCAATGATGACCATATCTAGCTTAAACATGTTCATAGTTTTTACGTCTTCTACATCTTTTCGTTTAGCAGAATAGTTTGCATTTATTTTTTTTTTTACTTATACATAGAACAAATATATATTTAGTGAAAACCTAAAGTAAAAAAAAGATTTTGTGGTGATGTGGGAAGTGTAAAAGCAAAGCTGAAATGGCATGAATGAACGTGTAGGTAAGAACACTGACACCTGTTAGATTTGCCCAGACAGGATGTGGTGATGGCTTTTTCCTGTTTAACGTAATATATTTTGTGTTTTCAGTATTTCACTGGCAAGCAACAATCATGGGGCCGGTATGTAGACCTTTCTCTCAGTTTTGTGTGCACAGTCTCAAGGGAATGTTGGATTTATTATCATTATTATTATTTACAGACAGTTTTCAGTGAATTCAGTGAGTGTCTTGTGTGTCATAATTTCAATCTTTAATTGTTTCCAGAATGACAGCCCATACCAAGGGGGGGTCTTTTTTCTGACCATCCATTTCCCCACTGATTATCCCTTCAAACCACCAAAGGTGAGACATGAATCCCTACTCTGATCATGAAGCGCCAGCATCACCAGAAAGACAGCGCTTTAAAACGTAGCGATGCAATTATAGGTCGCGTTCACCACAAAGATCTACCACCCGAATATCAACAGCAACGGCAGCATCTGCTTGGATATTTTGAGGTCGCAATGGTCACCTGCTCTCACGGTTTCCAAAGGTAAGTCTTTTTGCATTTAGAAGATGATTGTAGGATCCATCAAATGCTGTACCATCGGAGCTTTTAAAAAGTGTAACCAGAGTGAGTAGTCAGAGTCTAGGGGAGCTTCTCAGATCATACTCTTTGCTGGTTCACCATTGCAAAGCTACAAAGCACTCCACTCTTCGATGAGCAATGAATCTGCCTCCTTAAAATTTAGCTCCTACTGTCACAAGCTGGTAGGGTGATTTTGAGTTAGAAGGTAGTAATTTCTTAAAAGAGAGTCACTTGAAAGAAAACACACCATTTTGGCCATAACAGAAGGTGCTGTACCTGTATATGCTCAAGCTTCCATAACTGCATCTATGATTCAGGTATGCATGCAAAGAAATAGGAAAAACTGGTTGACATACAAATGTGCTTTTCCATTATAGGCATATTTTTTCGTTTTCTTTGTTCATCCAACTAGGCAATGCAAGCATTACTTTCAAGTCAAGCTGTATTATATTTAGATTAGCTTGGTACACGAGTCAGGGCTACGTCTTCACGTCATCTACTCTGGGGAGATGCAGCCAACAGGAAGTGTTGTCATGGCAGTAGAGATTAAAACAGCATGCTGTGTGTAGGTGTCAAATCCTTTCAAGATTCAAGAGCCCTGTGCCAGTGTAATACTGAATTTAGATTACCTTGGTCTGCATCTTCTTTTTTTTGTCATATGTAATTATTTATTTACTACTATTCATGTTTAATGTGTATATATATATGTGTGTGTGTGTATATATGTATATGTGTATATATATGTATATGTACGCGCGTGTGTGTGTGTGTGTGAGATTTAAAAAGCATTAAAGAAACAGATTAAATACAAATCTTAACATAATCATAACAGTTTTATGACTGAATGTAGAAAAATAGGCACAACATTTAAATGTCTTCAAATATGTTGTGTAGTTGGATAGCACTTGCCAAATATTCCTCTGTCTGGGAAATTTATCAAACTTCACACTTGGAATCTAAAACAATACATAAACATGCTGTATAATCTGTTAATTTACTTCATTTGCATTTCAGTTCTTTGTTCTGTAAAACATTTATATTGAAATTCTAGTCGAAAGTTACTGTGGATTTATATATCATGTTGTTTTGGAAATTTTATTCAATAATCATTGTTTTCCTATAATGCAGTTCTACTGTCCATCTGTTCCTTATTGTGTGATCCAAACCCCGATGACCCCCTGGTACCAGAGATCGCGCACACCTACAAAGTGGACAGGGAAAAGTGAGTGTCTTCTCTTTATGCTCTAGGGTGTAACATGGTGCCTTGGGCATTTCATGCTACACTCTTTTTAATGGGGCCAAATTCGATTAATCCCATTAAGGGGAAATCAAACCAGAATGTTGCTAAAGGGAATTTCACTCAGATGACTTTGAATATTAATTTAGCTCATTGTTTTACAAAAAAGAAAAATCACACGCTTTTGCCATGGAGAAGTTGCTTATTTTTCAATATGTTTTGAACAGAATGTAGAATCTGTGTCCTCTGCAGATTTTCAAGTATTTTTCTAATCTTGATATCGATATCCATCCATGAATTCCTGATCTGTCTGTCAATACATATGTTCAGGTTTGTAAAGACCTTCTCCTGTAATATTTGTAAGATTTTCATTTTAAACACATCCTAAGTCTTTCGTCGTTACTAGAAAGTAAAGAATCATAAAATGCCTCACTTGGATTTGTATGTCCACACTGTAATCCACAGGAGATTAATATTTCCATGAAATAAATGTTTACTAAAATAAAACTGGTTTTGTAGTACATTCCTACTGCAGTAATTATGAAGAACAAAGTGAAACAGTGTGACAAAATTGTATACAGTACATATCTTGTTTCTTCTGATTATGAGCTAAACTAATAACATATAATGTAACCATCTGTTTTTTGGTTCCTTCCAGGTATAACAGACTTGCCAGGGAATGGACGCAGAAATATGCAATGTGAAGCTTTTGAAAACGTCAAAAAAAAGAAAAAAAAAAACATACATACACATACAGGAAAACAAAAACATTTTGCTTGACATGAGCGTGAGTGTTGGGGAGGGGGAGGGAACAAATGAACTGCATAACCAGATTGAAGACGGACAAAGACAGCGACGCAGTCTGGCTGCCGTGCACCATTGGCCGTGAGCCGCGTGGGTCAGAGGCGCTGGGCTGGACGGCCGCTGCTCAGTGTTGCTGTGGAGAAGGAACAGGCCTCATCTCTAAGCGTGCCCGGCCGGCCCCCTGCAACAGGGACTGTCTTTTACTACTACTGCTACCAGTTCCTCTACTATTCTACTCGTATCACTATCATCAAAATAATGACCCATGGTTACTGTTTTTTATTATTGCTATTATTATTATTATTGTTGTTGTTGTTGTTGTTGTTATTGTAATGAAGATTATGCTACTGAATGCTGAATATTGGGTTGAGAAGTTGAGTCTCTGAGGCTAAACACTCCTTTGACACGGTACTATCTGACCCCCCCTAAATGTTGTGTTTCTGTACGCATAAGAGTGCAGTGGCTGTTTGCCGTATTAATGTTGCTAACCTTCTACAAGGCCTCGTTTTGCTGAGAAACGAGAATCAAAGTAGGGAGAGATTCAATCATGGTCAGCCATGGCAATTTTCTTTTATTTTTAATTTGAAGGGTATTCTGAGGCAGAATTCTGTAGACCTTCCTATGTACACTTGTACATAGATGGACCACACTGGGGGGGTGGTTTTGTTTGTGCTGTGACAGACGTGTGTTTTTTTTTTCTCCCCCAAGTGAGGCACAATCAGGGTTGGTCTTCAGCTATGGTCAAAGCAAAAATGGAGGACAGGCTGTGTCCCACTGCAGAACACACTGCTTTCCATCTTGTCTCTGTTCTTGCCATGAAAGAACCGTCTGAGTTTCTTGTTGCAGTGTGTCTCTGTGAGAGGGGGACAAAAACACTACTTAGGGTGTAACTAGATCCAGTACAGCAGTGCTCAGCACAGCCTTAAAGGGGGCAGCTTCCTGGCCAGGCTTTGCCCATCACTAATACTTAGATAATCTAAGCTGACATGCAACTGTTAAATAAACACTTTATTCCCAACCCCTCATTTGATGTGAGAGGCAGACCTGTGTTGCATGGCATGCAGAGGTGCTGGTTCAATTCAAAGTATTCTGAAGTACTACAACTGTATTCAGGTAGTGCATGAGGGGACCCCTTCTCGCTGATCTGGTGTATGTGTGTGGTACATTTAATATAGAAGCTGAAGTCCTAAAAGGCAGCTGTCTGTGTACCGTTTTATCCTGCTTTGCGAATACATTGAAGAAACTGGAAAAAGAAACACACTAACAATTATGTTTTCCAACAAATTTGAAGTATAATGGTCTGGTCTGAAGCTTGCATCAAAGACTTGTGCCAGACCTTTTTACACTAAAATTAGGTATTCTTTTAAAAAAAATAATAATAAAGTAGTTGACTGCTCTTCTCAGTGGAGCTGATCAAGCAATTTGTTAATCTTAGTTTTAGTTCTGTCCCTTATTTTTGCAAAGAAATCACTGGGTAGTAGTGCTGAACTCAGGGTTGCAATTTAATATGGAACAATGTTCTATCCCTTTACAAGGTTAATGCAATTATTGATGGCTACAAACATACAAACAGGTTTTTTGAAATGTTAAATTGCAAGAATTTGAAGCAGATTATGAAAGGCAAGTAGCCTATTTTAAAGCAAAATTGACATATAAATATTGGGGAAAACAGTCTACATAAGTAAAATTTATGTGGAAACAATGAGTGGTCTAGGCCTATTATATATATACACACACACACACACACGCATATATATATGTATATTTCGTCTTAAATTTCCACAAAACCCACTTAAACGGTTTTGACACACTGCTCATCTGCAACGGTGTACCTAAGCAATACAAACTAGATGTCTGCTGGTTTTGTTTTAGTGTTAACTCCTATGAATGTAATACACTAGTTTCCAGAAAGTATTCAAGCTAAATTCCTGAAAATGTGATTGATCTGCCCCTACTTATTTCAAATGAGTGCCCGATTGTACTACTTTTAAACAAAACTGGTGCTAATGTTCTGTTATCTCAAACTCCTTTTTTGTCAGTCTGTTTGCCACTTTGGTTGGTTTCAGGTCTTTTGACATTGGGATATCTATTTTCTCAATAAAAGTCAAAATGAGACTAATGCGGCTGACCTGTGGTATAGTGAACTGCAGGGCAGACAAGCATCTTTCTGTCAGCAAGGTGTGGCAAACCGCTTGCTGATAGCGGTATGAAGATCAGCGCTGGAAATATTTCGCTTTGTGGTTGGTGATTGACTAGTGTTGAGTAGTTCAGGCAGCTACAGGGGCCCAAACAGCCTGTTAATAGCATCTAAGACCCCACTACCCTCTTTCATATGCTGGTTATATTACCCAAGATTAAGTTTCAGTCCACCTTTTCTCAAGAGCACATGTTCTTGCCATGTGATATATTAAGGCTATGATTTTGCAACACAAATAATGTTAATACATTTAATATTCTACTACTGCTTTGCACAGAAAAAATAATATCACTGTATCGGCACCCCATGGTAGTCTCTAATGCTTTTGAATCTATCTTTTACACACAAGTGTTTTCACAGCAGGGAAGAACAATTGATTGTGGTTGTAGTGAGATAAAACACTGGAATGGTTATAAACTGTAGCTAAATTCATGTGCTTTTATATATAATTATTTATTTGTTTTTTGTATGTGTCTTCCAGTTTTTGGCTTGAGTGCAAGCAGCCCCAGTTCATGACTTTTTTTTCCCCGTTGCTCTTTTTTTTCCCCTAAGTGAAGATGGTGTATGACTCATTGGGATGTATTGTGTGCTCCAGTTCATAAGCATGCTCTGCACATTGAAAAAAGTAACCTGTTTACAGCCATACGCAAGATTTCAGGGATTTACATTACGATTCAAGCGCCTGTCTTGACACCTTTGGCAAAATTTTAGCCTTAATTTTGTTTACCCTACGTATAGATATTGTGAAATGTCAGCTACAGCTTCATCATTTTTAACACCAAAGGGGGAAACTGAAATTTCATGTCAGCAGGAGCATAGGAAGAGGAATTCAGCATAAACATCACCCTCTTTTACTTACACCAAAACTTGCTAACTTGAAATGCTGGATACCTCCCATTTCAAAATGCTTAAATGGCTTAGCAGTCTTAATGCTATATATCTGTGCTGAACCCTCTTGCCCACCCTCCACCCCATACCACTGACACAACTTCCCTCCCAGTGAATTCTGGCTGAGAAGCAAGTCCAAGGTGTCAACACTGAATAAACAAAGCTCTTTTTGTTGTACAAGTTGTCCGAATGTTATTTCAAAAATACGATGATGGGTCCACAGTGAATCTGGACAGTGAAGTGCGAATGTAAGTGATATTAGTTGCACTTTTCCGTCCAACAAAGTAAACAGAGGTATATATATATTAGATTCTTTAAGACAAGTAGTCTTATTACAAAATCTTATTCCAGCAAATCTGTTTCAGATAAGAAGAGATTAAGAGGTCCAAATGAAACCAAAGATTTTAGTAACCTTTAATTCAGCCAAAAAATTGTCTTCAAATTAAACTTAAACTGACCATTGAGACTTTCCAGTGGAAGTAAATATTAAATTTGTATTTGAATCTGGGAGCTAGTGTGCTTCTGGTTTCTGCAAATATGTGTAATGTGTGTGGAGGCAAACAGTGAAATAGCTGGGCACCCCATACATATTTAAAATGGGGACAAACACCCAATCCTCTTGTGTACATGTCTCATCAGTGAGTGCTGGTTTACTCTTCTAGGTCAGATGGAACTTAATAAGACTCCTTTTTCCTTTTCTACCATGTATACATATAATACATGTATTCTTTTTTGACCATCTCTCAGCAACATAGGGCACAAGGCAGGAATACTCACACAGCAGGAGAGAACACGCAAACACACAGTGATGTGAAGCCACAGTCATAACCCTTGAAACAGCCATCCCATTATAAAACTGCTAAATTATATGTCTTGACTGTTTAATTATTAGTATTTCATTTATGGTAATATTGTAAGCTGCAAATATCATATATACCAGTGTTTCTGAACCCCGCCCCCCACGTTTTTGCAGTAGGTGAGAGGGAGCAAAAACATGAGGACCTAACTGAGAAACACTGACACACCAACATGTATTTATTTGGCAGACTCCAAGTGCATTAAACTACAGACTGAGAATACAAAAGTACATACAAATACTTTGAAATGTAGTATTTCAAAGGGGCAGTATATTTACCTACTAAAATATTTAATTGGTTACGGTTAATTTAAAAGGTAAATTATTTAAGAGCCAAAATGCAATAAAAATACATTGTGGCTCCTATTGGGAAAGCTGGCTGTGAGGTAACTATGGAGGATTGAGGAATTTTACAGTCCAAAACTAACCTAACATTTTGGTAATACCCCACCTGTTACTTTAGCTATGCGTTAGATTACAACATAACGAACTTTGTATAACAAACTTTTCATAATATTATTGAACGCTATAACTGACTTGATTTTTTAATTAAATAAGCATTTACATTAATGAATGTCTTAGGATTTGTCATGATTTTGGCGTCATTGGGTTTTGAAAAGCGCTTTGTAAATTGAATGTAGTCTATTAGACGCGCAATTAGTAGTTTCATCAATGAAATGTAGAAATGTCGCAAAGTTTTTTTTTTTTTGAAGCAATGCGTCGTGTCTTGCCTGGATTCTCGATTCGATTCACCACCAACCTACAGAGGGCCCCTATTCACCGCAAATCGGCGTAAAGTTACCCAGCTGTCCTTGGTCATTCTCCGGGAGAGATAGTGAGACTACTGTTTATAGGCACCCGCCGCAAACCGACCCGAAATCAGTTTGTGCATTTGTCACGCAATGGCTTGAATCCGTGATTGGGAGGGGATGAAATGACTCTGGATCAGATTTCAGTGGGAAGAGGCACCCGGAGCGGGGCATGCTCTCGTCGCTGTGACGAATCTGGCTCCGCTTCCTGTCGATGCATAAACTCGGATCGCAATCAGTGGCAGGCAGGCAGGCAGGCAGGCTTCACTTTAACCGCCTGTCACCCCGGCACACGGCGCCACCATGTCCGTGAACCTCAGCAAAAACGGCCCGGCGCTCACCGCTGCCTATAAAGAGGTAGTGGACGAGAAATCGAGCACTAACTGGTAAGAGACTTTAATATCGTCTTATCGCGTAATTGTTGCGCTGTTCATTCCTGACTTCTCCGCAAGCATTCCTAATTAAACATCCTTCCTTCACGTTAACTAACTTATGAAGGCGATTCTGCAGAAATAAAGTATTAAAACACATTCGTGTTCAAAATACGTGTTTTTTAAAAATTTCTCCCGATGGCCGGAAATCCTTTCCTTCTGTATGAAACGTTAATGCGTGCACCGATAAGGAGGCGTATACGCGCTTTTGATGTTATTCCCAGCGGTTTGTCTAGCGGTAACTAAGGTCTTTTTGAGGTTACGGTGTTTGTACTTGTAACAGACTCTCTGATTGGCTCACGATGTTTAACACCGCCGATCCATTGATATATAGCTTCCATTAAAGGGCTACATAGTTTACATTGTAATTACAATGTCATTTTTGCATACCCTTGGTTCGCTCTTCCTTGAAATATATGTTGTCCTGCTGACAGATCTGCGTCACTCCCAGCTGAAATCTGCTTTTTTATAGCTTAAATTTAGCCCCTTAAGTTTTAAGTTGGAATATTTTTTCTCACACTTCTCACGGTGTTGAAGTGTCACCGTATTTTCCCAGAAATACAGCTTTATTTTACCGATATAACCCCCAGCCTCTATCCATGTGCATTTTACAAAGTGCATTCATAAGAAATTGTTGATGCAGTCCAGTGTTGTTGCTATGCGTGCGCAGTTTACGTCACCGTATTAATTGATACTTAAATATTCTAAACGATTTGCATACAGAAAATAAGTAAAATCAGTATTTAATAGTTTTTTTTGTGTTGTTTTCATTAAATTAATTTAAAAAATACCGATGTTAACCGAAACGAGTCCTGGCACATTAACAGCGGGACATTACGGCCTTAGTGCGGAGGAGGCTGGCGATAGTTAACTGAGAAGCTCCTGTTTGTCCCATCTGTCTAAGTTTGTCGTGCTCATTAAAACAGTATCCTTCGAATAAATTGAGTACCTGAAGCATTTATTTAAGTATTAAGCTGTACTGCTGACTGTTTACTTCTTTGAAACATATTACAAGACTGTTAGTGTGACATTCCAGCGCTTCTAAGTCTGTTTGTTTTCATCTTACTACGTCATGCCGTGTACATAATTTATTCTCATAGTACGGCAAACAGAATATAACCTAAACGTCATGTTCACAATTTTTAAAACAGCTTACATCACTCAACTAATCATTTTGATACAACTATCAGATTCATACCTTAGAAGTACTAGTTTGTGTTTACTGTGTTGTACATAGTTGTTTCAGAAACACCGAGTGCTATAATGTTTAGGTAAAATCTTAGCTATTTGAAGTAGTATGCGGCTTAACATTGTGGCGCCGAATCTGTGTATTCCGGATATGATGGAGCATGAAAAATACATTGCATTTGATACGTTTTCATAGAGGCGTGAACTGTAGTTAGGGAAGCTGAGTCAGGAAAATGGCACGGAGCAGCAGTGCCTGCGTTAGTGGAGTGCGGGGGAAATCCTCCTCTCCACTGATGTGCTTTTCTAGATTTCGATCTATCTAGATTTCTGCCTGCGTAATGTTGTGCAGGTATAAGGCATTGCAAAAGCGGGTGCAGAAAATAAACCCGTTCTCATAAAGGTAACACCCATATTGATTTGCTGTAAAATGGCAATCCGCGATGGAACATTTTAATTACGGTGTTTAATGGTGACCTGTATTAATTAACCTAAGCTCTACAGCAAGGGATTTGCTGCTACCCTGCTATGGTACTGTTAATTAAGATCTTCCCAACACGTACGTGCTAATAATGTTCTGCATTCGAACAAGCTGCATGACGAGTCGTGTCTTCCTTCTACCTTCCCTTACACAATCTGCAACTGAGCAGTGTTATCAGGAGACTGGAATTCCTGACAGCACATATCCAGTTGATGATGTTATGCTGTGTTTCTGTCTTGTATAATGCATTTTTGTTAATCATAATGTGAAGGGGAGAACATAAATTGACACTCATTATATTGTCCTAAGTAATGGTGCGCTCTGTTTGAACTGGGAAGTTGGAATTTACAAGTTCCTAGTTAGAAATTTCAATTGGAACACCCCCTGAAGTCGGAATTCCGACTTTGTAGCGGTCCCTCCGACTTTCTATCTCTACAATCCCGACCTCAGAATTCAAGATGGCTGCATCCTTCATCAACAGAAGTGAAAGCTGTAGTTATATGCTGCTTATTAGCACTTACGTTTCATTTATGTCTCACCTAAATCGGTCCAACACACAGTACAGTTCAGCCTCAATCTGTGGACGCTGTGGACATGTTGCTACAGTGTTTGTATGTATGGAAATGCCCTGTAATGCGTTGTAATAAACTTGTATTGCTAGCAATGAGTCTGGCTAGAATTGGTATTGCTAAATGGCTTTCTGACTTGTTGCACTGGAAGGCAGTTAGCTCAGGTGTGACATCATTCCCAGCTCCAAATTCCGACCTACGAGATAAATAGAATGAAGCATAAACATTTTCTGTCCTTGCATGTGATCTTCAGATCTTTCCTTCAAGGACAGAAGCCTCAAAACCAGACATAGGCCGGGGTTCATATTTGGCTCCTGAATTGCAATGGATAGCAAAAATCTTTTAGAATTAGACAGTCATGGTGTTTCAGTGGAAAAACTACAACATCGAGAAGATTCTCATCATTCCAGGGATTAACAATTCAGCTTTCAATTGGTTGACCTGCAAAGGAATTTAACTAACTGCTGTGCATTGCCATTATAATGCTGGTTGCTGCGGTGGACCGGTTCCTGGTCATACAAGTACAAACTGCTGTTTTGCTAGTAACCTGGGCAAGACGAGTAAAAATAGTGTGATACTGTTCTCATACTTAAAAATTAAAAAAGTATCGTTTGCTTTTTAATGATCACCAATGAGCAGTGCTGTGACCTGTTTGCTTCATTTATTCGAATGTGCAAAACATACATTTGGCAAGAACATATTTTGTTTTTATTGTTATTTCTCATGAACTTTGAATCTGATAATGCCTCTGGACTGTTTCGTAAGTCATTCGTGTCTGAATCGGCTTCATTACCTCATTGCACATCCTCACAGTGTTTCTCACTTAGGTTAGCTGATATGTCTTCTTATATCTCTAAACCAAATGCTGGATATTAAATGGCTTCCCTTTCCATATGGATCCCCGATGTCTCCATATAACTGTGAAAGCCTTTTACTTAGGCTGTAATGTTCAAAAGAAGCAGTTTTGCATTGCTGTTAGGCTGAAAGTCCGTGTTCACCAGTACTCTTGTATGTGGATTTGTTTATTTTGATATTTTTCTTTTTGTCTGTAGGGCTTTGTTTACATATGAAGGGAACACGAATGACATTCGATTGGCTGACAAGGGTGGTGAGTATCATACTGCTGTTGAGAGATACAAAATTTGCTTGAAACTCTTGGTGGAACTGTAATGTATGTGCATCAACATTTTGTTTGTGTATTAATGTATAGATTTTGGTTTCATTCAAATGGGTTATAGTAGTTTTGGTGATTCATAAACTATGGCTGTAAGTATAATGCATTGAATCTTTGCACACCAGCACAGTGATTGACTGTACTGTATGTCTGTATGCATCCGTATACACATATGAGAAGTGTGACTCACATTCTGACAGCCCTTTCCTCTCCCTTATATGTTCCTCCAAAGTCTTGTTGGGCACAACCATTTTTGGAACCCTCCTGGACATTACCAGCAATATAATGGTACCAGCTGGCAAACCGGATGTGATGAAGCAAATATCATTCCTGTCTGATGACAATAATAGTTAATTTTTTTTTTTTTTTTGTGCTGTCGAGTGACCCTGGTAGCAGCGATTTTGCTTATCCCTGATTACTGAGGATGAGATTAAATGATTATAGACTGAGTTAATGAGATTGATTGGCTGGATGCAGGTGAGGTTCTGCTGGTATGTTTTATATATTCAGTGAACTACATATCTTTGTCTCCATTCCTATAGATCAGTGTTTCTCAACCCAGTCTGCAGGGACCCCCTGACAATTTATACTTTTACTCCTTCCCAGCTCCCAGCACACTTCAACCGAACAATCAAGCAATCTAGAACCCTGAACACCTAGTACAGGTGCTTTGGGAGCTGGGAGGGAGGAAAAATGTGGGCTGTCTGGAGGTCCCCGAGGACTGAGTTGAGAAATTCTGCTATAGATAACTTTTGCTTTTCATCATAATTTTAGCATGGACAGGAATGCATGAGCAAGTTAGGCTGCAATTGCATTGATTATTGCTGACATTTTTCAGAGCATCCTACTGTTGCTTGCCAAGGCAACACTACTCATGTCAACACATCTGTGCACAGCTTTTTTGGTTATATGTTTCCAGCGTTGTACCTGACAGGAGGGGCTCAGTCTGTTTCATCATCAGAATGTTATCTGCTATTGGAGTGTAATGCTGGTTCAGTTGTGAATTGACCACCTAAGAAAGTGTGTAAAATACCTTTGGTGTTAGTGGCAGGCTGGTGTTGTGTGGGCAGGTTTTAACTGCAAAGGGCTTTTATGGTGTGATTTGAAGTATTCAGCTGCCTTCTAATTAACCGCAGTAGGTTTAACATGCCAGAATTTTTTTTATTTTTATCTTTTTTTAATCAATGCCTACTTGATCAGAACCTGGTGTCTGGTTTCCAACAGTTCTTCTGTGTGAGCTCTTTAAGTCCTCATTTTGTGTGTGTGTGTGTGTGAGAGAATCGTTTTATGTCCTCTGTGTGTGTTGATAGAGCACATGATCTGTTGTAGACGGGGGCCTGGAGGAGCTGGTTGAGGAACTAAACAGTGGGAAGGTGATGTACGCATTCTGCCGTGTCCAGGACCCCAACTCTGGCCTGCCCAAATATGTGCTCATCAACTGGGTGGGTACTAACAGTCACACTTTGTTAGCACAAGCTATGCTACGTTCCATTTGAACTGGGAATTTGGAATTTCCAAGTTTATGACAATGAGGTCGCTGCTATTGCTAAATGTCTTTCCAACTTGTTGTACTGGAACGCAGTTAAATTGGGTGTGACATCATTCCCAGCTCCTACTTCTGACCTCTGAAGTAAATAGAATGCAGCATTAGCTCAGAGCTTTTTACTTTCTCTTGTCTTTGTCATGGAAAATTGTAAATCATTTATTTTTATTTCTGATTCAACAAAAGGGGCCTTACTTCTGTGATTTTTTTTTTTTTTTTTTTTTTCTTGCAGACTGGGGAAGGGGTTAATGATGTCAGAAAGGGACTGTGTGCCAACCACGTCAGCTCCATGGCCAGTTTTTTAAAGGTAAGTGCAGCCTGCTCCTCGGAGCTGTTTTTTTTTTTACCCTTAAATGGTCAAGTGTTGGAAAGGTCTCACTAAGTTGACTCGTGTCAACACAATCTCAATTCATAAACAGCTTTCATCATACTTGTTTTTGTGAATTTGTTGACGCTATTGTTGCATTGTATTTTAGATGAAAGTCATAATGTGAGTGACAAAGTTATACATGCTAATTTCAAGAGTCTGTAGCTGTCTGTCTGTGATGCATCACTTTGAACAAAAGCTAAATAAATGTAAATATTAAAGGTTTTGGCTTGATATTCAGAGGTTGCAACTCTGGATGCGCAGCTGGGATGTAGCCATGCTGACAGTCTGATCTAGAGCCTGTGCTCTTTACTCCTCTAAGCTCACTCTCTCTCTAGCCTACATGAAAGTGACAAGCGTACATAGTCATCCGACAGGACAAGTGCCACTGTGTTGTTGCATGACTTTCCCTCCCTCAAATGATTTCAGTGTCTCTTTAATGTTTCTCTTCTTTTTTTTTACCCTGTAGACACAGCAGACTCTCTATTCCAGATGGTTTTATTATTATTTTGCACTCTTTTTTTGTGCCCATTTGTGGTTTTCCGAATAAATGGAAAAAAGAATTATATTCATTTATTTAGCAGATGGATTTGCCCTAAGTGACATAAAAGCGAGGATCGAGGGGAGGGCCAGACAGTGTCCTTGGAACTGATCGGGTTAAGGGCCCTTCTCAAGAGCCCAGTGGTGATATGATTACCCTGCCTGCAATTGATAAATGGTTCATTAAGTTGCATTCTGAGATCAAGGCCATGATAACAGAATATCCTTACAGTGAAGCAGTGTGGTGTGTAAGTCTGCCAAGTGACCTTTAATGTCCAGCTATTGTTTCTTCCCTGGAATCTTTTGGCCCATTTGTTGTGGCCTTGGTCACACCCAGGTCCAGTCAGCTGTGACTTCTTTCATTAGACCTTTGAATACTGGGATGTATGTGCGAAAAACTGCATCTTTAAAGACCGTCTAAAGCAGCATCTGATGCACATTGATGTGGTGGCTGGATCTCAGCGTCAGATACCTGCTTGAGGGAGCACCAAGAATGAGATGGTCTGAGAACCTCAGACTGAAGTAACACAGCCAATTAGCTTATTTCTACTCCTGTCCAGTTCCATCTGTTTGAAGAGACGTTCTTGGTATGGCAGAGAGGAGCATTAAGAAAAACGTACATCAGGGTGGTAAAAGGAGCTTTGCGTATATGATACGGTTTAAATTATCGTCACCCTGTCAACGAGTGAACAGAATGTTTGTCTTTTACAGTAATTGCTCTGAAATTAGTAGTATTGTCAACATGTCTGTTTCTGCGCTTTCTGAACTTTGCTCCCTCACGGCCATGTAACTGCTTCCCGACATCGTTCCAGGGGGCCCACGTGACCGTCAATGCCCGAGCGGAGCAGGACGTAGAGCCTGAGGCCATCATGCAAAAGGTGGCCAAGGCCTCGGGAGCCAGCTATAGCTTCCACAAGGAGTCCAACCGCTTCCGCGATACCGGCCCCCAGGGACCCGTGGTACGTCTGGCTGGATGGATCCTTTGTTGGGTTATTAACGCATCTTCCTGGGTGAATGTTTAGGAGGCTGAAATTGCTGCCCTTTTAACAAGACTGTATTTCTATGTTAGTGCAAGTTTTCTCTAACTATAATGATACTTAATTGATCCCTATAGGGAATTCTCTCTTTGCCCACTCCATTTTGCTCTCAATGAGAGCCTTGCTCACAGGACCATGGACGTGATTATTCTGCTGATGCTGGGCTCGAACCGGCGACCTTACAGTCACAGGCACAGAGCCACATGCTACCCCCTTTAGATGCTCCTCTGGTTTCCTCCCACAGTCCAAACATGCAATTTAGCTGACTTGGTCTCTCATAATGTCTGTATGCGTGAGCATGTGCCCTGCAGTGGACTGGCACCTCACTGAACACTCAGTACACCCCTGCCTTGTGGCCTCTGCTTCCTGGGATAAACTCCAGGCTCACCACGAACCTCAACTGCATAAGTGTTTGGAATTGGGATGAATGGATAAGTAACAGTACATATTCAGAAATTTTAAAGCCCATTAACTTTGCCTTTAGTTGTACCTTTTGGGTGATTCCACTGAATCGGTGCCATTTGCTATATATATTTGTTATAAATTTTCAAAACTAAATTCCATTTTTTTCATCTTTTTCAACACTAAATCTAAAAACACATATTCAACTATTCAAAATGCACACTGGTCAATCTCAAGTAACTTTATTTCATTTTTTTCAATGTTTGTAAGTGGGACATGGTTGCATGTTTCTCCATCCAGTTTCAAGAACCTCAATCAATTGTTTAAATATCATTTGAAAATCATATCAACTAGTTCTTTTGTGTTCCCCTCAGTAAAGTGTGTATTTTAAAGAAATGATTGGCTACATGTAAAATTATATATATTTGTGGTTATAAAAATCGCTATATGTGAGTTGTACTTTTCTCTTTACATGAGTAGCAGGACTGAAAGTAACAGGACTGAGTTCAACATAAAATTAGCAAATTCATGAACAACAGCCACATGTCATCAAACCTAAAAAGAGTACATTCAAGCAACTTAGCAACTTAGCAGAAATGTATTTTTGAATATTTCATAGATTTCATTTATTTAATGAGGGTACCATGACTGAGTGTTGAGTTTGCCTGCCTCAGACATGTTTACAATATCAGCAAAAGTACAGGAAAGTGAGAGAACTTATTTGTGGTTTTCCTGTGGTCTTCAGGCAATTGAGATGATGCAAGTTCCAGTTGAACATACCACTTATAGAATGTGCCAAATTTTTTAGGGAGAGAAATGTTTTAGGTTAACAGGGCTGAGTGAAAACCTGGGGACACAACTAGAATGTGTATTTTAACTGGTATATTATTTACTATAAGGAAAATGTATGTAAAGAATAAATGGGAAATACTGTCACACAATACAAAAAAAGGATTTTAATCATATTTCATGGTGAAGTGTAGCATTAGTGAGAAGGGATAGGTGACATTTTTTCAGTGTTCTGGGTAGTTTTCATTAATATTTTACATTATCTATGTTAAATTTGCAATGAGGACATTGTGGAGGACACTTTGCTTGATAATAACATATTATAAAGCTACTTTTCATGCATATTTATACATAAAATGTCCTGAGGACAGAAATGGCACCGATTCGCTAGAATGGCCCATTTACTTTCTAGAAATCAGATAAGGAACCTTTCATGGTCGGTCACTGTTAGTTGTGTAGACAAATCTGTGTGGCATCTGGTTTCAGCCGGTTTTGCCCTTGTTGTTGAAAACGGAGCCCATTTTAATCCACTGGCTTTGCAGGAGGCTAATTATTGTCTGGCAGCACTGATTTCAACAGGCAGCAAAATGCAGGTCCGGAGGAGAGTCCGGCCAGTTTACACAATGTTATCAGCTACAGGGCTGGCTCAGCATTGGCAGAGGGTGCGGTGACCGGCTGCCAGTGTATGACTGCAGTTTTGTTTGTGCGCACGTGTGTGGGGTGTGGCTTTGGGCTTATGCTTTCCTGTCCATATACAAGAAGAATTTCATATAAAAAATGTGAATATTACAAAGTTTAACTGTGTTCAGACTCCTGCTCCGCTTTCAAGAAATGCCTCAAGAAAATTCTGTTCCAGCAGCACCTCCACTAGCCCGATTCCTCCCATATTCCCTGAATGCTCTTAGTGTCGCAATTTCTTGCTGATTTTAATAGTTGTCTTATTAGGTTCTTGCTGTGTTTCAAAGGCATTGTTTAGCTCTTGCTCCAGTACTGATTAAACTTTAATTGGGCATTCAAGAAATGCTTTATGGATACCGGCTTAATGGCCGAGCCAGCGCTCAGACCCCCAGCTTCGCTTACAACTGTATGTGTGTGTGTCCCAAAGGAGAGCAAGACAGGATACTAAAGAAAAACGAAAGAATTCCTACATACCTGTGTTCGTACTTGGCAAATAAAGCATTTAATTTTATTTTCTTTTTCATTTAATTGGAAGCGCAGCCTAGCTGCAGTTCTGCCTCGTCACTTTCTCAACAGCATGTATGTTTGTAATGTGCTGCTTGCCTCAGTTGTGCATTGCTTTGGGCAAAATAATCTGCAGAACAAAAATAAATGTAAAAGTATCTGCTTGACAGGGTTAGTCTTGCATTACAGACTGCATCGTAAACCTGACCTTGTGGCAAAACTTGAGCACGTCGATGATGCGTTCATGTGTCTCATGAGAAATGTGATGCCTGCAGGGTTCTGTGTATCAGAAGACCAATGCCATGTCTGAGATCAAAAGGACCAACAAGGACAATTTCTGGGCACAGGCTGAGGTAAGAGTACATTATGGATGATAGCCTGACGGCTCACGCTCAGGCATGTAATGATTATGCATGCATGTTATATAAGAAGCACTTTACGCGAGCGTGTGTGTACACATGCCAGATCCCAGAGACTGTGCCTACGAATGGCATGAGGTAATTGAGTCACCTTTGCTCTGAGTCAAAGAGGAGGCACCCTCCTTCTGCCCTTCAGAGAGACGAGGAGTCCCGGCGCCAGGACGAGCGCAAGAAGGCACTGGAGGAGCGTCAGCGGCTGGAGCGCGAACGCAAGGAGAGGGAGGCCCAGGAGGCTGCCCAGAGGGAGCAGAATTACAAGGAGAGGGCCCAGCAGATTGACCAGCAGAAGTGAGTCTGAGCTGGTCCCAAGAGGCCTTCATGCTGCGAGTGTGCGTGACTGCTCACAATTTCTACCTCTCAATTACCTAATTACATTTATAAGAATAATTATATTTTATTTTTTGTTGTAATTTTGGTGAAATGTACAGCTATAGAGCTGTCACAGTGGCTCATTGGGTAGAATGTATATATGAATGTGGACTGGCATCGCATCCAGGGTGTTTCCCAGTCTTGTGTGTTATGCTGACACCCTGTGATACTGGACAAGCATTTAGGATATGAGTGAATGGTTCATATGTTTTATAGCGCCCTTCCTAACATGGTACATCTTAAGACTGAAGCAGTCTAATACACTGTTTCTAAAATACCTCTCATAACTTCAGTCAGGTCCATGAAAAAGACATGAAAATGTTTTATTCTGGAATACTCTTTAAAGATGCCTCACTGTAGAATTGTTATAAAACCACTAGCAATACATTTTTCACACCATAACAGATCTTAAACTTTGCTGATGATAAATCATACTGAAAAAACAATTGCTAGTGCTTCCAAGATGTCGAATAAGGGAGGTAGTGTAGAATTATTCTGGGATGTAACTACGTGCCTCATATTGTATCCATTTTTGTATCCATGGGAGATAAGGCATTGAACTTAAAGGATATCATCTCAGGAGGGACACCACTGTTCTTAGTTAAATGCAAGCAATTGGAAAGAAGAGAAGTGAGCCTGTTTGTGGCTTGGCATGTTAGAATGCTGTTCCCGTGATTTGGTACGTCTTGGTTTCAAGTTCCATGGTCAGCAGGGTGAATTCCCCATTGGACAAATTGCTCCAGGGACTTGCTGACCCTGCTTTCTCAAAAATGTGCTTTGCTTTGGATAAGCGTCTGCTAAATCGATGTAATGTTTTTCGAGAAGTTGCCCAGAGAGAACCGAGCTCATTCTTCCCTTTGGTTCTGCCAGGAGGTTCCAGCAGCAGCAGGAAGCTGAAGACCGAGAGAAGGAGAGACAACGATGGGTGAGTGGCTGGCCATGTTGGCACCCCCTTGTGCGCTGCGTCTGCACCTATGTTTATGGAGAACGTGACGGAGCTAGACGCTGGTGGAGATTTCCATGGACACGTTTGCCAAAGAGCGTGTGTTAATCGTGATACTGGACGCCCGTGTACACGCCCAGGCATGTGTAGCCTTCACCATGAGTGCCGTGGCGTCTCGGACGTGTGCGTTTTTTAGGTGCCATTGTTGACCTGCAGCGATTCTTTTAGGAGCAGCAGGAGATGGAGCATACGGTTGCACAAGAGAAGGCATTGCGACGTGGCCAGTCAGTGGAGAAGGCCCGTGTGAGTGTCCTTGCCACAGCCGGCTCTCTGCTTAGCACCTCCATGCTTCCTCTTTTCTCCTCTGTCATCCACCTTTCTCTGCAGTGGAAGATTGTTTCTTTCTCTCAAGTGGGGTGCCTCCTCTGTCTCTCCTCTGCTCTTATCTTCTCTGTAATGTCTGGACCACCTTCACATCCTCTCTGTATGGTCTACAGCTGCTTTTGATGCCTCCTTTAGACTGCAATAATTTGGTGTCTACAGCTATTCTGACATCCTTAATATTACCTAGACCCGCTCTGGCCTCCCCTGTCGGGGTCTGGACCCCCTCCGGCCTTCCCTGTTACCTATTCACTTGCTGTCTCTACTGTCCTTTAAGTTGATAGTCTCCCGTTTTCTCATCACCTTCTGCTAATGTTGCTTCGCACATCCTCCCCCCAGCAGCTTTGCCTCCAGTTGTATTTTCCGGAGACTCTATCCAAATTCTTTTCCTCTGGTTCTTTTTTCACCATATGTTTTATTGTCAGTTCCTCTTTCCCAAAACTATGCCTGCTCCTGCCTCGTCTTGCCCGTGCTCTGCACAGCAGCTAATTTTTCTCCTAAATCCAAATTATGCGTATAGCATTAACCATCAGCAAAGCCCTCATTGTGACAGTGAAGCTCTCGTTGGCCTTGTGCAGTTCTTGAATGGCTGTTTCTTACAGGAAGCGGCCTCTGTCATCTCCCAGCGTGCAGTGAACCCCAGGGAGGTGTTCAGGCAGAAGGAGAGGGGTGTGACCCCGGTTGACAGAGAGTCATCTAGCAGCCCACAGCCAGGTGAGGCACAGCCCGAGTGCTCAGTCTGAATGTTTGGATGGTTCCAAATTCTGGTCTTTAGTTGGGCAATGACCATATTTCTGTTATTTAGTGATAGTGAAGAGAAGGGCAACCTCAGACATTTGCTACTGTGTGATAACTCAAAACGTATTTGAAAAGTTTGAAAGAGATCACACAAAGACACACTGTGGTACTGATCAAATTTTGAAACAAATCACACTAAAAGTGAAGCAACGCTACTTGAAATAAAGAAAGGGAAGGGGAGCTGCAGAAAATACTTATTCTTGTGAGCACAGTAACACTAAAAGTATTTAATGTATGTTTTTCAATCTTGCCGTTGTACTGGTGATGATGCGGGGCCTATTTCATTTTGAGACAAATTACACCGACAGTTGAAGCAGTGCGACTTAGTGGAGGCACACATCCACAGACGTAAGTCTGGTGAATCGGATAACATTGAGAAGTTATGCAGATGGGGCTCTCTGGGGAATACATAGTTGTCATTCTGACAGCAACTAGTTATAGCTGCCACTGTTCTTTACACTATTACGATTTACTGCTTATTTATTTGGGGCAAATAAATAACCATTTTGCTGGGAGTTATTTTTGAAATGCTGCTGTATGGCTGAAAGTTTTCTCCATGGGAATAAATAGTTTTATTAAAAGCAAATGCTCTTTTCTTTTCTCTAAGGAGAGTGTGTGTGTGCGTATGGGGGAGTTATGTATATAATACATTGTGGGGACCAAATATCCCCACAACGTGATAAAAACCTCTTATTTTAATGTTGTGGGGACCATTTTCTCAGTCCCCACAAGGGGAAACTTAATTTTATAACAATTTTTAACTGCAATCAAAAAACCTAAAAATACCAAAAGTTTTGTATTTAGTTTAGTTACTTATGGTTAGGGCTGGGTAGGTGTTAAGGTTGCCATTGTTAGGATTAGGGTTTTATCCCATAGAAATGAATGTATGGTCCCCACAATGATAACAATACAAACGTGTGTGTGTGTGTGTGTGTGTGTGTGTGTGTGTGTGTGTCGGTATTCCTATATCTCTGTACTACTTGCCGTTTGACTCTCATTGCCCCCCCCCCCCAACTTCTCTGAATAACTCCTATCCCCATTTCCCCCCACCACCTGGGCATCTCAGGCCGGGTGCAGAGCCCCTTCTTGTCTAGGCAGTTTTCCGATCCAGAGCCTCCCGCTTCACCCCTCCGGCAGACGTCTCCTTCCCCTGTCCGATCGGCCTCCCCTGCTTGTGCTGCAGGTCTGTAAACAATTCCACATTCTCACACAGACACCTAGCAGAGGGTCTCCTAATACGGGCATCATCTGTTTGGCCTTCATTTCCTCTGCAGAGGAACAACGTGGAGGCTTTCCGACTGGGTTTCAGCTCTGCTGGTTCTGATTACCCTTCCTGTTCAGCTCAAAGGTTTCCTGCATTGTGCTGGTCCCTTACAACTGAGTTAGTTTCAGTGCTGCTGTGCTGAGGAAAATGCATCCTGAAATAGTGGAAGTTGCTTTATCTTAATCGTTGCCGTGTGGCTCCCAGGAGCAGAACTGGCGCTTGCTTCCCCGAAGGCCACCCATCAGGGTTAAGCCTGTGTAAGCCTGCAGGGGGCTCTTCATGTCTCTCTGTTTGGGTCTCCCAGTGTCCTGTGCTACACTTGCAGAGGAGCGCCATGCAGCCCCCAAGGACGGCTTCGACAGGGCCGCCGCTCCCATACAGGAGCCGTGCAACGATGTTGCTGGAAATGATGCCCTCTACGAGGAACCCTCTCTGGTACGTTATTTTGACTAACCAGTTTACGTATTTCAGATGCTTTAATATAGCTGCATATCTTTTACTCAGGCTACTTATAATATGTATATGTGTGTGTCAAAGCAAGTGAGCGAAGTGGAACGATGAAAATTTCCATTCATTGCTCCTGGAGCAGTACGTTCCCCCGCTCCCCAACTCACAGCCGCTCCGGTCAATTTTCACTCCGTTCCAATTAAACCAATAAGTGGGTGACGCTTAAATTTTCTTTTCAAATATGCCGCTCAGCGCTCACTCCCGCTCCGGCTAAAATTCTTCTGCTCTTGCTCCTGCTCCACTCTTGGTGCTTGTGAGTCATGAAGACCTTTCAGATTTAAGCTGAGTGAAGTTACACCCTACACTACAAACTTCAAAGCTGGTAACAGCCACACAGGTGTGTGTGTGTGTGTGTGTGTGTGTGTGTGTGTGTGTGTGTGTGTGTGTGTGTGTGTGTGTGTGTGTGTGTG
>JAAGVU020000040.1:13055720-13084674 GCA_011763525.2 Mormyrus iriodes | reverse complement strand
TATTATGATTATTCCTTTAATATTAGTATCATATTTCTAAAATACGAACACTGCAGTCATGCGCTATTTGCATTCTGAGGGGCAGCCATTCCGTTTATTCATTAAATTTCACCACCAGCTCTCTAAATTAATTAATTAATGTAATTAGTTAAATTACATTTTGAGGTATTGATTAGCCAAAGATGGTATCCTAGTGGTCTAATAGATAAAAAACATACACGGGTGTATTAGATGGTTGCTTCAAATACTGAGGTAATTTCAGGGGAGGTTTTGAAATGCCTAAGCTGACACACTTTGACAAGCATAATATTTTAGTTTCAGACCAGCAAAAAGATCATTTAAATGTCATTTTCCTTGACTGCCTAAGACTTTTGCACAGTTCTTTAATTTGTTATGTATAAAAATATATAGCCATTTCAGCATCTCACAAGTTCTTGTCAGCGTGTAATTAAAAGGTCCCACTTTCTCTGAGTGTCTCTGCAATCTATGAGACTCCATATCTGTACTTATGTCAAGAGAAAAAAAAGTGTTACAGTGAAGTTACATTTTGAAAATGCACTTCAGGCTGAAATTAGAGGAAGGTATATATGCTATGGATGTGTCCCTTTTAAATATTACGTTTTCTTTTTTTGTCTTTACTGTGCACACCCTGCCATCTATTGCACATGCATAGACTATTTAAGTACTGAATATACCAGTTTATGTTATGTGCATTTTCCATCATTTTTTTACTGTGATCTTCAGAGGCCTAGTTAATTAGCAAATGTCTACACTTGTCTGTACTCATTGGTCCAGTGGCTACATGAAAGCAAAATATGTGGAATTTGCTTAATTCTCTGAAAAAGGAACAATGGAACACATCAGGTTCATTTTAACCACACGGATGAATCACAGGTGATTAATGGAGTTTGCAAAGGTAATTGATATCCAGTGCAAATAATAAAATATTTGATTTCAAAAATGCAGAATTACTATTTTATCAGGTTGTTTCTATTCTAAATTTGGCTTAATATATTTAACACGTTGTATCTGGGTGATATATGGAAAGTGTAATATCTACTTTTCTATCTACAGGAACATAATACTATTACTGTCAGGTGCACTTCTTTTAAGTCTGAATTTTATGTCTTCGTATTCATTAAAAATTAGTCCTGCAACAAGTAACTAGCTGCTAAGCTGGTGAGTTTTGAGTTTCCGAAAAGATTGGAAAGTGCGCGTTCGTGACAGTAATGTGTGGGTTATAAGTCCAATCAGCAGCTTGCTGGAGCATAAAGGACTTTCACTACTGAAATCTCAACTCAAGTTTTGCCTCAGACAGCCATGGGGAATCCCCATCACTGTGTTAACTGAATATCACAGAAGAAAGTCCTCAAAGCTGGGGAGAGGCAGAAATATCTTGCTTATTTTGCACTGTATAAGCTGTCTGATATGGAGGGTGATTGTGTAACATCCTTTGGGGTCTGATCTATAAAAGAAAAGTTGCTTCTCTGATAAATGCAGGACCTTGAGTTCAAATGATGAGATGCAAATGCACAGATGCTGGTGATAACAGTCTTTGCTGAATGTTTCAGATAGTGGTGTTTTGTTTTTTTTTAATGATGGGAATTATACAATTTAACATTACTGACAAGTAAAGAAGGTAGTCCAAATTTTTTACTGAAAGCATGATTCGTATGTTATTTGCTGTATAACTCTTATCCTTCTTGTTCGTGTTCACATGTATTCAGAATCAGCGTCTTTACATAAAATATAGACCACAGGGGCACATTAGCCAGTTACGTATGGTGCACCAGATATGTTAATTTGATTCTATGTAAATACACTTTCCCAGTGCAAAATAGAACCCAAATATGTTTTGAATAATTCTGAAGACATGTAAATGACTGCTGTACTGTATGCTTGCACTGGACTTCTATGTTTTGCTACCTATTTCTATGGCTTTTGTAATCACTTTCATCCATGTTGTTACATAATATATAACATATGCACACACATTCATATTTACACCAAGAGGAAATGTAAGGCGTATGGGAAACTAAACAAATAAACAATTGATTAAATAAATAGCTATGGCCTCTTGTGTTCCTTGTTTTTAGCTTGTTTTGGCTTGGTCTTTTTGCTATGCCAGCTCTTCTTATTAAATTTATGTAGAGGCTGCACAAAGCATTTTGCTGCAAAGTCAAAGCAATGTGCTGAATTGTAACATAACCCCAATGGGACTGGAACATGCACAGCCGTTATTAAGTGAGATGTAGGCAGGAAGTGACACAATCAGTTCATTTGCCTGCAACTACTATTTCAAATTATATCCTTTCATTAAAAAAAATCTTTGTTTTCCCCACCAGCATATTTTAGGGGAATTCTGCACCATTCAGAACGGGATGTGATACATGCAAATTTCATGAGGCACAAGGCGGTAGTCTCCTGCCCATATTACTTGCAATGACTTGGAGAATGAAAAAGTGAATTTAAAAATGTAGGTGATCCAAATGCAAAATTCTGTACAATGTTTATGGCCAGATACGCAAATGATGACCATGGTCGAGGGCTAGTTTGGGCCGGGATGGGGCAGGGTGTGAGCTTACACTTGCAATTTATTTGTGCATGATTTGTATTTTGATTATTGGGGATAATAATGCTAATTCAACTAATCAAGAATTACTTTGAACAAAAGTATTTTTAAAATGATGTATTAATATTTTAGACAAGGATTTAGATAAGTATCATGCTTGAAATGAAATTTATAAGAATAAATTTCTGAGGATGTGGGCTACACATTTTCTGGATCATATTCATAATTCATAATTGTAATTCTTGCATACTGTATAAGACCTATTGTAGTTTTAAGCGAACCTTCAGTAATATTTTGACTGAGAGGTTACATACGTAGATGATTTCCAGAAATTTTCCTACTCATCTTTGTCTTATGTGGCCTTATTGACTCAACGTCTTTGAATCTGATTTCTTCTCATCACACGATCAAATGAGGAAAATGTGTTTTTGGGAATTTCCAGTCAGAGCACATCAGAAAACTTGAATGTTGTTTGTCAATCTTTAAAGGTAGTTCCCCAAGGCCTGATATAATGTAAACACTTATGCATATTAGCATGTAATACATATTTCAGTCAAAAATAGTGCAGTTATTATAAATATTTATTAGTATTGCTTTACTATTATTCACATGAGAGCTTTAAAAAGTTGTCCTTGATGTAATATTTATGTTTTATGTAAGCATGCTAATTACATTTTGTCATGTTTCCTCAAATTTAAAATTAATTTGCTAGAATGTAGAGTGTTTCGCCTTTGCTGCTGGGGTGTTTTACAATTTTTTTGTATTTGTACGGCTTTTGAAAAGAATGTGTGGAAAGTTACATTATCAGGAAATTAAAACTTATTTAATTGGACAAATATTTAGATCAATTGTAATTTTATTAAATTGTTTTTATATAAATTTTCCTGGGAATTGTTATGCATTTTTGTAGATTATTATATCGTTCAATGTAAAACAGAATATGCAGTATTTGTCTGCTCGAGGGAAAACGTCCAGTATTGTACTCAGTGAGTGACGTTAAACAATCTAAAACTCGAATTCCCACGGTACTTCACCGTTCTAGAGGGGCGTGGTCTTTATTAGTTGACCAATGACATGCGTTCGTGACAGCGAGACTACAAAGCAGTATGGTTTCGAAAATGACACTTCGTATGTAGTGAACATCAGACCGTTGTATGGAGTAATCGGAACAGTGAAGTTATGGGAGATTTAAGATAATAAAAACTGAAGTACATCGATAAGAGCGATCGACGACTAAAAACGAATATATGTACCATGGGTAAGTTCTGTTTCTTTACTAACCAGTTAAGAAACGGGAACAAGTAAATATTTTGCATTTTTCCCGTGTACAGTAGGAAACATTTTACAGCTCGTACTTAGCTCTTGGTGTTAACTATGTCAGGAGGTTATGACGTATTTTGTTTGTTAATTTGGTATATTAATGTTTGATTAACCTATTCGGTTAAGTGTCATGTAAACCACCCTTAATGGCTGTCAGGCAATCAAAGTTCATTCATTGTGCTTGTTTTTAGTATTGTTTTTGCGGGTAATGAGTCTGTACGCTGTGGTGTACGTGTTTTCCTCATTTCTATAAAATTATATTTTCTGGACTTGACAACGAAGATAACGTTAATCGTGGCTGTTGCCAATGCTTTAGTAATACATATAGCTTTAAATTCTGTAGTTCGCGCATATTATTGTAATATTGTTGATATAATCTCACCTTTTAGGTAACTTAATGCTTTTAGTTAACTTAAATTGAGTGTTAAGCGCAGACGTGTGATAAGCATTATATACAGTATTAATTAATGCATCGTGACAATAGTTATTTTTCATCACAGTATTCGTATTGTAGCATCGCTTTTTTCACAAAGAGTGTAGAGGAAGTGGTAAAAGCTACGAAGCTACGAACATGTTCAGCTAAATTTACTGGCATCAGATCAGTCACCGCATCTGTTTTGCGGACTGGTGTGGAGCAGTGACGTTATCGCGGGTGACGCACAGGGGTTTAACTCTCAAAATGATCGAAATACCGGGAAAATTACCCCTAATAATAATGCACCGTGTGCATAACGACACTTAATGACAGCGGACAGCATCCATTGTTTATTTGTATAGGTAAAGATTATTTACAATTGTTCACTCATTATTTTCCTTATTTTACAATGCTAGTAATGCATATTGTTCATAATCACTGAAACAATTTCAGTAAGTTGCCCAGCGGTTATAAGTCATGTACTGTCGAAATTGACCATGCAGCCCTGTGATCGTCAAGAATTTTTTACTTTATGGGTAATTATTTGAAGGTTAACTTACGAATAGGTAGATAGGTATGTAAATAAATGATCGTCATTGTTTGTTTGGTTATTAATTTTTTTTTCTGTTTGTTTGTTTATGTCAGTGGTTAAGTGAGATGCCTGTACTTGCTCAGTAATGCATCACTCGCTGGTAATAATCTCACGTTCGTTTTGCTAGTTACTTAACGGTACTGTGATTTATTGTAATCCGGTGTAAATGAATGTTTAAATGAATTAATTTAAATGAAGAAACCATTGCGAAACCATTTCTTAAAAATAGAGCATCATGTCTTACAGTGAATGTAGCAAAGAAGCAAAGACCTCAATAACTCGCCGCAGCACAGGAAATGGTTAATCTCAAGAGTAGATCCACTGGTGTTTGCAGTCAATGATCTCATTATTGGTTGTGGTGTGAATGTGAAGTTTGCAAAAAGGAAGTGCATTATTATTTTCATGGGGGTGCATGATGTGCGGTAACATGATTAAAGTTTCTGATGATTATGATGACATTCCGCAGACGTGAAGTGTCCGCTTTGCATTTCTTAAGATCAAGGTCGACAGGGGAATCAGTGTACAAAAATATTAAGCTCTGAACATTGTTAGAAGTATAAATCTGCGGGTTATTCCATAGTCTTTGGCGAAAGGCGTCTTCTATACATATTGAGTTAGGTGAATTAATATAAAAATACTCCCTAGGGTATGCGTTCACTATGTCCGGCCCGTGTTTGTTTGTTTATTAGTTAGTAAATTAATGAATGAATTTTTTTTTTGGGGGGGGGGGCGGAATTGCACTGAAAAATGTCTCGTTCTTTGCCCTAGAAAATATATGAAGTTGCCGACATCCCAGTACGGCTCTAGGGCTCCACCTTGAGATGCTTTTTTGGTTACCTCCAGTGCAGGACTTTCAGTGACCCTGAACTCCAGTTTAACACTTCTCATATTTCCAAGTAATGTGCAGAGTTATTCTATATTTTGCAGCTACAACAAAAATTACTTTTATGCATTACATTTTCCAAATTGGCCTGTCTATTAGAAGACAATTCTTGTATTTGTTTGATTCGTCCAGTGACAAAAGAAACCTAAAGATTGAATTTGATGCATTTTCTTATCTGTTTCTTATTGTTTAACATTATCTGTTACTTGTCAGATTCAAATAATTCCCAGTGTCACAGTTTCACAATCATTGCAATCTATCTTTTAATAGCGCCAAGGTTTCATGGTAAACTGAGGTTTTGAAATCAGAACTGAGCGTGGGGCTTTGCTTTAATTAGAAATATATCACGATCGAAACGTATTTTTAAAGCAAAATTGTTTGTCAGATGACAAGTCGGGATTACTTGTAGTGGGTGTTTGAGGTACTGATGCAATACATATGACTTCCTGAGTGCACAAATTCTGCTCTTTCTGACATGTATCAGAACAAAGCTGCTTCTTCATGATGTGAACGAGACTGTGTGAAAGTTGCATTTAATGCGAGTTCCTTTTGCATATTGGAGGGTGACCATTTGCTATAGAACAAAATCTCGTTATTGAAAAAACCTAGAATTCCAGTGTAACCATGAAACGATGATAAGGGGGTTGATGTGAAAACTGTTGAAGATTTAATAAGTATAAAACAACCCGTTGTGGTCATAGTCCTGTAGATGACAAAGTTGTAGTTGTTAACCTTGGTTGTGGAGTGCTCTGGTCTGTGCTTACCGTTATCGAATATAATATTATAAGGCAAGGAACTCATGAGCTATGCACAGAATTCTGACCTGATTTAATCTATGTATTGAAATATATGTGTATTGGCACAGAATGGAAAAAAAATTGCCCCCCCCCACACACACACACACACTTTTTTATATTTAAAAGTAATAATTTATGTATGTAAGGAATAACACTCCTCTGTGTTAACTGAACAGATTGCATGGTTCAGGAACAATTACTTGTCTTAACTGAATTATTAATTTACTTTGTGTCAGCGTTTAATGAACCAAAATATTGTTTTTTATTCCCACACATTGATCTGTAACTTTATCGTCATAATGATCTGAAGAGCTTAGGAGATGCAGCCCCTGGAGGCTTTTTATCAAAAACAGCTAATGATCCTTTTATCAAGAGGCTGCCTGATGAGAAAATTGGTAGGCCCTACTTACACTGCGGCTGGCAACTGCTGTATAATGCAACACTTTGTTGAAGATCCTACTTCTTCTTTTCAGTGCCATCCGTATTTACTGTAATCCCCTCGTGTAAGAAAAGGACACCACATAACTTTCAGTAGACTTTCACAGAGGAAGTGGCGGTGCCGTACACAAGCTGTGGTTTTATATTAGAACTGCTTTTATAAAAGTTTTAGGGTGGGCACACTCATTTCTTAGAAGACTGCAGTTGATTGGGTTTATATGCTTATTTCTTTTTGGGGAATGACCTGGTTATCTTATCAGAAACACTCCTTTCCAGTTGTTCAGTTGCTTGGCACCTGTCAACCGAAAGCATTGGCAGTTTATTTACAGTATCGTTGTCGTCAGAAAATTCTCGTGGGTGTATTTGTGTTTAGGTGTCTCTGAGAGGTTTGTGAGAGGAGAGATTTTTTTGTGAGATTGAGTACCTGCGTAGAACAATATCTGAGTGATGTGGGAAGGCGAAGTGAACAATCAACAGCGAAACTTAACATTTCCATTGGCTTCTAGACATAATCTTATTGCAATTTTTGATCTAAAATCTAGAAGTTTATTTTAAATTATTTCTTATTTTTATCTTATTTCGACAATCTAATTTGGGTTCTTGACCCAATACAACCTTGCACTGGATAAGCAGATGGGCGTATGATCTTAAAGATGTCAAGTGTACCTAGCACTAACTGGGACTCCAAGCTCACCTGTGCCTCCTGACTGATACCTGTGTGATTTATTTATTTATTGGTCTTGGTGCAGTATCATCACCCAGAAGTGTGCAGGAGAAGAGACAAGACCAGGCTGAAGTGGATACAGACGTTAACGGCAGGATGTCACTAAGCCAGGTAACGTCAGGCCTGTCTCTGCTGCCGTTTGCTGAACTCCACCCAAGCGAAATATTTCATAGAGCACTCACCGCTTGACACATTGTGTTTCCAGGATGCCTGACTGCTGTAATCCATTTCAGTAATTTGTCATGCTTTTGTTTCAGTCTCTTTGCATTGCCAGATATTTCTGGGGAGAATCTTTCTGACATTGACATTTGACATAAATGTGCTTAATACAGATCTAGTGGCTGGCCTTGGTTGCCGTTTGACTGTTTGCAAAGCAAACATATTGGAGATAGTGTTGGTTGATATATGAAATGTAGTTTGAATGTTCATTGAGGGTTGCATAAATGTGCGTGTCATTCATGTGTGTGTTAATGTATTTTTTATTTTTACCAGTGTACATTTATGTCACAGTCCAACATTACCAAGACCGCATGATGCACAACAAAATTTTAAATGCTAAATAGGACACCTACTATGATCATTTCAAATAGCACAGAAACACTTTTTCTATCATCACATTTTAATCAATAACATATCAATCTCAGGTCTTTTATTGTTAACTTTAATTTTTTATGTTATTAATTTGATTGTGTTCATTTTCTCCATCACTGAGTTTTGATAGCTGGATTAATGATTCGCATAAAGAGTGTGAAAGTTTTACATATGCATAATACCTCTTGTATTGTTCATTGAGGGTCAGTTTCAATGAAGTACCAAAGAATTGTGGGATAAGCATATAAGACCCTTGAATTGGGATTGTTTCACCTGGACAAGTATCTTTGCTATAACTGCTATATGTGAGTTGACCACTTAAGTGCCTGAACAGAACTTGCCCCAGACTGCAGCGCTTGTGTTATTTCCACTCCTCGCTTTATTGTTAGATTTGTAGGCGGCCTGCATGAGATGGACTTATTTGGTGCACACGGTTTCTGTTGGAGTTTTTTTCCACAAAAACTGAGTGTAGGTAGGAGGCCACCTATGCATGGGTTTATTATGAAGAAACCTGTTATGAATTGTCCTAGCAGTACACTTCACGCTACTTAATGTTTCCCGTTCTTTTTGAAGGTCACTTGGTGTCTCCCTTTGATTCATGAGGCACTGCTGGATAAGTTGACAGTCATCTCTGGCATTAGAAAGTTGCTCCTGCCCTCTACCTGGCTTGTTTTTGGTCATTGCCAGTGTAACCCTGCTTCACCTTGTTTTTGTGTACTGCTGTCTTAGAAACTTTGAGCCTGGAAGCAGCCTGCCTCACAGTGTAGCCTTCTGCCAGCAGAACTAGGATTAAACCAGGATTTAAAAATGCAGATTAAAAAAAAATAAATGGGGTGGTCTCTTAATTTTTTTTAGAGCAGTATAGGGTTTAACAGGAGGTTTTAATTTGTAAAGAAAGTATCAGACAGCAATGTCAACATCCAACATCTTTTAAGATATTATTAATTACTAATGTTACTAATATAATTCCAGTTACATCAGACTCATAAAACTCCAGTTGCAGAGGTCTACCTCTGAATTCAGTATGTTTGTGTATCTATGTTCAGATAAACAGAAAGTGATGGAGTTCCAGTCCCCAACAGACTTCTGGTAATTTTGTGTTGAAAAAAGAGAGAGCAGAGATGAGATGCATCAAATTTCCAAGACCAAGCCGTCATATGAAAGCCCAGTGGTTTCTGTGGTGAGAGTTAGCCAAGCGATAGCATCAGCCCAGCACGCCACTGACAATCATAGTGAGACCACGTTATCAACATGTTGACACGAATGCTCCTACGCACTTTTCCGAAATTCATCTATGGTGGAAATTTACATAGGATGTTTACTGACGCTTTTTTTCACAACAAAACTCGTACAGTATCTGAGAGCATGGTCTGGGAAAATGGTGTGCAGGTTGACTTGGGTGTCATCTTCCTTTTCGTGCGTAAGACCGGCGTCAGACAGCATTTATCATGGTTATGTTTTTCCTTTGTGTGCTGCACTGCATCATTATAGGGTAGCTACAATGATTTGGTAAAAAAGTACACTTTGAATACATTATTATCCCTGGCTGCCAAAACAGCTCATGTTTTCACATATTGACTCTTTAAAAAATTTTATTTTCGCGAATCAAGAATTTCTTTTTTTTTAACCACAAGGCTTATGTATTTTGAGAACAGCCTAAGATATGTATGAAGTACTTGCCAGGTCATTGTGTGTTTTGCAATATTGCCTGTGTATAAATTCCAGTACCACTCAACAGCCTACTCATTGTGAGACCACTAATGAAATGAGATTTTATGCTTTATCAGAGTTTTACTTTTAATCACCATATTGAAGTGTGCTTTCAGTGTTGACTTTCCTCTTTCTTAGAATTTTGTCTTTGACTCTGAAGTGCCATTTCCCCATAACATTAACACATCCATTTACCTTGATGTGGTTTTTTTGAGTTCTCCATCTTGCATCCAGGGACATCTCCCACATAAATTATTTCTGTTACTGATATGATTATAATGTATTGTTTTCCTCAAAATACATTGATCTTTCCTGAGAATGGCTTCAATTCTTCCAGATGTTGTCCATATGCCTAGTGATTGAAGAGGCTTGGGCTTCTTGAGGATCTGAAAGTGTGTTGAGGATCAGCATCCATGAGTTTAGTGACACCTTGAGAGAGGGAGAGATGTGAGGAATAAAGACTTGGAGGGTTCACTGTAGATGGCAGAGATGGCCGCGGCCGGGTAGCGGCGCGCTGGTGACTCAGACGAGGCCAGAGCCTGGATCGGGGCTCGTGGCTTCGCTATGATTCAGAGCAGGGGCTCCACTTCTCGGAACCATCGCCTCAGAGAGGAACTCGATTCAGTGTGAAACTGCCGTCTGGTGATGCCGCCACTGAAGCTGGGCCCCAGAGAGAGCATGAAGATAGACGGACAAAAACCCCGAAAGACAAAGAACAAAAGAGCGAGGCAAACAGGGTGTCACACTAGCACATACATGTAAAGCCGTGCCAGGCAGGGCCAGTCTTAGTGTGCTTTCCCAGCAGTCTGCTTTTTGTGAAAATATTAATTCCGGAAAATGTAGCAGTTTAGCTATGGTCGATTTTAACCACACAGTGTAGATAAATGACCACGTGTTTTGTATGGTATAGTATAGTATAGTCATGCAATTTGTAGAACAAGTGTACAGGCTTCCCAGTTTGATTTCAGTACTGCATCTCACTAATCTTCTAATGATTTGGCAAAGTAGATATTTACACCAGGAAATATTTTTTCCTGTGAGTTGCGATTCTTCTTGTCGGGCCTGTCTGCTCAGAGGGGACTTGCATTAGGGTTTGCTTGCCTTGCAGACACGGTCAGCAGGATTTACTACAAAAAAAAACTTATAAGAGTTTTTTGTTAAAGCAGATCTAAGACAAGATGTTATCAAGGGTGTTGTGGACACATTCTGCAGTATTCCCTGGGGTGAAGCCTGAAGTGCCAAATATCTTTCCTACACTGTTACTTACAGGTTTGCTTAAATGCTGGTTAGCCTAGCTGTGCAGAAATGCTCTCACCTGTCAGGTGGATAAAACTGCTGCAGTGTTTTCAATATTATGGCTTAATTGACATTTTGTTTGAGCACAGCCTATAGAGATGTGGTTGTCATTTGTGCATTTTTTATTCCTTAAATTCTGGAAAGCAGATTAGGAGGCATGTTAATGGTTTACGCTATAAGGTAACAGTGTAATATATTATTACTAGTATTATATTTCACTGAAAATGTTCTTTAAAGCCTACGGGCCTTTTTAAAGGGCAGCTTGGAGCAGCTGAGAGCTGAAACTGCTTGAGCCTGTAGGATCATACTGAAGGCACAGTTAACCAGCAACAATTTCACAGACTGGTCTGTTTAATGCCTGGAAAAAAAAGAGAGCCCATATGTGTTTCTGTAAATGTAAGAGATTTGGTATGAACCAAGGTCTTATTTCTTTCCTATTTCATCTGGATGTGAAACTGAAATTGAGGTTTTCGATGACAAATTTCAGCAGCCCTCAGGGTTGCTCTGAGTTTCATTGGCTCATATTTTCGGTCGGCATATTGCACTCCAGTTCGGAAATTCGCCACTTGCACAGAAAGAGCCGGGCTGAAGGTTGGATGGCAGGCTGTGCCATATAAGATTACAGGATACAGTCACAATGTAAAAGTGAACTGTACACTAGGCCCACAGTGTAGCATTTGGGTGGCCTTTGGGATTGGGTGGCAAGTTTGATATGCAGTCAAGATAAGATGCAATATAAAAAAAAAAAGAAAAAAAGAACGAATCAGTGACACGGAACCGACACATTTCATTAAGTCTTCTGCGTTGGGGCATTGTATAGGGCGTTCCCAGGCCCTGGAAAGCAATGGAGGTTTGATGCCTTGGCTGTTTCCATTCACAGCACGGCATGGAAACGGAGATGTCTGGTCCCAACAATGGCGGGGAGGAAGACTCTGGGACCGGAGAGTTGGAGATGGAGGAGAAGACGTTTTTGGCCAGCCTGTACCGCTTCATGGAGGAGAGAAGCACGCCCATAGAGAGGATACCACATTTGGGCTTCAAGCAAAGTGAGTTTATAAGTACTTTTCGCATGTGCTGTTTATATTTCTGAATGATTGACTCAAAACAAATGTAGTCCCTGATGTGCTGTTTCAGCCTCTCTTATGCGTCTTCTGTGCAGTTAACCTCTGGAGGATCTACAAAGCTGTGGACAAGCTTGGGGGTTATGACTCTGTGAGTACCACAATCCCATAAATCGATATGAACAACTAGAATATCCTGCAGACCTCTCTACAGGTTCTTCTAGAAAGCAGCTTTATATTGCTGGGTTTGGCACACAGTCAGACAGAAAATGTTTTAGTAAAACAATGGTCCGTCTTGTTCAAGCATCACAGTGGACAGTGAAAATAAACAGAAAAAGATGACAGGCAAGTGTGAACTGGTTGGTTCCATGGCAATTTACAGGTCAGTCGGCTCATGTGTGAAGGTGAAGTTCTGCTGAGCGGCAGAAAACCGCAGTTCTAAATATATCAGCGCTTGCAGATGGAAAATGTTATATGGGGCATCTGGGCATCCATATCTAAAGGTTCATGAGAAAAGAGATGTATATAATCCCACCTAAGGTGGTAGCTGTGGGGTAAACGGTCCGCGACATGTGCCCAACTGACCACTACGTCTAAGACGGCAAAGCAGGATATGCGCATGATTTATAAAGGTCTTTGGGAGGGGCAGCTTGGCTAAGCGACATAGCAACTGAAAAAGGCCGATATGCTGCACCTGCTTGTTGACAGTGACCGTTAGTCTTGTACCACAACAATGAGAACAGAGCCAGCTTCAGTTTCCACTCTGCCGACTTCCTGCGTCCTCAATGTTCTGTCGAAAACAGGCTGGGACCAGGTCTGTCTGTTCTATGTCTGAAGTGCCTTTAAAATGGTGTTCATTAGAGGTCACTTCAATGTGCTTAGTAGGCCAAGCATTACCGCAAACAGAGGGTCTTTTTTCACAGTTTTTTTTCCTTTATCTCTGAAGCTAAACGTGCTTCGAAAACGACTGAGACTTAAAGTGGAGTCTTGGGTGAATGGAAGACCAAAGAATAAACTGGGAAGTTTAACTGGTATAAAACTGGTTCTGTAGAGCAAACTAGTACACCATATACTATAATCCTTTCGGAGGGAAGGGAGCAATAGGGCTTGTGCTGGCTTAGGAAGCCACCCCGCAGGAAAAGTAACGGGTTGTACAGCAGCATAGATGGGGAACTGCTGACGATGTAAATGCAAGGGTCCCAGTTCGTTAATATCTGTCTAAATGTAGGCAAATGTAGCATGCTGACTAGGGCAGCGTGTGCCTGTGTTTCTCAGTCTGAATGTGGCTGACACCGCCCCATCCCTCTCTAGGTGACCGCCCGGAGACTTTGGAAAAATGTCTATGATGAGCTCGGGGGCAGCCCGGGCAGTACCAGTGCAGCCACCTGCACCCGCAGGCACTATGAGAAGTATGCACCCAACTCCTACCACCCCTTCCCATTTTCCAAATACCATGGTCGCCTCTTGACTGAAGAAACATACTGACTGTTAATCTAAAATCCACCTCATTCCAGTGTACTTTATGTTGCTATTTTCAACAGAACAGTGTCAGCAAAGGGTACTTAGGGCAAGAGGGTACAGGAAAATACACAGCCAGGACAACCAGATAACGTTTACTAACGGTGCGACTGTTTGCCTTGAAGTGTTTTTTGGGCCCTTAAGTTTCCGAGGTTGTGATCCGTTTTTAAGGCCTTTAGTAGGCCACAATCAACACGCTTAAGCTCTGGTCTTCCCCAGCATGCTTCTCGTTCTGTTGTTTTAATTCCTTTGTCCCTGACAGGCTGGTGCTGCCCTTCGAGAGACAGCTGAAAGGGGAAGAGGACAAGCCACTGCCCCCAGCTAAACCACGCAAACAATACAAGAAGAGCCCAGATAGCAAAAACAGTAAAGCTGAGGGCAGGAGGAAGAGAAACCAGTTAGAGCCTGAGACTCGACTGGGTGCTGAGGTAGGATGCATGATATTGTAGTTCTTTTATTAGAAGGTGGTCCAATTATCTGCCACACTAATAATAATGATAATTGCAAGTATTATGAGAGTAACTTCCATCTGTGTTCCCCAAATATCCAGGAGAAGCCTGAGGATGACGCGCACTGTGAGACAGGAATGTGCACGCACTCTGTTGCCTGGACCCTACCGACGACTGACCAGTCGCAGTCTGACCTCCGCAGCCCACAGATGGGGCTGGCCACAATGAACGACAAATCCGCTACTGCTTGCCCAGTCTCGCAGCTGGGCACTGGGCTGTTTCCCAGCATGCAGTCGTCAGGTGGCGAGGTGATCTCTCCATTAGAGAAGAAGAAACGCATGGCCCAAGCCAGTCTCGGCCTTTCCAAGCTAAGCCACAATCCGGAGAAAGATAGCAGGGAGAGGCCCTCTGTGATCCACTGTGCCCAGTCCCCTGATCTTCCTCGCTCGGACAGGGCTCACGGCTCCTCTGAAGAGTCCCCTGTTCCCCGTTCATCTCCCTCCACATCTCGCAGCTCCACGCCCTGCTCTGTGTCATCCGACGACTGCCAAGCTGTCCTGGATGGTACCTCTCGGGTGCAAAATCTAGTATCTCAAACTCCGTCGGCCTACGTGGGTAATTTCACCTCCATCTCCTACACTGATGGAGTCTGTAAGCCTGTGAGCTGTTATCCCAATGTTAAGGACACAGCTGGCTACCTTAGGCATCGCAGAGACTTTCTGCAGGTTGAGCCGGGAGGGGTCAAGGGGCAAAGACCTGATTCAGCCTGGAGTCCAAGTTGCAAGGGGGAGGACATAAACCCTATCCTCAAACCCCACCAGGCATCATCTTCCAACTCCAATTCTACAGGATCAAAGCCCAACTGGATCCCAACCAGGTCTAGCTTCCACAAAGTTCTACCCAAGACTCTACGACCAATACCTTTTCAGTCAGGTTACAAACTTAACCAAAACCTCAAGAGACCAGCCATGGATGAGATGACTGCATATGGGAAGAAAATACAGCTGGTCCCCTCACTGCATCAGGGGGATCTAAAGGATAAGTTCAAGCCAGGCCTGCCCAAACCACTCCCAGCCCAGCATTCCCTCTTCCATTCCAATGCCAGCACGACAATACCATACTTCCTTCCATCATATGAAAAGACAAGACCTATGTCAGGCCACCAACTCAAAGGCTGGCAGTTGCACCCCTTTCTTGTACCCACCCACTTCACACTTCCTGCCACCCAGCCAAACTCTATGTATCGCCACATCACAGCCGGAGCTGCCTACTCTGTTCCATTAGAAACTGTGCGTCCCTATGCTTATCCGTTACCAATCTGGCCACCCCAAGCTGGTTACACCATTGGTGGCCTACATCCACAGTACCCCAACACTAAGCTGTGATCGAGTGATTGAGTTACCACTGTGCGGCCATGTTCAGCTGTGGCTCTTGACTGTGTCCTGCATAACTGAGAGAGATGGGGTGGGGTTCCGTCATGCAGACCAATCCCCCTCCCCCATCTACAAGCAAGGACTGGCCTCAAAGTTTGGCCAGGAGCCAGAGTAAAGGCCCTGAAGGTTCGTTTTAGCCTGTTGTCTCAGCATTAGGGGGTTTACAGGTGTGGATTCAGCACACTGGTTCTTTAAAAGGTGCCCATAACCAGATGTCGGTGATAGCCTCAAACATTTCTAAATGACATACTTCATTGCAAGATAATCTCCAGGGGTTACATTCTCAAATGTTTTAGATTAACATTTCACTCAGGATTTAGATTTATCTTACTGGTATTCAGAGATGGCGAACACATGCAATATAGTATATGGGAAGCGCACACCTGAAAATCCTTAATGAACAGCTCATTTTGCCAAAATAAGGATCAAATTAATCAAAAGAGCAAGAACTGTTGATTGATTAAACCTTTTTTTAATGCAGAAGGCCAGTATGTCTTTCTTAAGCATATTATGACTGGTTGAATTAGGACCATGATAGTGTTGTTTATGGGGCCTCCTGTTGTCTCCAGTGGGCTTTGTAATCATGTGAACAATACAAAAATGATTTCATCCGTGCAAACTCTATACACTACAGCAGATCTATTTTCTGTGTAACAGACTATTGGGCTACATTTGGTGCCACAAAACAATGGAGTGCGGCTGTGAAAAAATAATATGAATTTATACTCCCTATTTCCAAAAAATGAAATTTTAACTTCAACTGTTTGCTGAAAAATCATTTCCATTTAGACATTTGATGTGTTTCTCATGTACAATGAGTTAACTTGGAAATATAGACTACCTAATGCATGGAAGGTTTTGCATGAAATTTTTCAGCAATGGATAAATTACTCTGCTCCCGACATATGGTTGCACAACTTATTCATGTCAAAAATAGGTATATTGTGGGGATCATTTCTCGGAAATTTCTTTAGACACTCTTCACTGAACAGCCAAATGTCATGGTTACCTCTGATATATTATTAACTAATTGTATTTATAGCCTGATTTCAACTCTTAGCTAGATGTGACAAAGTTATGTTGTTGTTGTTGTTTCTGAATTACCTTGTTTTGGAATATCTTTAAAATAGGTACTGCTGCCATTCGGTCTCAGTGAAAAGTGTTTGTGAATGTGGGAGTGGAAATTTAGAACTGTCAGCGTGCCTTGTGACGTGGACATCAGAGTGAACGTGAATAGCTGTGTCCTGGTTAGGGCTCCTCTCTGTGGCAACAGCGAGTATTACATATAGATTGACCTCGCAGAAGTTCACCTGCCTTTGACTATGCAAATGATTACCCTATTTTGCAACCTTACTTGCGATGTTGCAAAAATGGGGTTATTACTGAAGAAATTATATGAAAGATGTATACATCAGCATGAATGAATCCAGCATATCAGAGAAGTCTTCCAGCAGAATAACTTGCACTTGCTTGTTTGACAGTTTACGGTTTGTGTTATAAATTTAGTAAATTCACAGATTACATGTATTCTATTCAGTCTACGATAGAAACAAACATGTATTTTTGTACAAAATTAAAATAAAATGTATAAAACTTAATCTAACCATTTTAGTCCATCAGGCCATCTTTTAACATTCAGAAATATGCAAATAACTGCACATGCCACTGTTTCAGCAAACACTTATGATCCAAAATAATGTCTACTTCAGTGAACAGAGTCACCGTGACATGCTGGGCTAGTCAGGCAAACTGGGTACAATGGACCAAAATCTGGGGGCTTAATGTGACTCATTTAGGTTATTATATGACCACCGAGATGGTAGCTCTTTGATAATGTGAGTCCTTGCTAGTGACATAGAGGTAACCAGACATCCCATTTTCACAGTCCAGAAGAACGATTGGTTGTCCTGATAATTACACTGAAAAAAAAGATTTGGCCCACAATCCTGCCCAGGGTAAGAGTTTAGAAGATATTTTGGAAATTTTAATTGGTCAAGATAACTTCTGGTATTATTAATGCATCAATCTCTGTGTGAAGAAAGCACTTCAGCAGCTAAATGTTTTGAGATACACTACGTTGTCAAGTTCCTCAGTGTTAAACAACTGATTAAACAAAAACATTCTCATGGGATTACTTGAGTATACTGATCCTGGACCAGGTTAAGCCCTTATAATGTGGCAAAAGGCAATACTGGTCCAAAATTCTGGCCAAAAGCTGCAGTATGTAGGTACTTTAAGCTAACTTCTTTTCAACCAAAAGGTACTAAAATGAATGGTAATCCTATACAGAACTGCAGTTTATCTGCATATAGAAAAGTAGCCAGTATTTCAGCTAACAGTGGGAAAACCAGCCTGAGAACAATCACAAGAAAAAAAAATTAATACCACTGTTCGTAACCTACTGAAGTTTATTACTTGCACTGATTAATTTCTTTTGTCCAGTTCCTTTGGTTTAGATTTGATGCATTAACAAAAAGTCATATAAAACCATGGACAACCCTGTGTGAAAGGCAATAACCTTAAAATAAAAATTGGGATTTTTAAAAATGAAATAATGTGCTTACAGTTATATTAGTACAGAAAACTCAAATTGGCTTGCTGAAAACTTTGTACAGTCAGTCCTGCTACATCGCATTATATTACACTGCAAATCTGTTCTAAAGCGATTGATAGATTAGTACCCAAGTCCAATACAATGCGGAATTGCATTTGTATTTGCGCAATTTTCAGTCGGAGAGAAAAGCACTGCATGAACTACAAGGCAATATGGTCTTAATGGTAAAACACTATTCGTAAGCAAAACAACTATCCAGGTGATTAATAGTGACATCCAGTTCATTCCAGTGAAGCAGTCAAACCAGTTTTCAAATCTAAAAGAATCAAACTTTTTCTACATCCATGCATTGCACAGGTCAAAGTCTTAGATTCTAAAAATCTAAAAATATCTGACAAGTTACCTTATAAAAATAAAGGAACGTTCACTTACATTTGCTTTTCATAGACTGTCTGTAGCCATGTTGCCTACAGTGTCCCTTTGCATACCGTATTCCAATATTTGTGCTGTGTGCATGCCCAACCAGTGGCTGTGGCTTACTACTCCCAACTATTGAGGGTCGAACGACGCTTCATGGACCATTTGCTGTATTTTCTGACCCTACTAGATGATGCTCTTTGTTCAAAAAAAGGCTCAAAGAGTGCCTTAAATGAAACCAAGAGCACCATCTAGTGGGGTCAAAATATTCAGCAAATGGTTCATAAAGTGTCGTATTGGCCATCACTACTCCTGATTCTCGACAATCACAAGTTGGCGAATTTGGCACTGGTTGAAGCGGTTACTCGGCAATTCTTGTGAGACTCATAAGACCCATAGGAGATGTTTATGATATAATTTACTATTGTATTATTATTATTTCTTATTTAGAATGCATCATTAAAATGACAAAATAAAATTACATTATTGGCCACTGGTATCACTGTTTTTATTATTCCATTTGTTGGGCGTAAGCTGATAAGCTTTGGAGTCACATTCCCAAACACTATTTTTCCCATTGGATTTATGTATTTTAGTACGCGACTTTAGGGAATGAGAGGTTTTCAGGAACGCATTAGTCGCGTTGTAGCAAGACTGACTTGTAGGTACTGACATCAGACATTAATATGTCACTAATTACTTTTAATACAATCCATTGAAATATCATTTCAGACCTAATCGCAGATAGCCAGGCTGCATATTGCTCTGAAAAATGCTTTCATTCAGTCTGTTGGTGCAGTACAATCACAGTAAAAATCGCGGCGGATTTGTTTCAATATAACACTTCTCATAACTCTGACAACTCAAATGATCACAGTTCAAGGTGAGGAGACAGTTTAAATTTAGGCTCAGTGAAAAGTTCTCTGTTTGGTTCTGTATTTAAAGTACTACTTAATCTAAATCCACCTCATTCCAGCGTGCTTTACGTTGCTATTTTCAACAGAACAGTGTCAGCAAAGGGTACTTAGGGCAAGAGGGTACAGGAAAATACACAGCCAGGACAACCAGATAACGTTTACTAACGGTGCGATAACCGCAGTGTATTTCAGTGGATCAGTACAGGACATTCATTGTTTATCCAGTAATAGATTAGGTGATATTTTGGGTAGACTGATTTTCATTTGTGAAACTGGTTTCATTGTCTTCTTATTACCACCTCATTCTGATTTTTTTTTTAACGTCACAAAGCAGATTTAAGGTGTTTTTTCTTTGTGTTTACACGTATGAAATTCACAGGGGACTTTCCAGCAAAAGTTTTCCGCAAGTAAAATCATTCATAAAAGCATTTCACATTCACAAACAGGAGCATGTGAGTCCTAGCGGCTGCTGAAACTGCACTGTTGCTGATGCCGCTGCTGCTTCGGAGTTAATTCAAATAAGCTTACTGCATTTTGATAAGTTTCAAAACCACAGCAAAACTAGTTAAGGAACTCCACCAGGCAGAGATCAGAGATCACAGCTATCAATGACACACAGCTAGCTGCTAAATATATGTATTTGTTCAGTATGAATTTGACACATGGACTTGCTATACAGACTGATGTGCTGCTTTATTTTAATTTAATTTATTTTTCTTTGAAAAATCAGACCTAAGAGGTGGCATGGTGGTGCAGTGGTTAGCACTGTTGCCTCACACCTCTGGGATCAGGGTTCACGTCTCTACCCGGGTTCTATGTGTGTGGAGTTTGCATGTTCTCCCTGTGTTGTTGTGGGGTTTCTTCTAGGTACTTCGGTTTCCCCCCCACAGTCCAAAAACATGCTGAGGCTGATTGGAGTTGCCAAAGTGCCTGTGTGTGTGAGTGTGCCCAGCGATGGGTTGGCGCCCCATCCTGGGTTGTTCCCTGCCTTGTGCCCACAGGCTCTGGACCCCCTGCGACCCATATGGAATAAGCAGTTATAGAAAATGGATGGATGGAAATCAGCCGTATGGGAAAATTCAGGTTTTCATAGGAACCAGTGACTCATTCCACCTGTAGCTGTAGACAATTGCTACTTTCTTTTTGGAGTGGATTACTAGCATTTTCAATGTAATCTTTCAAATGAATCTCTTAAGAAATTATTCAGTATCCGTACTGCAGGGCTATGTGCCATGGTAAAACAAACAAACAAACAAAAACATTTTTTAGAAAGCTAGCTAGCAATTTATTTAGCTGAAATGGTTGATTACTTGTAGATATTTTTATATCCATCCATCCATTCACCCATCCATCCTCTATACCAGCTTATTCTATGCAGGGTTACGGGGGTCCAGAGCCTTTCGCAGAAGCCACGGGTGCAAGGCCGGGAATAACCCAGGTTGAGTGCCAACTCATAACCGGGCACACACTCATAACTGGGCGACCAGAGAACCTGGAGGAAACCCCACAACAACACGGGGATAACATGCAAACTAAATTTTATATAACATTAAAAGTTATCCAGTTGAATCAATATATCAGGAATTAGCACTGCCCTGTGTTGCCTGGGATACACTGCAAACCCACCTTTGACCCTGACCTGGATAAGTGGTTATATGATGGATGGATTTCAAATACTAGCTAACAACATCAATAAGAGTGTTGGAGTACATTCAGACAAAAATTTCGAATTGTGCACACCTGTTTCAGCCAGAAGATGACACTATTTTCCAGTCTCACAAGAGGATGCTGTTTGTCATCTCGCTGAATATGTGTGAAGTGAAGAACATAGCTGACACATCTTCTCATTAGCATTTAAAAAGATATTTGAAAAGCCCTGATTGAAATGCATCGACCTATACTGCAGGAAAGTGCATAAAAATCCGTTTATTTTTATTTTATGACATGTCTGCATCATGTAGGTGACAATGGTGGATTTTAGGCTTTCCTGTGTAAACAGTGAAAAATAATATTTTATCCTAATATAATCAATATTTCTCAAATATTCCAGGAGATGAGATTTTAGTCTTATTTTCTTTGCTTCCCTGGGACTTTCAAGTCCATACATTCATCTTCCCAGCAGTTATCCAGTACAGGGGTATGGTGAGAACCTTCAAACTCCAATCATAAAGATGTGAGTGACAGTGCTACCAACTGCTCCACCATCAGTCTTTTAAAAAAGTTTTGTTTTCTCTTATTTTTATTTAATGCTTATGGGTGGCGATACTACTACAGAGTGTATTTTTTTCCATCTCTGTTCAATAGGGCAGTGGAGACTGTCACTGCCCCCCTACCCCCCATCTTAATAGCCTTGCTTCCCCACATTTAACCATACAGAGTGTTCCATGAATCCTCTTAGGACTTGTTCCATTAATAATAGAACGGATTTTACACATCCTCAGTGTTTTCCCAAAATAAATAAACCCTTGGGCTCTTGCTGCATAGGACAAAGATGAGAGGTCAGATAAATCAAAGAAAAGAAGTTGCAGGGCTGCCTCAGACCACAGTGCGGTTGGGATGTGTGCCATCTGAGTTTCTCTCGTCCACTGTGTGAATCATTATACCAATATAACTCTATTTGTTCTATATGTCATGTTGTAGTTAGATGCTCTATATTCAGTCACACAACTAGGGCTTGAGTTATAATGGGATATACATGGACACCATCCCACCATGGCAAAAAAAAGAACAAAAATCAAAACAAAAACCCCATCTCCTTTGAAAATATACCATACCCCTAAACAGTTCTGCATAATTTTACTGATATTAAAGTAAATCTACTGACTGTATCAGGGGTGCTCAACTACAGGACCACACGATCCCCCCACCTGAACAAATTGTATCATCAGTGACCCCCCCCACACACACACACCATCACTCTTGAAATAATTTTACAACTTGGCCGCTGGTGGTGCTGATGTCGCTTCTAAAACATTATGTTTATCTACTGATCTGATCTTACTTGATGTTGCCTGAGCTGCAGAAATGTAAATAAACTGATGTGACCAAAATACAAGTTTAAACTTAAAAAAAGGATTTTGACCAGTTAGTTTGCTTGCTGTAGTGCATAAGACCCATGGCCAAATATATTATGATTCCCCCCCCCCCCCCCCCCTCCCCCCCCCCCCCCTCCCAAACTTTCCCCCCCCCCCCCCCCCCCCAACCAGTCTTTACATTAAGTTCCTATTAATGTACACATTCATGTCTTTATTGAAAGTAATTGTTAATTAGTTAAAGTTCATGAAATGCTGTTTTGTAATTGAGATTTGTTCCGGGTCTCTGACTTTGAACAAAAATCAGATGCGGATCTTTCATCAAAAAGTTTGAGAACCCCTGGCGTAGGCTATCCTAGGCTTTAGCCTGGCGCCCTGGCAAACATCATTGCCCCACCCCGGAGAAAAATGGAACAGGTAGTTAAACTGGCAACACCTATTAATCTGCCAGTTAATCAGACTTGGTCTGAGAGCCATCACCGGCTCGGTTTCCCTTTCTGGACAGCGATGCACAGAGAAAGATGTGTCACTATGGCGACGAAGAAGCGCCATCGGAGCCTCACCTGCCTCACACCTCTTCCCGGTGAAGCCTGCCTGGCAGATGCAGATATCTGGGGAAACACAGGTGCCGCCGTTTTGACACAGGCCTTCGCAGAGGGCTGGGGGGGAGATAAGGGGGAGATAAGGGGGAGATAATCAATCTCAAGGCTGGGTGAATTGAGCCCAGGCGCAGCAACGCGGCGTGACTCCTTTGGTGAGGAAACCCGCAGACCTGGAATTAAAAACGTCTACTGTGTCGCCCATTCGATTCCCTTGATACGCCACCTCCGCACGGACATCTCAACGAGCTTCTCACGTCCACAGGTCTTCCGCAAAGGTAGAAAATACCGGAACAGTCTTACGCCACTGGTCAGCTGACAGCCCCTAATAAGGCAGGCTGCCCAAAATAATGGGTCACGCTCCAGCGGCCCCATGTGAGCAGTCAACCCCTCTCAGGACACTGTGACCCATCCTGAGGACCTGCTGCCCACGTTACTGGATGTAGGAGCCAATCACATGATGAAATAACCAGGGACGGAACTCAGTAATCAGCAGTGCGCAATCATGGGACTTCTTAAAATAAAATTTAATTTACTAAATCTTACTAAAATTACTTTAATTTCTAAATCAATGACTACTAATATTTGAAATTAGATAATGAAGATGATTAGATGACACTGGGAATAAATTATCTACACAATGTAGGGTGTCCATAAACTCCACTGTGACTTCTGTAAGCTAATGATGTCCATACAATAGAACAGTGTTTCTCAACCCAGTCCTAATGGTCCTCCAGACAGTCCACATTTTTGCTCCCTCCCATCTTCCAACTCATCTATACCAGGTATTCTGGGTTCCTGATTGGCTGGGAGCTCTGAGGGAGTGAAAATGTGGACTGTCTGGGGGCTCCCCAAGGACTGGGCTGAGAATCTTTGCTGTAAAAAATACCGAGATGTTACATGCTATGCTAAGGAGCACAGTGGACCTTGGAGGGGGGGGGGGGGGTCTTGGGCCGTACCTTTGCAGAGGGTTCCGTTGCCTGTGTAGCCCGGCTTGCAGGAGCAGCTGTGCCCCCCCACAGTGTTGAAGCAGAGTGCATTCTCATCACAGGTATGCTGGCCGCTGTCGCACTCGTTATGCTCTGTGACGTCAGAGGAAGAGAGAGACTGTCAGAGGCCCCGCCCACACAGCCTCTGCGAGCGACCCGAGGTTACAGCCATCAAGCTCGGCGGACACCCGCTTTAAACAGCTCTGTCAAGGCAAATACAAGCTCGCTTCCCGGGTCACAGACGGGTGCTTGTAGAGGGCCAGGCTGCTCGCTTTGATGGACGCTCCCGGGAACCTTTAAAACATGACATGCCGCTCTGACAAGGCGGGACTATCAGTGTCAAAACAAATCAGAAACACCCCCCCGGGGAAGGTCTGACGCCTCCCACGTCCCGTCCACCCGCCCGGAGCCCGACATCTCCAAAAAACTCAGCTTCCAGGAAAGCGTCCTCCAGGACTGCAAAGGGTAACCTTCTTCCGGAAAGTTCAGTCAAGTGAAGCCCTTCTGCTTGTCACTCCCCATATCCATGTCTCACCGTCAGATCGGTGGGAAGCCACGTCGAGGCTATCCCAGAGCGCGGGGGTGCCCGATAATGAGCACTCGTTTCCTTCAGAGTCAAGCGCACGTTACTAATGCCGTGTGTCTCGGCGTTTTGGATGTGAAGCGAGAGACTAAAGGATCTGCTGCTTGCCAGAAGGCCAGGTTTCTTGTTCATGCTGTGCCGTGCAGAGAGGCTGAAATGCGTTCTTCTTATATGGAGAGCTGAATTTTATATCATTTAGACTGATTGTTAAATATAGGCTTTTATTAACAGACAGTGCTTGAACTGGGGAAGACAACAGAAGTTCATAATGGATGTAAATGACAGAGTTTGCTGCAGTGCTGTGCTGACCAAAAACGCCTCTGCATAACAGTAATGCCTCAGGGTTTGCGTCATGCTTTCTGTGTCCATTTTCTTTCTATGAAACGCATAGGATAACATCGCCTCTGCTATTCGCACAGAAGCCATGAAACTCATCCTGCAAGAATCACTAGTTAATGACCATCCTTCCAGACAAATATGATGACTGCAGTGTGGGCTGTGAGTGGCTGGGTGGATCAGAACTCCTGTGCTCCTACTCAGAAGGTTGCTGGTTCAAGTCCCATGGCTGGCAGAGCGATGTCATTGTCAGGCACTTGAGCAAGGCCCTGAACTCTCAATTGCTCCAGGGACACCGGCTGACCCTGCTCTCTGATCCTCACGTTATACAAAAAAGTACCTGCCAAATACACGTAATGGAAAGTAAAGCTGTTTTTGACACCCTCCCCACCCCCCGTAGCATGGAAGGTCATATGGTCTGAGCCAAACCTCACAGAGGGTAAGAAGAGTGAGGAAAGTTCTCCAGCTATGTGGCGTATAAATAAAGGGCAGGAAAAAACGATTGGAAGATGGCCCACGATACTTCTTCATGCTGTTCATTCTTTTCTGCCTCCGTTCTCACCTCCTGCCTTCCATCTAATAACCCCCACCTAAGTGTCGCAGGAGGCCAGAACTCTGGGGGGGTTGATGCCCTTCACCGCTAACTACTCGTGACAGCGAGCTCGGCCTGGGGCCGTCTGCACAGCCACCAGCCCGTGACAGAGTAAATGACACCAATTAACTTCTGTAATTACAATTCTTAACACTCCTGCCCTGCCGAGATCTGGTTGGGACTCTGGAAGCTCAGCCCTGCTTGACCCACTGGCTCCGGGGCCCACGTGTGCTCCGTTTCAGGCCTCGTGTTGACTCATTCCCCAAAGGGGGTTGAAGGTGCGAGGCCAAGCTCAGCAGACAGCACCTGACCACTGTGACCCAAGATCGACGGCATTTACCAACATCACACACGCCCTGGGAGCCATTCTGTCACCGTCGGAATGAACGAGGGGACACAGGCCAAAGGGCGACGGAGCTCGGCGCCACCCGGTGCCCCGTAGCTGGCATGACAGCTGGAAGTCAATAGCGGCACCATGACAAATACAGAACTGTGTGTGTGTGTGTGTGAGATTTTCAGGCAGCCTGTGGGAAAAGGATTAATTTATGGATATCAGTTTTCAGACACGGTCCGTTATTCCGCTGGGCTTTTAACTTGATATCCAAGGTGAATGCAAACTTCGCTTTGCCTTCTAGGTTAGGTGGAACAGAATCATAAGAATTTTCTTGGAAAAAAATACAAAGAGGACCAGAAGATAAGCGGTTTCTTAGTCAAGATCAATTCCATTATCTTTTCCAAATGGAAATGGCTCATTCAAACGGAAACACTGACATTTTAGCCGATTCCCCCCAGACCTCAGGTGACACTTCGATGGGCGCTTCACGGGGACCGTAAGTCTCTCTCACAATTAAAGCATGTTTCATATAATTTAGAAAAGAATGAGATAAAATAGTGATACTTTATCCCTGTGGGGAAATTAGCTTTTCACCTCTCTTATATTGTTCTTTATGAGACAGACAGATCTTTGGGGAGGGGGTATAAGCAGAAGATCAGAGCCCCTGGTACAACTGAAATGCTGCCTTGCTCTCCATGAGATACACATCCAGGTGAGAGCAAGCTAAGGGGTCCACCAGTGTGCAGCACCCCCGCCGCTGAAGGTTAAGGACCTTGCTCAAGGGCCCACGCACACATGACTATTTTTCCGAGGACTCAACCCAGCAACCTTCTGGTCATGGGCACAGAGGCCTAGCCCCCTGAGTCACCCACCGCTCCATGTTCCAGCTACATCCAATAAGTGTCTGGAAGGAGTAACAAAAAAGTATCCCCAAGGTTGCCCTCCCATACCAGAGGCATTGGATGGGGTCTCGGCGTCCTGCACGACGCCCCCTTTCACACACGCAATCTCCTGCCAGGTTTCTGCTCCGCGCTCAATGAGTAAACAATGAATTATGCAAGTTCTGTCAGCGGAGACGCCCCCCCGCTTAGCCTGCTCCGCCACGGCGCGGCCCCTCTGACAGATATCCGGCAGTCTTCACCTTTCATTAACGGAGTATGCCGAGGGAGTAGACGGGCCCCTCATTATTGCGGAATGTTTATACCGGAATGTAGCTCCGGAAGGCGTGCCGGGGGGGGGAACAGGAGCGTCTGCCCGAGGTGGTCAAGGCCGGAAAGGGCTGGGATGTGTGGAGCAGCCGTGCCTGGAACTGTCAGTGCTGAAGTATGGAGAGCCAGCTTTGAATGTTTTACAGCCAAAAGAGTCAGAACTGAGGCGATGGTCTGGGAGGAGCAGGGAGCTTTAAGGTGGGGGGGGGGGGCTGCACGTCGGAGAGAAAGAGAGGAAAATGAAAGACAGATAGAGAGAGGGAGGGGGAGAGATAGCGGGCACAAGAGAGGGGAGGAAATCGACGACGCAGTGTCTCTGTTCCACTGCTTTGCCTTGCGCTTGCCACGGACAGGAAATCATCCTGTTAATCCCCCAACGGCAGCGACCTGAAAGCCTCCGAACTGCAAGCTGCCGCTCCTTATCACCAAATTAAAGCCCCCCCACCCCAGCAGCCCAGCATGACCTGTCTAATAATGTTCAAAGAAATGGCGGGGCCCGGCCGGAAGGCTTCCGCGTCTCCAGGCTAATCCCCCGGGGGCCTTCACGCGTGGTGAGCCCTTTACAGCAGAGGTAAATCATCACCTTCTCCTCCAAGGACAACGTGGCAGGGAAACGTAGATGGTGGAAGTTCTCAGGCTGATTGTTCTAACCCGCGCCGTTGCCTGTGAGCAGATAAGCGGCTGACACAGAGCACAGAGGCCATTTTCAGCTCGAAAAGCTCCATGCGGAACTGACTTTTACACTAGACTGCCTTGTACATGCACATCAACACTGAGCTCTAGACTTCTAGACCTATAAAAACAATAGCCAAATTACAGTTTGTCTCTAGAGAGAGAATTACGGTCACGATCTGCAACACAATGTAAAACAGTGTATTAGATATAAAAACTGCCTTCATACATGATGCATTTTGAGAGTGATGGACCAGAGGGTGGAACTAGACAGATTTTGCTCTGGCGGTTCAAGAAACACACCAAATTAATACACAGCCCCAACTAGTGGTCTGTGGCTCCACGGGTTAGGCCTGTGCTTATGATCAGAAGGTCACTGGTTCAAATTCTGTGCTTGGCTGAATAGTCGCTTTCCCACTGGCCCCTTGAGCAAAACCCTTAACCCCCTGAGAAATGCTCTGGGGGTGTTGGATAAATGGCCTGACCCTGCACTCTGACTCAAACTTCACTCTCAGCTGCATATATATGTGTGTCTCAAAGAACAACATGATGAGATATGTGGAAAAACATGTTCCTGTGCACCACGGCACACAGCTTCATTTCACTTGGTCCCTGACCACAGCCAACGTTTAACTTAGGGCTACATCCATCTCTCAGCCAGTACGGTGACATCACACCTCAAGCTGGAACTCTAGAAGCACTTGACTGATTGATGCTTCAGGTCATAAATCCATGATTTACGCCGATGCTGTATGGTTCTATTAGTTCTATTAAGGCAGACAATTTACATTTTCTCTTTAATCATCATGGAGAAACAACAGTGGCTACTTTACTCCAGATTCCAGTGTGGTGGTGGGGGGGGGGGGGGGGGGGGTTCCCCGGCGTTGTGGTAATTTGGTATTAATTCCCATGATCCTCCGGG
>JAAGVU020000040.1:12983404-13019393 GCA_011763525.2 Mormyrus iriodes | reverse complement strand
ATTAAGGCAGTTCTGAAGGCGAAAGGGGGTCAAACACCGTATTAGTATGGTGTTCCTAATAATCCTTTAGGTGAGTGAATGTTCTACATGGAAAACAAATTGCTCTTCCAGCAAAAGTCTAAGCTGTTTCTCTTGATTTTTTTTTTACCACAGGTGAATAAAAATAATCTAAATTCTACACCTGAACTTATGAACACGGGCCATGGCTCCTGCCAGCTAAATACAACAAAGGACAAACCATCTTTACCATATTGACTTCCGTTGTTGCTGAACAAGCCCCGCCCACGGACGTCCACCTGTGGTTGGTATCAGGATGAATAACAGCAGCAGAGCCTGGTGGGGTGAGCTGTCCTGGAACCAGTCGGGCCAGTGCCGCACCTCAGTGAGCGGTACGACGTTCCTCATTGTGGCGTACAGCGCTGTGATTGCCGTCGGCCTCATCGGCAACACCTGCCTTGTCTTCATCATCTCCCGGCAGAAGGAGATGAGGAACGTCACCAACATCTTCATAGCCAACCTCTCCTGTTCCGACATCCTCATATGCATCGTCTGCTTGCCAGTCACTGTCATCTACACCCTGATGGACCGATGGATCTTGGGAGAGGCTCTCTGCAAGGTCACGCCTTTCGTCCAGTGCATGTCTGTCACGGTCTCCATCTTCTCCATGGTGCTCATCGCCCTGGAGCGCCACCAGCTCATCATCCACCCTACGGGCTGGAAGCCGGTGGTGGGCCACTCCTACCTAGCAGTGGCCGTCACCTGGATGGTGGCTAGCTTAATCTCCTTGCCATTTCTCTCATTCAACATTCTAACCAACGCCCCCTTCCAGAACCTGAGCCTCCCTTACAATCCCTTCACGGACCATGTAATCTGCATGGAGCTTTGGCCGTCCGAGCGTAACCGACTGGCCTACACCACATCGCTGCTGCTCTTCCAGTATTGCCTGCCCCTGTCTCTTATCCTCATCTGCTACCTGCGCATTTTCTTGCGGCTACGCCGGAGGAAGGACATGGTGGAAAGAACGCGGGACCCTCGCCAGAAGAAAGCGAAGGGGGCTAAGAGGGTCAACATTATGCTAGCCTCCATTGTGGCTGTCTTTGCCCTCTGCTGGTTGCCACTCAATGTCTTTAACACGCTGTTCGACTGGCACCACTGGGCCATCCCCTCCTGCCAGCACGACATCATCTTCTCTGCCTGTCACCTGACAGCCATGGCATCCACCTGTGTCAACCCTATCATCTACGGCTTCCTCAACAGCAACTTCCAGAAGGAACTGAGGGCTGCACTTTACCGGTGCCGATGCTGGGGGGCGCCGGAGAGCTACGAGAGTTTCCCCCTCTCCACAGTAAGCATGGAGGTCACCAAGGTGTCCACTTTGAGTGTAAATAACTAGATCCTCTGCAAAATTAACACAGAGTAAGAGAGAGTGTAAAACAAGCATGAATCTTTCACAAGCTGTATAGTATTCCACATTTTACAGTTAATGAAACTAGGTACATCTGCTTCTTACGGTTTTGATTTCAGTCAAAAATCAGAACATGACAATATTAAGCTGAAACTGCCTAGGGAAATTGGCTGATGGTGTTTTTCACAATAATGCTGTAATATTGTGCCACATGTTACATGCTTTTCCATTTTATTACTGTGTATGTTGTGTGTTTACCATGCAGGTCTCTGTTGCAATGTAAGATTGAGAATTTTCCTATTTTGTGCTAGTTTGTGAAGCAGTGAATGTTGACCTTTTTTGTATTAATTACTACAGTAGCACAGGTGAACCAGCAGTCTTTATCATTATGTCCAAAGAAAGTCATTCTTAATGATGAAAATGTGGTTATGATTATGGATTCCATTTATGAAGACATTTTCGGTTTCTTTTATTTTTTTCTAACAAAGGCTCTATAACCTAAACGCTTAAATCCATAGAGACCAAAAAACACACACAGGTTCATCACATTTTTTTAATGGACAAACCTGTTCTTTTTTGTAATAGATGACTGTTTAATTCAGATTGCGGCTCCATTTTCTGCTCTATTCAGATGTTATTATGCATGATAAAATTCTGTGCTCTACACTCCTTTTTCATAGCATATCTTAGCTGCTCGGCTAGCAGGCATTTATCTGAGCTTAAGGTCACTGTAAGCGTGCAGCTGCATTTCAAATATGTAAATCGATATATCCTTTTTCTGAAGATCGTCATGAAATATTTGTACATTTAATAACTAGCTCTTGTGCGATTTTTGTCAATCTATGCTTTTTCATTCTGGTCATGTAGGTCTGCTTTCACTGGCATTTTTGTCCTCCCATCAATAAACCAGTCCTTGGAGGCAACGAATGATGAATAACACACCCCAGTATGTCCCAACTGAACACATTTCAGGGCATTATTTTGCTTGCCATTCTGTGTGCTTGTATGTGTGTTCATATTAAAAACAAGTGGAGTTTTGGATCCTAAGCCCGAAATAATTTTTAAACGACAATGTCATGGGTTGTAGTTAATCTTGGAATCACCTGTTTTCATCGATCCCTTGTACCATCTATTTAATTATTGGCTCTCAGTTCTGGGCCATCAGGGTATGTCAGTGTTTAATAAGTAAACACTGATATGCTAATGTTCTGGCAGTTTTATTCTCATTCGTATTAGGACATTCTTTCATTCTAATGACTATCTACACAGTGCATGCTTGCCTTTCATCACTAAATGCAATTTTTTTAAAGGCACGGCTTTATTAATTGAAAAGTTACCGGTGATTATATTTTCCCATCACCCACGTCTTGTATGAGTAAATGGCAGTAATAGAGAAGGCAATGAAAAGCTTTAGGTGGAATAGTGCGTTAACTTCATGAATATAACATTAGGAACAATACAAGACATAATTAAAACATTACACTGGATCATAATGTTATACAACAGACCCATTCAAACTCTTGACAATAATGAAGTAGCATTTGATTTTAATAATCCCCAAATATTCTGGAATATTCAGGAAGTTAATTATGGAGAAAAATGCGCAAGCACACTGTCCTGGGTGGACATTTTATGCTTCTAAGTTTTTATGAAGGTTAACAGATACTAAAATGAATTGAACGATAACTGGATGTGAGGGGTGGCACACTGGCCCAGTGGTTAGCACTGTTGCCTCACGCCTCAGGGATCAGTGCTTAAGTCTCCGGCCATGGCTCCATGTGTGTGGAGTTTGCCACATCTCCACATGTCATCGTGAGATTTTCTCAGGTTTCCCCCCCACAGTCCAAAAATATGCTGAGGTTGATTGGAGTTGCCAAATTGCCCATAGGTATGCATATGTGAGTGAATGATGTATGAATGTGCCCTGTGATGAGTTGGCACCCCTGTAGCCTCCAGGATAGGCTCTGGACCCCCCACAACCCTGAATAGGACAAGCAGTTGCAGAAAATGGATGCAAGTTATTAAAGAAGTACTGATTGTTACTGAAGCCTTATTTTAAACCATTATTTTGGTGAATTATCTAACATTCAAGTGTCTGCATTGTTTTGTCTTTGTAGATCTTTGTTTATCTCAGAATTTTAAGAACAGGTATACCACTTATCGTCACACTGCATTACAGAGACAAAAACGCTTCACTCAATAATATTTTTGCAAGTTTGTAATGTTTAGATAAGTGAATATATATGATAAGTTTTATGTGCTGTTATTAAATAAAAATGTAAATGCATTTAGAGTTTATTTGCATGTAGCTTTATTTAAACGCATCTCCATATGAATCTATCACTGTGGCATAAGGAAAATGTAGTTTTTACTGTAAGTAATGGTCAGCAGTGTTTTATAGGAAAAGATGTACATAATGGTTGGTGAGTATATTATAAATTCAATAGCCTGATTATGTAAAGTTTACCCTAATGCGTGTTTTTCTCTAGTAACATTATCTCCAAAGTATTCTGAAAATGTATGGTGTTATTTTTTTTTTGCTTTCTCTTTCTAGAATTGCTAGAAAGTATATAAATAGAACTTCTGAGATTTATCTTATTTGGAATTTATATGACACTATCGAAAAATGAAGTCCAAAATGTTTGCTAGACAGGACTGACACTGACCTTAGAGACTTTAGGGAAGGCTGGCGATTTCTTTTTATTGTTCAGTTTTGAGCTTCCCTATAAGAACTAAAATATAGCCTTATAAATCTTTGTGCAAATGTAACTAAAGTGAGAAATATACTGCCCTCTAATTTTTACATGTTTATTAGTAGACTGAGTAAAACTAGTGGAATATTTGGAATGGAATCATTTGATTTGATTTCGGGTTCTGACAAAAACATTGGCCGTTTCAGTGATTACTCCAGTCACTCAAAACAGACCAGGGGTCTAGATATAAAAGTTTATTGATTTTTAAAAAAAAAATTGTTATTGTAAAAGTGCTTCAAAACGTTTGTGCAATTCCTGTGAAACACTGGGCTTGTGTACACTGTTTTTGCTGACGTAATTCACCATATGGCTGTCTGCTCTCGATTTGTGGGTCCTCAGGTTGTACCTTAATTGAATATTTGTCACAGTGTTCATCTCCCGCTGCATTACATAGTATAGACGTGTCTCAGACAGACTTAGGCCTGTCCCCGCTGGCATCATGAGGAGAGGACTTCACATGACCTTGGTCAGTGCATTTAAGAACGAGCCTGTCACCTGCTGTGTTGCCTCACGTTGCAATTCCACCGTGACAAAATTCACATCACATGTGGGGACGAATAAAAATGTTGTTCGACCATTATTTTATGATGCTACTTCATCACAAGCTCAGCCATACTGGTGCACCTTTTTCTAATGAAGAAAAGAGTCCGGCTGTCACTAATGAAACAAAGTATAAAACACTGTTGACTTACGTTTCATTTGTTCTCATTGTTGGTTCATTCATGAATTACATGGCAATAAAATATTGTGTTTATGTTTTATGCATGGTTTTGTTTTTAATATTCTGTAAAGTTGTATTCGAAATGGCTAATAAATGTTGGACTATATTTGTATAACCGCATAATCCAGAGTGTAGCCCACCTTTGTGCCCTTTGTTGCCTGGGATCGACTCCAGGCCCTCCTGTAGTCCTACCAGGATTAGCAGTTTAAAAGATGGATTTAATGATTATTTTTGAATGTATGTATAAAACAGAACTAAAAAAAAACAAACCCCGGGACCACCACAGAGCTAGGGCACAGTATATGAACTGATAGCCTTTTATGATGACGGCAGTTCATCCTTCACAGACGGGAGCTTTTGAAGAAGGTCACCTAATGCTTGAAACATCCCTCACTGCCTCTGACACTTCCACTGAAATGACACAAAGTTTCATTTTAGATATTTTTCAAAATGGTTTATGTCTTGCAGTTAAACTCTAATGTACTGACAGACAGGAACTCAGAATACTCCACTGCCCCAGCAATGAACATACAGGAAGCCCATGGACACTGAAGGTAAGGGAACTTCTAACAGTAGCTTATTGCCTATATGTCCATCATTTTCATTCATGGCTATTTCACCACATTCACCAATATGGGTTCTTCCTGCAGTCATTTGATCAGAGAAGGTCTGTAACCACAGGAATTTGCTTCCACACAGTGCTCCAATCTTCCAATCCATTCTACCTCCTGACCTGCACTGCTCCTGGTGGTTTATTACTAACTCCATTTTTGCTGTTTGTCTTTACAAAGAACATGCATGGTTTCTCACATCCTCAACATTACCTTCACTGACTATCCTCATTCTGTACCACAGACCCTTACTCGCTTTCTGTCTACTGTTGACTTGTTCCATTGCGACATGGTTTGCCTGACACTACTAGATGTTCTTAGGTGTTTTAAGTAGTATTTCTATAGCTCTTCTTCCGACAACTATCTTGACTTGTTTCTGGACAATCAGTGGAAGCTCATCCTAGTAGCAATGAACTCTGGTTGCTCATTAACAGCTGTATTCTTCTGATGTAATATCTACCCAGCTTGTACAGCGCTTTGGGCAAAGCATCTGCCAAGTAAATAAATGCGAATGTAAGTGTACAACTACATTTCTAGAGGGGACATTTCTCACTACTTAAAACTAATGCAAACTTTTATAGTGGTGGATCAGAAACAGGTCTTCAGCATCACACAGGAAAACATTCAGCTGTGGAATAATGGCACTCTAGCTACAAGTGTGAGAAAAGCCTGTGGGAGTCAGTCGTCACAAGGCTGAAAATCCTGGAGTGATTCCGATGACACCTATCAGAGGAGAAAGCCAGACTAGTTGTCATTTTCATGGAGGAGGATAAGAGAGAACATCAATAAGGCCATGAAAAAAAAGATAAATTACACAGCAGCATTATAATGGTGGTTAATCTCAAATATGTTTTTGTCTATATTAACATGGCTGCAAAATTCTAAAAATGCAGATGCAGTAAATGACAGGATGCCTTACCTTTCTTTAGCTTCCATGACAAAAACAACAATACATGGACCAATATAAGGTTAGCTGTCAGGACAGGTAGAATAACATTAGACAATTATCCAGATGTTTTGTAACATTTTTCAGCCTTCTTAGGAAACTAGCATTTATTTCTGCTGCAGTGGTTTTCAAGGAAGGACACTGAATCTGATTAATAAGTATTTATCTTGATTAATAAAAACAAGGGTTACAATGTAAACAGTGCCCTTGCCCAACAAAATACTTAGATGAACCGGTGTCTCCAATTTGTGCTATCGACCGGCACGCACTGTGCCCAATCCTTTGAGCCCAGCATGATTGATAGACATGATACATGTTTTCACTGTATATATTCAATATATTAATACGTTTGTCTCATTATTGTCACCCTTTCTCTGGGCTTTGAGGCTGTTTTTCCAGTTTATCGTTCAGACGAAATCCATGCATTATTCATTCACCCTTTTTGCTTAAAAAAAAGAGAGAAAAAAGATCAGACGCCCAGGCTCCTCTTGATTTATTTATGTCACACATCACTTCAGGGCTGTTTCCAGCACTCTGAAAGGAGTTGCTGGATTAAGCCGAGTTCGTGTGTTATCACAGATGTTCCCCATTGCAGGGTAGGTCCGCATGTATAATAGGTACTAGGAGAATTTAAATAGACCTACTGACAATAGGTATCATCAACGGTATTTCTAGTCTGTATCATGTCGGATTATGCAAGCTGAATAACAGCTTTGTGGAACAAAAATATACAGGTATATGGAATAATCACTTTGATTTATAGCTACTAAATCTTTCCAGTTTATAAGCCACATAAAACAAAAAGTTCCTCCCATATGGATAAGAAAGTTCATGATATTGATACACAAACAAAACAATTCTATGGCCCTATATTCCAATTATTTTCTTTTTTTCCATTCCATGAATACACATTTAAATTAAGTCGCTTTCCTTTCATGCATTGTTCATCAAAACTGGTACTGGACCCAGATCTCCTAGGATTGCCGATAATAAGCAATTAGTGAGAAGAAAGAGGATTTTCACATTGGACGTGTACAACTACTGTCAGGTGCTCAGGGATCTTCGTATTGATTTAACGCACATGCCCCTCATTCAAGCCTAACTGAACGTGCTTTGTTCTTTCCCCTATTTGCTGGACAGTTTGCCCCTGGGCCTGAGGCATATGTCTGAGTTTCATTTTTTCTTGTCTTTCCTTGATCGCGTCTTTGCTCAGTCCCTTAAAAACGGAGAGGGGAAACCCCGTCTCTAAAAACATATCCCTCGCCCTATACCAGTGCCACAAATTTCTTGCTGGTGAGGATTTCCCCCCTGCGCGTTGATCTCCAATTTTTAAATGCATGCGGTTCACTAATCTTTCTACAGATCTATTTTCTCCATATACGAACGGTCTTTGGATTTTAGAATGACGTTAGGCGTACCTTAAGCCAAGGAAACGTCCACTGATTAAATCTAGTGTTTTAGAAAAATGCAATAAAATTACAACACAAGAAAAAGGAAACTCCCACTTCCATGCAGCAAGAGGTTTGTTTTCAGAAAGTAACTAGTAACTATTATTGCAAAGATTTGTGGTAGTTCACTAATTTAAAAATCGTACTAAAGTTTATAAAGTATCAAAGGAACATATATTATTACAATAGTTACTTTATATTTCATTTTTCGGTGTATCGCGACTGATAAACTGTTCTTGTGAAACGCATAATAACTGTTTCACTTAGTGCTTAGGGTTTTCAAGGAGCAGGATTACTAATCGCTTTTGGAACTACAGTATAACTATATAAAAACCGTCTGCATACTTGAAGGTCGAAGCACAAAAATTCAAAGAGGAAAGCGATCGAGCAGTTGATCAGAAACTGATTCTTGCTTTGTAGTGATGGCACATAATAAGATTTAAAAACAAACAAGTAAGTAAATAACACTTTTAATGATTATAGAGGAAGAACTTTACTAAGTTACATTTATTAATTCTTCTGTTTTATGAAGTTGTTTTTGGTGTTGTTACCACGCTAACTGTTGAATTTTTCTTACCTTATATAACTTACCCTGGCATAACTTTTATTGTAGACAAATGCAGAAAAAGAACCCCTAACTCCCAGCTTGTATGCATGGTGATAATGTGAAACGAATGGAAGAGTCTACTTGTAGAAATCCTGACCTTTCAATAAAACCAGTGTTTTACGTTAAAAGTACACGGCCGTAGTTAACAATTGTAATAAAGCGGTACGCAAGATAGATAGATAGATAGATAGATAGATTGATTAAAGGTTTTATATTTGAAAACAACGTAACTTTGTCACAGTTTTAAGAATACTCTGCGCCTTGACCAATGCCAAATAATGAACATTTTTTATGTAAATGTGCATATAAACATATGGAATGAGTGTGAATTTCAGTCTCTCGCAGTTGCTGTCTGTGTGACATAACTGAATATATGTACCTGTCCATGGACTTTCAGAAAGCCTCCCACTCTCATTCCTTGTTCTGCTTCTGCCTGTCAGAGTTACTGAGGTGTTACCTGCCCTGCTGACGTCATTGCTCTCATGTACAATCATCTTTTGAAGCCTCTCCCCCAAAATGATCGATTTCAGTATCTCCGCTACATCCAAATGACTAGTCAGACAGAGCGAATTACTCACAATAAACTTCTGTTTGTTGCAAGCGCTGGTATTATGGTTCTTGCTGCTTTGTACTGAGAGCTTAAATGCATTTTCTTTTTGAAAATGTCTTTTGTGTACCACTTACCAGATGACTCATCCATCAGTCTCAGTATCGCCCTTATCTCTCTCTCTCTCTCTCTCTCTCTCTCTCTCCTCTGGCTGACATGTAATGCTACCTGCATGTTTTTACAGCCCTTCAAACTCCTTTGTTCTGGATATCTGTTCAATGTAGCAAATGCCAGCCTGGATCTTCTCTAAGTGGTCTTCATTATATAAAGAGGTGGGTGTGCATTATTCCTTTGGAACTTAGCATTTGCACCAGCACAAGGAGAGCAGGTCAGTAGATTGGTCTGCCTTTCTCTGATGGCTCTGTAGAGGGCTCCATCAGGCAGCCAAAGTCATCCAATAAATCAGTAACCTAGCCTCCCTTATAATGTCTGCATACTAATTGCAGGTGTTTGTACAGGTTAGATTTGAAACAAAACCAAAATTTAGACTGGATATGAGCTTTAGTACCTTGACATCAATAAAAAGTCATTGTAGTAAAATAAGTTTGGGCAGTATCCATATTTCTGTACTGTCCGGACATCATACTGTGGCACATTGTATTTACAAAAGCTTATTCACACAAGAGACACATGAAATGAGTGCGACTGTGTCTCTTTGCTATGTGACATAACTTTTTAAATATGTCAGTTTGCAAAATGATGGAATTGTAATGTTTTAAATTATTGGTATTGTGGTCTGATACTGATACCGGTATATCAAACGGTGCTAGTACAGGTATTTCAGTAAAACCCAGATGGGTGTCATTAAAGGGGGGATCTTGAGCACTGGGTTGGAATCACTGCATGCAGAAATATAATGCTTCTTTTTGTGTCGGCCTTTCATCAGTTCATAATGCAATCGTTTAACGTTATTCAGTCGCTGAATTGTGCCTGTGCCGTGGCAGATGGTTTCCGTTATCATTGCAGGCCCAGTCTTGTGATAATGAATATATGAAGGCTTCAGTCTGCTGAAGGCTCCCAGGTCTCTTTTCAACTACTGAGGGGTAATATTAATGTACTTCTATTTCCTTATGTCTTTTACTGAATTCCCTGTGAATTACTATCACTATATTGTAGAATTTTCGGTTAATGTTGCAGTAATATGAAATCAATGCACATGGTAGAAAAATATATTTTGTAAATTATGTTCCATTTTCATTTTTAAAAATGTTCTTTTTGGAATGACACAGGTAAAGAAATGTATGGATCTTGTTTATTCGCCTGTTAAAGCAAATCGGTGCTTTGGCTGATCAGGTCCATGCTTTAAAACAGCCCATTGTTTGTCTGCGATGCCAAACCTTGAACACAGTAATAAAGATGTGATATGAATATGATTATGATTTAGGTGGCACAGCTGCTGCTGTAGCATCGCACTTTCTAGGTGTGAGTGTGTACCTGGTAGTGCACTAGCTTCCCATCTAGGATGTCCCCTGCCTTGTGCCCTGTGCTTCCAGGCTCCAGGCCATCCCATGACCCCATACTAGATAAGTAGCATGTAAGATGGAGGAAAATCGAGTCTTACAATCAGCTGCATTCATCAAAACAGGCAGTTTGCTTAACATGCACCTAAACCACAATCCTGAAACAAAATGGATTTCTAATGTTCAGAACCAGATTTACTGTATTTTTTCTTTAGTCATAATGACACGTTCAATTCTCATTTGGTTTGTCTAAATCAGCTAGAGTAAAAGCAAACGCATCCATTCACTAGGCAATGATGTTATTTCTTGTTGTTTATCTAATTATACTCGTTCCGTAGGCTTCCTTTGCTTACCCAGCTGTGACTGCTAGAAGCAGGATTGAATGACTGCTTAAAACAGTGCTATTTAATATCCAAGGCATTTTGAGGACATTGAAATGCAGGTTAACAGGCTCTGCAGTGGCTCCTGGATGCTACATCAGGTTCCAGAGGGGCAATAGCTGGGCTGTGCCCTGGATGGGATGCCGGCCCAACACAGGACATGGATCGGCAAAAGGATGGACAGATGGAAATGAAGGGTTGTTGCGTTAATAATTTATATAAATGAGAATTACGTTTATGCATAAAGCCAGCAATACAAATCGTATAACAAGGGTCAGGAAATTTGGCAATGAAATGAGTATTCCTGGGTTTGTTCGTATATTTTACAAAAATAGATTGATAAAAATAAAAAGAATATCAAGAATTCAATAGAACTGCATATTTAATAAGGAATTTCGTGAAGCATTCCATATTTTTACCAAATTTCCCCCGGGATTAACAAAGTATTCTGATTCTGATTCTGAAATTAAAAATTCTTTTCAGTCCCTTCTATTTATAACCTGCACACTCATGCATATTACATGTACATCAACAGTGAAATCCTCCTAGAGGTTTATCATAAAGAGCTGTTGATCCTATTTTGTATCTGAAGAATTTATGCACCCTGAAAACTGCCTTTCTTTTTTTTTTCTACTCCTAGCTGCCAAATTTCAATATAGGCTAAGTTCAGTCAAGTTCACTAATGTCTTTTTGTCCTTATCTTATAGTTCTTTGTGTTGAATTATCTTTGAAGACCAATTATATGACTAGTGCAATTTGCCAAAATTTATCTATAAAGCAAGGCAGAATGGAGCGCCATTGTAAGTGACCTTTAAATGTTTGAACATCTGACCATCTCAAACCAGACTTTTAAAAGGACGCAGTGACAGCACTCCTGTATCATCAAAAAGTGACCTCTGGTGGCTAATATGGTTACCGCACCACAAAAGTTAAATTTTCATTTGATACACGTCATGCACTGTACTGCACCCTTCGCGTCGTTACAATAAAAAATGACATGACAACAGCTTATCCTCATTCTGTTTATTTAGATGGAAATGTGTCAAAAAGAGCTACTGAGTTTCCGGCTTTTCTTTTTCCTACCTAGGGTATTATGAATGAATTATGAAGAAAGAATTTTTTAAAAGTGATTTGTTGACCAATTGTAGATGCCAATGAATGCTGAGAATGTCTGCAAAAAAATAAAAATACAATCTATTTGTGACTATTTATTGCTGATTAAAACAGACGATTTTAAAATGAAATTCAAGCTAAATTTTATGAGTGACTATATATGTCTATTTTTTAAATTATTGCATAAATACACTTGATGGAAGACGGTGGCTTGGTTGAGGTGAAATAAAATGTTTATTTATGGCTCCTGCTTGAGTTAAAATGACTAAATACCCATATAATGCATGATTGGAGAGAGAGAGACCCGCATTTGCTTTTTATTCCAGGAAAGCTGAAGGGGCAGCGATGGTCTTAGAAGAGGAGCTACTGCTGTTTGAAGTATTTCATCGGGGTACCTTTGATCAGGATGAAGGCAATGCCCTGACCAGGGAAAAACAGGAAAATGGGCACCACAAACAGCTCCAACCAATGCAGCTGACTAACTGGCCGTACAGATGGGGCTTGGCGCTAGGCACACAAATAAGCAAGGGGACTTCATGTAAATATGGGTACTGAACACATGCAAAAACACAATTAAAAAACGCGAGATAGCATAAGCTCCCATGTAAAACAATACTAGGCTGACTCATTCAATTCCCATGTTGCACCTTCAGTTCTTTGATTGTTCTTATCTACAATACACTAAGTTTTTCTTATCAGAAAACAATTCTTTCTGCCCCTTCAGGAAATGGTGTGCTGTGGACAGAATGGAACATCCATCCTTACATTTTCTGTAACCGCTTGTCCTATTCAGGGTCGCAGGGGGTCTGGAGCCTATCCCAGAGGCTTTGGGCACAAGGCAGGGAACAACCTAGGATGGTGTGCCAACCCATCACAGGGCACATTCATACACCATTCACACCAATGGGCAATTTGGTAACTCCAGTCATCCTAAGTATGTTTTTGGGCTGTGGGGGGAAACCGGAGTATCTGGAGGAAACCACACGACAACACGGGAAGAACATGCAAACTCCATATACATGGAGCCATGGTGGAAACTCACATGCGGCAACATGCTAACCACTGCACCACCATGCTACTCCAGAATGGAACATATTCATTATTATTAATGATACAGTTTTTTGAAGCAACAACTTGCAGTCTTGTACAACTGGATATTTGAGTGGGGTAAAACAGATTATACATCTCAGTCAGACATTTAACAGTAGGGTAGAGGATGTGGAGACCTTCAGGTCCAAATCTGTGACATAAGCAGCATACCATCCATCAGTGACAGTCCAAGCCAATGTGACGCTTTAAGCAAGCTCCTCTGCCAGTGCTCCCCTGCCCACCCTGCCAGCAAACTTCACTACCCAATTGCAATTTATCTCTGAAACTGACAAAGGAGACTGCCTGGTGAATGTCAATTGCTAAGGAGGTCCATAATTTAGGTGCATAGAAGTGAAAGGCAGCTTTTCCATTTTTTCTTACGCGTAACATTTGGAAGCATTAGTATCTTAAGGTCCTACATGAAATATATTCTGTCAAAAACTATGATATAAGCAGATGCTTGTCCATTTACAGATTTAAAAACTAGTAGCAGAACTTTAAAATCAGTTCTAAAAGAAACAAATAACCAGTCCAGTGTTGCTATATACTGTAAACTCCATATTAGAAATAGCATTCGTTTTTTTTCTTTAGCACATGTTTATTTGTGATATATTTTTTCAGAAGAATAACTGGTTGTGTTTCATAACTGCTGATAACTTCCCCTGTGAATGAATCATTTTCCGTTCATCGGTGCCTTTTCAGCAATTAACCCCAGTCTGGTCTTGTCGAGTAAAGCATTTAAGCAGATGTGCCTTGCAAGACTGCTTCCATAATGGCCCTGCAGATCTCTCAGCAAAATCTGTTACCCAGGATCACAATCAAAGGGATGGTGGATGGCCTGCCCCTTAACAGAGGCTCCCAGCTGCCTCACTATTAACAACTTACCTCTTCCCCATGATTCATTTCCAGCCAATACCTTGTTTCAGTGACAGCACATATTTGCAATGAGGATTTGTGTCTTCTATCTATCCCTTCCTCTTTTGGAGAAATAATATAACATAGGACTGCAGCTGACCTCGCTGAGTCTCTTTGATGTAATAGCATGCTAGGTCTCTCTGTCTCCACTCAGACACCAAATTGATAATAAGGTTGGCGTCCTTCCAACCCTCCATTCTTTACATTTACTTCTTTTCTTTTTCATCCACCGGGTCCAATATGCTGTGATCTGCATAGTTTTTGACTGTTGTTTTTCAGTGCATAACCATTCTGAGAAAGTCAGTTTCCATCTGATATTCATTGTAGGATTGCAATCATGGTGGAACCATAATATATTGAATCAGAGTAGATGGAAATTTCCTTGAAGTACTGAAAACGAAACTTTATAAAGATTTAGGTAAAGAAGTTTAGATAACGAATTTTTCATTTTTTTTTCAGTGGGAAAGCAGTGGTATTCCATCCATCCATCCCTCCCTCCATCCATCCATCCATTTTCAAGCTGCACTTCCTGGTAAGGGTCACCTACCCCAGTCCCTTCTGGGGGATTCCCAGGCACTGCCAAAGCAAACTGGGAGCAAAATTCCTGCAGCATGTTTAGGGTCTGCCCCAAGGCCTCCACCTAGTGGGAGGCACATAGAATAGCTCCAACAGGAGCTGGTCAGGAGGCATTCCTATGATGCAGAAACAAGCTATGTTGGCTCCTCTCAATTTGACCAGTGGTAGATAGTTCAGGTCCAGAAAGTAAAAATCCAGACCAAGATTTTGTTTTAACCAATCAGTTGAGTATAAAGAGTCACAGGCACAGAGTACTCAACGGGTTGGTTGAAACAAAATCTTAATTTGGATTTTTACCTTCTGGACCTGAACTTTCCACCTCTGAATCCAAAGCCTTGCCTGCTTCTGTGAACCTCAGAGGCATGTCATTAAGAGCTCTACAGTCCTAATAAAAACCTCTCTGAGGAACAGGTGTGAGGGAAGAAGACAGACCCACTGTGTAGGGCCCAGTGAGAAATGATGTTAAGTGAACTGGAAACAGTATTACTGGCACCCCGTCTTGGAACTTGACCTGATTAAGGTGTTCAGAAGTAGCTTCTGAGCCAGTGCTGGGGAGGTTGTTTACCGATAAGCACCTGCTGGCTAAAACATTCACAAAACCCAGCCATACTCAACCCAAAAAATGCATACATGAAGATATGTTGTAGGCCAACCACAGAAGTTTTGTCATCAGGGGTAATATCAGCCAAACAATATCAGCATGAGCTGGACAGTTCTGGACATCCTGTGGACATCCTTTACTCTATTTCAGTGTTATATCTCAGTGTCGTTATTAGTATCCATTTGCTGCTAGATTAATATTGTCCTTGCGAACTGTTGTATATAAAACACAAGCACAGAACAGGGACAGCATTCAAGCTCACACTCTTGAAGATGTGAGAAAACACTGTGCTGCTCTATATGCTTTGACCAGATGTTATTTTAATTGTTACATTTTGAGATGTTTGTTCTCTTTGTCGGTAGTGCAAGTGGTAGAATCTCAAAGAAAGTGCGCACCAGTTCAGACTCTGTTTGCATGTGTATTTCACGTCTATTACTACACTGCAGCTGTAATCCCATATAATTATGTAGACATAAGTGCATTGTTTATGGTTCCACAGGGATAGAATATACGAAAATACATTTTTATAAATGTTTGCTGAAAATATCATTTTATGCATAATATTATACTATTTATAATATTTTTAACATTTGTCTGTTCTGGGGCAGCACAGTGGCACAGTGGTTAGCACTGTTGGCTCACACTAATAGGACCAGGGTTTGAGTCGCCGCCATGGCTCCGTGTGTGGAATTTGCATGTTCCCCCCTTGTCGCCATGGGGTTTTCTCTGGGTGTTCCAGTTTCCCCCCACAGTCCAAAAACATACTGAGGCTAATTGACATTACCAAACTGCGTGTTCCCTGAATTGTTCCCATAGCCTCTGGAATGGGTTCTAGGCTCCCTGAAAAGGTCAAGCGGTTACAGAGGAAGGATGGATTTCTCTGTTCAGCGCAGACACAACAACGCCCATCCAGTGCCTTTCTCTCACTTCCGGTTATATTGCGTCATTCTGATCGTCCCGGATAGCTATTCTCCAATTGGGCGATGTGACTGTCCGTCAGGGCGAGTATCGTCCTCATGTGGCCACGTGACTTATCACTGGCAGGCGAGGCAGAAGTGACCCGGGTGTGTTTCCTGTTTCTGAAACAAACACGCATAAAATAAAATACGGAGGCAAAAGCAGTAAAGCAACATATATCATAAGGAAGGTGTCATGGAGTCGTATGACATTATCGCCAATCAGCCTGTTGTAATTGATAATGTAAGTAGCTTGTTGCGGAATTCAAAGACCTCTCCCACGCTCGTACTGAAGCGGGCTAACTGCCTAGCTATTGTGTTGCTTTTGTCTCATTCATTCTAAAAAAAAAAGAAAAAACTGTTGTTTACTATCCTCCTGCAGAATGACACGTCATTATTGAATTAACCGGCTTTCACGGGTTACTGTAGCTGTGTGTCGATTTTAGATAAATCATACCGCGTGTGAGGTAATGCTCCCGTTTAGCAAATGCTGCCGGTCTGCCCTGTCAACAGTGTTGACATAGCACCCATTTATCTGCATTACTTAATTCGCCAGTTCTGTATGCCAGAGAAGATACTTTAGTGTATCGTTTTCGGTAAGCCAGCTGAATGCCGATATCTTCTGCTCCTTCATCGTGATTGTAGCTGATCAGCTCACTGAAAGGGTTGAATTTACAGACGCTAGAGCCACCGTGTAATAGCGAATATAATATATCTATACATATCTATAACGCATGCAGAATAATGGTATGAGCCTCTCTTACGAGCTATTTGCTTTCCATGCGTTACTGGAGCATAATTTACTACATTTTAGGACATGTCAGGACTGCTGTCTCCCTGCAGCGTGCGACAGTTTTCAACCCAACAAGGCCGCGCCCTATGAATTAATCTTGGAAACTAGTCTTGTAAGTTAGTCACTAGGAGAATCTTTGGAGCCTTATTCTGGTGTATTTCGTGTTTTTATAACTAGATGTCAATAAATTCAATGTCATTTTTGACAGTCCGTTTCAATGTTAATGTGTATCTTTTCTTTTAGGCGGCAAATACATTTTTTTATAAGACCTATTTGCTGGTGGTACCTGTAGTGTAGGTTGACTAATTTTAGGTAAGGCCTTGCTTATCTGAAAGGCAACATTAGAAAATATTTCTCTAGGAATGGGTAGGTGAGGTTCAGGTAGCTGTATATGGAAGTTTGATGTGAGGAGGTTTGTACTGGTGAAAGTTCAGCTTTGACAGTGGACATCTTAGTCTTTCTGGGCCAGTGTTAAATAAGAGGGTCAGTCATGGTTTTGCCCTAAATCTGTTTTGTCAGTTGTGACACCACAATCGTTTGGATTTGGCTAGTCCAGCTTTTCTCACTGGTTTTATGCAGCATAAACTTTCTTCTTTTCCCTATAGGGTTCTGGTGTTATCAAAGCTGGATTTGCTGGAGATCAGATCCCAAAATACTGCTTCCCAAACTAGTAAGCTTCACCTTGTAAACATTGCCTTGATTCTGTGCCGTGATGCATCCCACCCATTTTATGATTGGCCTGTGTGTTTTTATTCCAGTGTGGGGCGTCCTAAACATGTGCGTGTGATGGCAGGTGCCCTTGAAGGAGATCTCTTCATTGGTCCCAAAGCTGAGGTAATGCATTAGTGCTGTGGACACTGGGTCCTCAGAAGTGGCAGCATTTGCTGGTTCTTTAATATGTGATGTCTCAGATGGATCTCACATGCAATCTGGTCATATTTCCAGGTATACTATATATGTCACTTCTGTTGATGTCGATGCTAATTAAAAGCAACAGTAAAACTATTATACTGTGACAGGGTTCTAAAAGCACATTAAACAATATATTATCTTAGTCTATGTTAATTTTCTTCCTTTTATTTTTGCAGTTAAATGTCTGTTCTTATTGGGAATCTGCTTCCTATGGCCAAAATACAATCTGCTATTACAACGCGCTTGTTGGGGACTTTAAAAAAATGAATGACTGAATATGTATATAACAATAATTTTTTCAAAACGTAAGTCACATTCCGGGCAACACTCACTGTTGAGATAGTATTATGGGATTTCCTCCATATGGCTCAGCCAAGAGTGCTGTTGGTTTGTCTTTGCTGATAGACTGGATTCTGTTTGGTTACAGTAATTTAACTGATATCAGGTGACATGATGCATGTCAGATGTTTTCCAGTCTAGTTCTGTTACTGTTTTATTGCAATGACAAAATAATGACCATATGATCCAGTCTTATACAGTGAGATTCAGATTGCATTGCGGTGAAGGCTAAAATGTCAATTCAGTCTCTCAAATATGGGAATGGTGGCCTGCAGGAGCACAGGGGACTGCTGTCTGTGCGTTACCCCATGGAGCATGGCATCGTCAAGGACTGGAACGACATGGAGCGTATCTGGCAATACGTCTACTCCAAGGAGCAACTGCAGACCTTCTCAGAGGAGGTGTGTGTTGTATGTGTAGAGAACCCAGGATGCACCATGGGGACACCCTGAGTGGGATGCCAACCCGTCGCAGATTGTGGGAGTTAACTGGTGTTCCCTGGGGAAACGCTTACAAACAGACCAAGTTGGGAGCAGGAATTGACCCCATAGTCTTGGAGGTGTTTGGGTACTGTGCCAACCTTTGTCTATCCAAGTTCATTTTAATTTTCAGCCTTTATTAACTGCTCAGCTAGATTAAAGAAATTCTGTATATACAGGTCGTAAGAGCTGAGATCTTGCGCTAATTGACTGAATCTCCTGGATCATTTCCCTTCTTAAGCTGCTATGTTGATAACAGCAGATGCTGATGGACTCAAATTTGGCAATAACCCTAACGGTAATGGGGGCTTATGTCAGGACATCGCACCTGTGATATTACCCTCTATTAAAAATTCACAGCATAAAGAGAGGTGCTCTGTGCCATCATCAGTTCAAAGGCATCCAGGGAGGCTGGTTTCTCATGATTCTGGAAGTCTTCGGTTCTTACACTGTGACCTCCTTCCCAGCATCCTGTGCTGCTCACAGAGGCGCCCTTGAACCCCAGTAAGAACCGGGAACGAGCAGCCGAGGTGTTCTTCGAGACCTTCAACGTGCCGGCCCTCTTCATCTCCATGCAGGCCGTGCTCAGTCTGTGAGTCTGTGGCTCCGTGTGCCTGCAACCAGTGTATGAAGGGGTGCAGATGCTGCTGTGTTTTGGCTGGGCAGGAGTCCCTACCACTTGGGAGACATGTGAAACTTTAGGTCAGGTGACTAACCACATAAATAATCAGTTATGTAGAGCAGTGTTTCTCAAACCCGTCCTCGGGGACCCCCAGATGGTCCACGTTTTTGCTCCCTCCCAGGGAATTTAGAGAGAGCAAAAACTTGGACCGTCTGGGGTCCACAAGGACTGCTTTGAGAAACACTGATGTAGACCAACCAACTAAGAACTAGATCAAGCAGATCCAAAGTCACTCAATGACCAGACCTTGCCTGTCCAGTGAAATGCCAGGCCGTTTCCCCAATGTCACGAACTGAACTTGCAGTGGCTGTACAGAGTGTATGTTCCTTGCAGGTACGCCACAGGAAGGACGACAGGCGTGGTGCTGGATGCTGGTGACGGGGTGACACACGCCGTGCCCATCTACGAGGGCTTTGCCATCCCACATTCCATCATGCGAGTGGACATTGCTGGGCGTGATGTCTCCCGCTACCTGAGGCTGTTGCTGCGGAAGGAGGGCTACGACTTCCACACTTCGGCTGAGTTCGAGGTGGTGCGCACCATCAAAGAGGTACGGGGAGCCCTCTTCCACTCCCCATCTCAACCCATCTACAGGGAGGCACTTCTGACAGTCTGGGAGTTTTTCTTTGGTTAGCCTTTGATTGAAGCAACAGGTGTGTTCCTGTCTAGATAGTCTCCCACTGTGCTATTAAGAGAGCAGATCCCATCCAGTGTAAGTTGCTGCATTTCTTGCTCTTATTTCTCAATGGTCTGCACATGTATCTCTACAGAGAGCGTGCTATTTATCACTGAACCCTCAGAAGGACGAGACCTTGGAGACAGAAAAGGCGCAGTACACCCTCCCCGACGGCAGTGCAGTGGAAGTGAGTCTCCTCCATGTGTGAGGACTGGACCATGATTTAGCACCCCACACAGACACCCATGCTTCTTCCTCAATTCATGCCCATCCCGCACAGTACCGATCTGCAGGATGTCTGACTGGGGTTCTCTGGCTTTGAGTTTGATCCCTGGAAGCCTTGCTTGCATCCATAATGAGACCTAAGGACTGTCTAACCATGCCGGGCCTTGTGATCTACCTCAGATTGGACCCGCTCGCTTCCGGGCCCCGGAGCTGCTGTTCCGGCCGGACCTGATTGGAGATGAGAGTGAGGGAATCCATGAGGTCCTGGCCTTCGCCATTCAGAAGTCTGACATGGACCTACGGCGCACGCTCTACTCCAACATCGTCCTGTCGGGAGGGTCTACACTACTAAAAGGTGCATGGAGTGATGTGACCAGCGTGTGGTGCTGCTGGCCTCTCTGTAACACGCATTCTTACTTTAGCCTCTTTCCGGTTCTCTCTCTTATTACATGGATTGACTATCTACAGGTTTCGGAGACCGAATTTTAAGTGAGGTGAAGAAACTCGCACCAAAAGATGTAAAAATCAAGGTATTTATAAGTGTGCTTTTGTCTGCTGGCCTGTTATTTGACCTACCTTCATGAAATATATGGTATTTTAAAGGAGCATTTGTTTTTCATCATAATTCACTTGTTTTTTTTATTCTGTTCTTCCACAGATCTCTGCACCCCAGGAGCGATTGTATTCCACATGGATTGGGTACATCTCTGAATATTTTATAAATGACCTTTTTGCTGTGAAGACTTCCAGCTCACATTTCATATACATATCCATTAACTATGCTGATAAGATTATAAAAGTATCTGTTTCCTGCTTTGCCCAGCCAGAAGTCTTGAAAATGATAATATGAATCTTTTTCTATAAAGAATACTAGCTGTTTTCTCAAAGATTTTCAAACATATCCATTACGTCAAGACAAACTTGATTCTGCAGTAACACAAAAATATTTGTTCTTCCATGCATATGCTAATTACTGTGCTTGGCCTCTCTGATCTGATGGTTGCAGAGGTTCTATCCTGGCATCGCTGGATACCTTCAAGAAGATGTGGGTCTCCAAGAAGGAGTATGAGGAGGACCGGGGCCGTGCCATCCACAGAAAAACCTTCCAGTAAAAGCAGGAGAATCCAAATCATGGTGCCGCTACACCGTCCCAGTACTATAAGCCCCGGCCCTGTGGTCCTAGTCTGTCTGTTCCCCCATCATTCCTAGCACCTCCCAGGAGAGGCCTGGCCAAACACTGCAGCCTAGCGCCTCCTCATTCCCAGATCTGATTCAAGACTCACAAGTGGTTTGACTGGGCAGTCTGAGATACGCCCACTACTGTCTCCACACATCTGTGAGATAGATCACTGTTTTCATCCATGAGAATGTAAGAGACAATGCATCGTTGGGGGCAAGGCTATACTCTACACATGCATGTATTTACAATAGCATTTAGCTAACTCAATATGATATCATTATATGTTCTAAGAAAAATTAACGTTTATGATAAACATCTATTGCTACATGAATTTCATTCCAAAATGGCCAGATTTTGTTTTTCCTTCAAGCTTAAAAGCACAAGTTATGCTTGCATTGAAGTACGTTAAATGTATTTTAATACACGTATATCTTGACAAAGTGTGCTAAATTAAGAGAGAGCTTTCCTGCCAGAAAACAATGTCGTCTTTTCTAATGCCATCACTTCACACCCCCCAACGGTTACTTGCAGAGCTTGTCTTGTCTGTCACTCTTAACGGTAGGGCTGGTCAGGCTAATATATGAATGATGAGAGGGATTACTGTATACTATGATTGCCTAACTTCTGGGTACTGATGAAAATCAGCCAGTAGGAGGTGAGTTTAAACAGCATCAGATAATCCCACCCATCATCAGTTTCGAAGCCTTCTCTAATTTATCTTCGTTCTGTTTTTTCCCCCTACAACAAGACAGATTTACCCTCAGATTTTCTTGATTCATGTTGGACCGCAGTATAATAAGTTATCACAGTTTAATCAATCTTGCATGGCTCATGTGTTTGTCAGAACCAGGAATATTACATGAAGGGCCTCTGTTGGACATCCAGCCTTTTGCTGTAAGTGTAAACCTCTAAAAGGCTGGTGAAAGACTGATTAGTCTGTAAACATTAACACTAAGTCTCTGTGGGGACCATGTGACATAGTGTTGTGGACAGTAGTGTCCCATAAAAATGAGCTTTTGGCTCATGTTTTGGGATGCCCTCTGCTGTTACTAGCTTTTTGATGCTGGCTTTAATGATGCCTTAAAGGAAAAGCTTTAATAGGCAGTCATGAAATTTTAGAACTCAACACGAGAGCTTATATTGCTTTTTTTTTTATTCCTCCACTTAGCATAACCATAGCAATGTTAACATTGATATAAACTAGAAAGCAGTGCTGTAGAGGAGGATATCTTACACATGTTTATTTAATTAAAAGTGTATAGGTAGACTAGTAATGTGATTTGAAATAAGACAGATGCTTTTTTGTGCAGGTAAAAAGGTATTTGTCTTTTGCAGGCTGTCATGTGGATAATGCCCTGGCCAATTTTGTCCAATTTCAGGTTTGCTTTGTAAAAGAGCAACTCTCCAGCAGTCTGACTGCATTTCAGTCAGTCTTTTTTTTAATAGCATACAGTCTTATTTTCCCATATACACTGTTGCAAAAATACAGCAGGAGGACTGATATGTACAATATGTTGAAGTGTCGCTTGTACTGTTTATTTTGTAAAGTCGTCATAATAAAGTTAATGACAGCTGTCTCACTTTTCTACTATTTTTTAAGGTAATTGCATTATGTTGAAAGCATATGACCGTAAATGCAAGTTCTTCTTAAACTTTTGCTCAGAAGCTTTTCAAAGGTAAGTATCACATTAAAATTGTAACTGAATTTCAAAGTTCTACGACAGCCTTAAAGCGGGTAAGTCAAATGTGAGGTCAAGGAAGATATTGAATGACTGGACCATTTACCGAAGCAAAAACCGTAAGCAAGGTTAGCAGCAACTAAGACTTTTTGTTAACTAGTTAAATTATTCACATGATGGCTACTTTTGATTCAGTATAATTCTCTTTAGCTCCTAAGCTTGCAGATAATATGGGTGTCATAATATTTCTTTTCAGTTCAGCATTTACCAGTAATTCTTTCCGTTGCGTCACGGACTGGTCACACTACACGAATCAGTCTACCATGATTTCATCCCAACTGCATCTGATAGGTTGGTCTTGTCGCATCAGTTATTCTGCCTCCATATTATTGGATGGGTTTTAGAATAGCTCTCCGTCTCTGATCATTTATTGGATATCGCTGTCGCGGTGGGCGGTGATCCAATGGATTGTCTTCTTAGAAGCTTTTTTTTTAATCGTTAGTGAGCTCATTTAAGTTTAAAGATAAAACAGCATACGTGTAGCTAGAATTTTTTTATTTATATTTTGTTGATAATAATATAAGCTTCGCACAAAGAATGAGAAGGGTAACGCTCTTCGTTAACGGAACCTCTAAAAATGGCAAGGTGGGTAAAAAAGCTGGTGGGTTTGGTCAGCAGAAACTTTGGTGTCTGGTTAGCTCTAGTAATGTTAGCTCTCTTGGTTGAGTTAGCCTAAAAACTGTCACGCTGGATATTTAATCTTGTCATTAAAGAATGCACATTACCAAATTTTCTATAACTCATCGCGGATAAACTAACCTTCATTTTCTGTAATGACACTAACTTAACCTAAAAGCCCAAAGAATCTTTTCCTTCTTCATCTATGTACATAAGGAATTTTAATGTCGTTGTTTTATACATATATAAGAAACCCGCGAATGTTATTCGTCGTTCTTTGCTTAAAATGAATTGCCAGTTGACAAGAATCAATGAATTTGCACTTTGCTTCCTGTAGATGTGTACTTGGTTATTGGCTAACTGCTTATGGTAAAGGTCTCGAAGGGTGGTTTTGATAATGAGGTCTTTACCCAGGTTGTGGCGGTCTACGGCACCTTGTCCGACTTGCTGTCGGTGGCCAGCAGTAAGTTAGGAATCCGCGCCACCAGCCTGTACAACGGCAGAGGAGGCCTCATCGATGACATCGCACTTATTAGGTGGGATGGGGCTGAAGGTGGTGGCAGTAGTTACTGTTAGTGTACTGTAATTGTTTCACTGTTCTTGTAAGAAGTATTAAAAATATGACATTAGTGGGTCGTTTATGAGTAATTTTCAGCCTATGATGACACTAGTAAGGATTTTTTAAATATTTTTTTTCCAGGGATGATGATGTCCTTTATGTATCTGAGGGTGACCCTTTTGTCGGTGAGTTTAGCCATCCTTTTACTAAAGAGGTATTCAAACTGCAGGGTGCGCCCTCCTGGTGGAGTGTGAAGGAACTGCAGAAGGGTGGAAGTGAGGGAGAAAAAAAACAAACTATGTGGATTGGTTTGAGGTGGGGGCAGAACTATTTTGAAATTGCATCCTTTAGAAATATTAAAAATATGACATTATATACTCATTATACACATTATATGATGCAATCAAATAATTAAATTTGTGTGTGTTGGGCCCTAGGGGGACCTGTCAGAGTAAGTTTGAATACCACTGTTTTACTACCCGTGATTATCTGCAGTGTGAGCCTATTTGCCCTATTATTAGAGTTTCATATTATTAGAGTCTCCCTTAGGCCCCCTGTTCCTGTTTTTCATCAGACCCGCAGGACAGTGTCCGTGGTCCAGAGCAGCGTCCTGGAGCTCACACAGACTGGCTGACTTTGAACATTGGTGGGCGCCTCTTCACCACCACCCGGTAAGCAGGTGTCTCGATGGCGTGGAGCAGATGGAAGCGATGCGAGCCCCCCCCTTACTAAAATGCCATCTCCCATCCCTTTTCCTATTCTTTCTTGCTTTTGATTGGGTAATTTTATAATACTGAAACCCTGTACTGATCCCGTGTCAACAGGAGCACCCTGGTCAGCAAAGAGCCGGAAAGCATGCTGGCACACATGTTTAGAGACAAAGGTATGTCTCCAAATTGATCCTCGAAGAAGCAACTCTGAGCTGAGTCAGGCAAAGTGTGGCTCTACAGGATAGGCCTATGTTCCTGTGATTGAAAGGTTGCTGGCGCAAATCCCATGGCTGGAAGAGTAATACTGCCCTTGAGCAAGATCATTAACCCCAATTTCTTCTGGGACACTGCTGACCCTACTCTCTGATTCTCAGTTGTACATCACTTTGATCCAAAACATAAGCTAAATAAATGTAAATGTGTTCATGGCATCACCGACGGGGCTTCTCCATGCTCTCCTCCACCTCACAGACGTGTGGGGAAACAAGCGGGACGAGCAGGGGGCCTACCTGATAGACCGCAGCCCGGAATACTTTGAGCCCATCTTGAACTACCTACGGCACGGGCAGCTCATTGTCAATGATGGCATCAATCTGCTGGGTGAGTACAGCCTGTGGCCTGTAAGTCTGGGCCCCCTGATTGGCCATAAGTCCAGCATAGCAGCATTGTCATTGGTGGCATTTTGATCTTATCAGGAGTTTTGGAGGAGGCGCGGTTCTTTGGCATCGAACAGCTTGCAGAGCAGCTGGAGGTAGTCATAAAGGTATGGGAGCCTTGTTGGGGCATAAAAGGCAAAATTACATGTGATTAGATGTGATTCCGTATATCAGAGGAAACACTCAAGACCAGGTCCTGCACGTCTCTCGGCCCATGTCGGCCTGCCTGTCTTCCTGCAGAATTCCCAGCCCCCGGAGGACCACTCCCCTATCTCCCGCAAGGAGTTTGTGCGCTTTCTGCTTGCGACACCCACCAAATCTGAGCTTCGCTGTCAGGTGCTGACCGGGGGGAACTTCATTTGTCAGAATTGACACAGGCCTGCCAACAAAAGATAAGCACTACTGCTTTTGTATTCTATTCAAACTTAATGGCAGTATTCAGTTTTACCACAGTGTTCAGATTTATACTTTTTATAAAAAGGGAAGCCCTTGGAATTGTAGTTAATTGCACTTACATATGATCTTCCTAAAATGCAAGATCGCATTTGCCTCTGAAGGTGCAATTCACTGGAAATGTCTTTCACCCAGGGTCTAAATTTCAGCGGAGCAGATCTCAGCCGCCTAGACCTGCGGTACATCAACTTCAAGATGGCCAACTTGAGTCGTTGCAACCTCACGCACGCAAACTTGTGTTGCTCCAACCTGGAGCGGGCTGACCTGTCTGGGGCCAACCTAGATGTGAGTGACTCCACGGCGGGGGATGTTGATTTCTTTGTTATGAAAATTTCTCAGCAAACATCAGACAATGATGACACGCAGCTGTAATCAAGTTAAAATTTTTATAATATACTCAGGAGCCATAATGGTGACTGCATTATATCTGAAATAGCTTTGTACTGAGTCATTTTTATACAGAGACTGCACTGTGCTATGAAGATTGTGTTGAAAAACAGGGAAGTAATCCTGGCTTTAATTTAATTTTGATTAAGTAGAGTTTGCTTTGGTTGTAGGGGGCAAACTTGCAGGGTGTGAAGATGCTTTGTTCCAATGCGGAAGGAGCATCTCTGAAAGGCTGTAATTTTGAAGACCCATCTGGCCTGAAGGCCAATTTGGAAGGTAGCCCCTGAAGTGAAAGACTAATATCAGATATTTTACAAATTAATTAGTCGGTGATGATTAGTGCAGATTGCTGTGTGTGTGCATGCGTGATGTCTATGTTCACTGTTCATGTGTGCTGTCAGGCGCCAACCTGAAAGGTGTGGACATGGAGGGCAGTCAGATGACAGGCATCAACCTGCGCGTGGCAACGCTCAAGAACGCCAAGCTGAAGAACTGCAACCTGCGGGGTGCCACTCTGGCTGGCACTGACCTAGAGGTGAGGGGTCACCAGGACTTCGGTGTGATTTAAAGACATGTCGTCCCCAGTCATTCAAGGTCAAGAGGTGAACGTGATATTTCACAATGGTTGAAGTTCCTTGGTTGTGTCTTTGCAGAACTGTGACCTTTCTGGCTGTGACCTTCAGGAGGCCAACCTGCGGGGATCTAACGTGAAGGGCGCCATCTTCGAGGAGATGCTGACCCCTCTGCACATGTCGCAGAGTGTCAGATAACCTCCCCGCCCCCCGCCATCTCACTGTAACTCCTTCCTGGGACCCTGGCTGGCTTAACCCCACAACCCCCTCATTCCGACAGTAGGTGTCCAATAGACTGGAGCCTCTCCTGTCAGTCAGATCCCAGGAAACATTATGCAATCGTAGCGTTTCTTTACTGTGCTGAACCCTGGCATCCCACCCGGATCTATCAGCTTTATCCTCTTGCACTAGGGCGGCGCCGGGGTCGTTGTCTTTCTTCCACTTCTCATTCTGAACGCTTGTTCCAATTAAGAAGACGCAATGCGGTGGCATCCTCTGTGAAGGTGATGCGCGTCCGTGGTATTTAGCGCAAGGCTAGCAGAGTTTGCGCACCTGCCATTAGCTGAGGGATTAGTTGTAGGCCAAGCATTAGGTGACGCAATGCAAACTCGAGCCTACCTGTGTATGAAGGACCACCTTAACGAAATGTAGTAGTATCGTGTACGTCAACGCCAAACCAGTTAGCATGCTTGGGCAACACATCTTAAGCATATTACCGTATAAGAATGTAATGATTCATATAATTAAGAGTTAAGATGCAATTCTATATCCAGCTCCCAGCTGACGTATGCAGCTTTGAACAGTGTTTATCCATTGTGCGCGTGTGTGTGTGTGTGTGTGTGTGTGTGTGTGTGTGTGTGTGGGGTGGGGCGTGTGTGTGCACGTGTGCACCCCCCACAACCCAACATGCAGGTTCTTATGCCAAGTATTGTAGAAGTTAAACGCTGCTTTACACGCATTTTCCAGAAGCGTTGAATCTACCTCCCCTTCAGCACATCAGTCTTGGCTGTCGTGCATTTCACCCATTTCACTGACCCCCGCACCCCACCAACGGGACCTGCCTCTCGTGTTTTCCCTCACAGGGCTGGTTGTCCTGCCCTGCACACGTGTAACGTGATTAAGCTCACGACGGCGTGGCGCCTACAAACCAAATAATAGTGAGACTACATGAAGCTTTTCTTTTCTGCACCAAATAGAACATGGAGGATAGTTGTGGGCCGGCACTCCTGTAGAAGAGCGTCTTATTTATTGCCTGTATGCATCGCACCAAAACACCAAAACATTATCTGCACTCTTTACAGCTGCACAAAAATTCAGATTAATCCATGTTTTTTTTTTTTTTAAATAAGCAATCAATTATATTAATCCAGTTGCAAAAAATATTGTTGAATGTACTTTAAAACATTCCTAAGTCCTAAGGAATTGCAGGCCCCGTCCTTCCCATGCTGTTTCTTACATACTTAAGGATTATCACTGCTGGACTGTGACAATGATAATGCAGCTCTTTGTTGCTAAATTTCTTTTAATGGGCATAAGTTCCACATCTGCAGCCTTGTATTCATCTAGAAAACCTTGTTTTGTAATACTGTTCTGTAAGTTCCAGCAGCTAAGTAGCGCTTTAAAGGTGCAGCAATTATTTTTTTTTTTCTCTTCTTAAGGTACTCTTAGTAATGAAGGCAAACAAAAATCAGCACTATGAGGATAGAAGGTTTTTGCATATCTGAACCTCGTCAAATGTGTTATTTATTTGAATATGTATTATACCATATTTATATATGCAGGAGTGAAAGTAAATTCTCTCTCAGGACTGAGTGTATGACCTCTCCATATGTTCAGTTTTGTGATTAATTGCACTCACTCAACCAAGGAAGAGTGTTTTCCTGAATAGACTGTTAAGAGAAATCACTCTTTGTGTCTGTCTTTTTTTTGCATGCAGTGTCAGTCTCCTTCCCTTGTTTTGTGATAAAGTGTATACAGGAACTTGGTATATTGGTGTGGTTGGGCTTACATTTTGGTTTACTTTTAATACCAAGCGAGCAAGAGTTTAGGGTTTTAAAAGACAGCTTAATTTGAAATCAGTGCTCTCTCTCTTTCATTTGAGCCTTTTGGGCCTTGTTTAAATTTACATATATTTTCAGAGGTGGACATTTCTGATCTAGAATGTAAAAATCCAGACCAAGATTTTGCTACAGCCAACCAGTTGAATACTCTGTGATAGAGCCCTGCATTGGGACTGGGATCCCGCGGGACCCAACGCAAATCTTGTGGGAGCAGGCGGCGAAAAATAGACAGCGGGTCCCAAGATGGTTGGGAGGATGGAGAGTGCAATTCATTCGGAAAATCAAATATCTGTAAAAGCTTTAAATCGCATTCCTGCGCTGTTGAAGCTTGTGCGGTTCGTTCTGAGTGTACCTGCCTCCAGTGCGCCATCGGAGAGGCATTTACTGTCTGGGCACATTAATAGTTTTTGGCCTCAGTTTACATGTGTATTTGCGATTCAAAGCTGAGAGGTTTTATGGTAATGGTCAGAAATTCAGCAGGAGCAGGCGGGAGTGACAGAGACAGGCAGCGGGAGCGGGCGGTAATGGTCAGAAATTCAGCGGGAGCGGGATTAAAAAAATAGGCCCGCGCAGGGCTCTACTCTGTGACTGCGAGTCTTTACACTCAACTGGTTGGTTGAAATAAAATTCTGGTCTGGATTTTTACTTTCTGGACCTGAAATGTCCACCTCTGCTTATTTTACATACATAATTTAACAGAGGCTTTTGTCTAAAGCAATATACAAGGGAAGCAGATGGCACATCACGAATATACAAATATATGGCTGTCAAGGAGCCAGTTAAGCATAAGTGCAGCTAGGCTGAATTTCCAATGAAAGACTAGTAAGAGGTCAGCATCAGAATAAGAGCAATGTAATACATTACAAGCAGTGAGAGCCCTATAAGGCAGCTATTCAAATCAGCCAGCATATCACCATAGAGAGCCAATGAAGAGAGAGAAGAAGTGTAATAGGGCATTTTGCCAAACTGAATACCAGATATGCTGCTGCATTTTGAATCGTTTGCAGTGGTTTGATGGCACAAGCTGGTAGCCCTGTCAGGAAAATGTAGCAGTAATTAGTCACATCTACGATTATCCTGTATGTTCTTGGTAGACCTTGAGGGAGATGGTGTTCTTGATGCAGACTCTACAATGATGTCATGGTAAATAGAGTGTAACTAAGATGATAGTCTGGGTCTTCGAATAGTTGAGAAAGATCTTTCATTCAGACTATGATGTTGAGGAAGCATTTGGTCTGCAAAATCTACCAAAGGTGACCCCTTACCCTTGGTCAAGGTTTTTTTAAATTTCTGGCTACGTCCCTGAGGTCAGGTATAGCTGGATGCCATCTGTGCATTCAGCAGAGTTATGGTAAAGAAGCCAAGGTGTCTGGGAGAAGAGTAGCGAACCAACAACTGAACTTTGGGGCACAGCAATTGTCACCTGATGTGGTGATGTCACCACTGCACCTCAAGACAATTATTTGTATGTTACATTGCAAAGGTTTGAGGACTATGTTAAGACTTTAGAAAAATGTTATAGTACCAATTTTCATTCCATTTACAAATAAAAATCAGATGTAGTCGTATTTTCCAGCATTTCCACTTCTTATGAAAATATTCTAATTGAAAATAACATTTTTTGGATTTGATTTTAATTTCTATTTTCCAAGAGAGTACATGTGCCATTATATTCCATCTGACTGAACAGTGGTTATGCCACTCTCTTCTATTATATCTAAAGTTCCTCTTCAACACTGTTATCTACTAGTCAGTCCAATATAAAGGTCCAAATAAAGTAAATTTTGTATCTTATCACCAGAAGAATACACGAGAAGAAAACAATTTTGACCTTTGATTGCACCAACTATCCTTCTGGATAAACTAGAGTTCTGGGTTATTGAAGTGCTCATACATTCAGGCACACCTTCCCCCCCCTAAAAAGGCTTTGTATGGTTGGTAACGATCTGGTCCCATATGCAGTATTGTACAGTCTTAGGCAGTCAAATAAAATGATGTTTAAATGACCTTCCTGTTGGTGTAAAACTGATATACATTGGAAACTGCTTATAGTGATCACGGTTATAGTGATCAGCCGCTTATATGGATCAAAAAGCTTGGGACATAAGTCCTGTACAAATCCTGTTGAAATATTTCGCTTATAGTAATCAAGCAGTCTGCTTAGAATGTTTATTATGGGTCTTTATACATGACAACGTATGAAAAAATATAAAAACTAGGGTCATTCTTTTTTTTTACTTCGCTTTGCAGTAACCCTACTGCTTCTGGCTAGCTACGTGAGGTTAATGCTGTGTGCGCAGAAAACAGGACGGGAAAAAAAGTCATTTTCTCTCAATGTCAAATACAGACTCATCAAAACTTAAGATAAACTGCCAAAAACGAGCCAACGAGCTGCAACAACAAAACTACAATATGTTATATTTTATGTACAGTACTGAACTGTATTTTTATTTCTGAAAAAAAAATTTTTTAGCCCCAAATACTCCCCCCCTTGAATTATACACAGTTCAGTAATTTTATTTGTACAGTACTGTAATTTGAAAAGCGTTTGAAACAGCTGTATTCATGTGATAAATATACAAATGTCAATTAGAAGGTAATCTTCCTGACGCATAGAGAAAAAGAAAAAAATCTGTTATAATAATCATCCGCTTATAGAGATCAATTTCAAGAAGCCTGACGTGATCACTATCGGTAGCGGTTCCCACTATATCTGTGAAAGTGTTAGCCAGTGGCGGCTGATCTATAGAGGGCGGTAGAGCGCAGCCCTCCCAGATATAATTATTTTTGATTTTTCCTTCTAAAATATATATTTTTAAAATAAACAACAATTACTAATTTTTAAATGTGTATGTGTTGAAAATGCATCAAATGTCTCCCTCTCACTCAGTCATATTCAAGTATCTCTTCTATTCCGTGCAGCATCGTAGCCAATTAATGATACAAAAATGCGCATAGCAACATAAAATTAGCCAATTAGTGTCCTCGAATTGATACGCAAAAGACGTTTATTAACCCCAAGCTGAGAAGACGTAAAATGGATTAACATTTATGATGATGACTGCATGCTATCTAAGCCTTGTATCTCAGCCGCCCTCAAAGTCAGTACTCAAAATCCTTTTGAGATGAGGACCTTGGTGGATAAGGTTCACATTAAAGAGCTTGGCCCAGATGAACCTGACATGAAAGTTACACAACAGGTTATCGAAAAAGGCAAAACCTACACGCGAGGCTTGTCCAGTAACAGCACAACAGGAAGCCATGGCTAACTGGATGCAGCCGTGTAAATGCTGTTTTTGCTTCCTGTGCATACTTTTTAAAACAGCTGGGACAGATACAACATGGACTGTTGTAGGAATTAGAGACATGAAGCATTTATCATAAAAGGTTAAGAAACACGAGTGTACGACGGCACACATGGAGAACAAGCTAGCATTACTATGCAGAGTTAACATCGGTAAGCAGCTCGACGAAGGCCACAGGATCGGGGTGAGGAAACAGCGAAGAGGTAGATGAAAACACATTTTATCGAAGATCGTTGACTTAAATTCTGTGGGGCTTTTCAGTGGTCCTAAGTGTCCACGATGAGGAGGAAACCTCCGAGAACCCTGGCGTTGTCAGGGCATTTTGTGCTAGGAGCACCGTAAGACAGCCACCGTTTTTGAAGACACCTGAAAGACTGCAAAACGAACTTTTGGACTGTATGCTGTCAATTATTAAAGATTATATTCTGGAGGAAGAAATGTAGATTATCTAGCTATTTTGGCCGATGAGACAACTGATATTTCCACTCTGCTGGTTGGTGCTCAGCAATATGTCACTCTAGAAAAGCCTAATACTGTCTTAATTAGGTGTGTGCTAATATTTCTCTTTAAATTTCTGAACTAGACTTTCTATAATCTTTATTCATACTGTAAATTATATCTGAGCACATTAGGACTGTAATAAATGATACATTTCATTATCTATTAATCTACTGTTTGTTATGCCATTTAAATATCTTTTACAAAACACTGGTATCCCACAGTTTTGTGAAATTGTATTGGGATGGTTACTGTGATGTTTACCACATCCCAGACAACCCCACCTAGAATATTTTTCAGCAGCTGCCACTGGTTTTTAAAACCTCTCCTAAAGTCACCCCAGAGTCTGCAGCAACCCTCCATACACCCATGTATTTTTGACTCAACCATTATATAGCTAATCAACACTTCATTGACTTTTTAAACTAAATAAATTGATTAAGTGAACTGGTGGTGAGTTTTAAGGAATACACAGAATGGCTGGGGTGCTTCTTGAGAGAGGCTGGGGAACTAAAGCAGTATTCTAGCCAGTCCACAAGATACCAGTGACCTTTTGGAGAAGAAGATTAAATTCCTGTTAGTTTTTATAATGTTACTCTTAATTTGCATACATTATAATATTAAATTGATTTTTTTGTTCTGAGTAAATATATACTTGTTGCCCAGATAAATAGCATTTCCTTTAATAAATAACATTTCCTTTGACTGCCAAAGACTTTTGCACAGTACAGTATAGGGCTATATATTTTCCTTATGATTTGTTGGAACTGGTATTCACATAATGCATATCGGAAATCTTTTTCTAATTCATTAAAAATGATCCTATATAAAATCTACATGCTGCGATGTTAAAACATATATATTGCACTTACAGATATCCAATATTTTTGAATGTCGCCTAGGCAATGTCAGCTGCGGGTGACCTTATAGACAGCATTTCTCCAGAATAACCCGGTGCTTTCTGGCTGGCACCTCGGGTTTCCCGACGGCATGTTCATCCTTATAATTGGTCATTCCCTCCCTCTCTTACCTTCAAAATGAATATCGCCATTTTTACATTACATTTACTGACATAAAAACTTTTGCACGTTTTTAAGATTTACTGCAAACGAATAACATGCATTTTGAATGAGACGAATCGAAAACAAGAAGGCAAGCGGGAAGTGAACAGCTTTTATGTAATTATTTCATATCTCCGCTTAGTTTTCGGAAGTATCTCGAGAGCCGGCGAAGTTTTGCCCTTTGCGGCACCCGTAGTGGGAAAAACCCACACGTGCACCGCATTGCCGTTTGCCGTGTATCCAGTCCTAATCATTTTTGTTCACAGATTTTTTAATGTAATATATACAAGCATATCAACATATCAGATATCTTGTCTAAGTTAGCTAGCCTAATGCTTGTGCCTTGTTGCCGACCTCTGTTACAGTAACCTGACGATGAGCTGCGTAGCACCCCATGTTAAAATAGTAACAGACTTGGGTAGCTAGCTGCGTGTTTGTAAGGTAATTTAGCAAAAGATGTCTAAATGTATTGTATAAAAAGGATAGAACTGCCAGATGAATAACGCAAAACATTTAAAGGTGTTTAACCGCCAGTTATTACCAGAATAACGTCTTTTGTTACAGTGATAGAAGTGTATTTGTTTACGCTAGACAGACAGCTAACAGGAATAGTTATTTTAGATATTTAACTGGAGTAATATATGTAAACTTGTATTTGGATCGAGTTTTTAACTGGTAATTGTTGAATAGTTTGATCGGAAATTGATCTCAGTATGCCCATAATACGAGAAGTAATACTGCGTCACAGCAACCCAGAAAACACTAAGTGGGGAAATAACGAGGTGGCAAACATAGCGTTAAAGCAGCCAGATTTAAAGGTTAACGTACTTTTTCCAAATGCAGTACAAGACGTCAGTGTCAGCGGAGATTTTCTTACGACGTGCATCTCAAAGAAAGTCTGTGTCTTCTGTGTTTTTGCTAACTTGCATAATGGGAGGTGTGACCGCACAGAATTTCAAAAAGTCATTGCAGAAAAAGCGATTAGTGACTGTTTCCGTACCCCATACCGAAACCTGAAAACTAAATCCTCGCTTTCTGTCATTATTTCCTTAAAGCAGCATGGCCTCAAGTAGCCAACACTGTATGTGTTGCTCCCATGGCTTGACAAACCCCAGCGTGCACCAGACACTGGATGAGATGGAGTTTGAAAGAGGTAAACTTTCACACGGGGTAGTCAGACACACACATTCAGCAGGAATGCCTTTGCTATTGGCAGGCCCATTACAGTGCATTAAATGCAAATGTTTCTTTGTTTCATTTAGGCATCTGGTCTGCTGCCCTGGATGGTGACCTTGACAGAGTACGTTCATTCCTTGACAAGGGGATAGACCCTAACGTGAGAGACCAGGCAGGCTACACTGCATTGGTAAGCTAATGGCAAAAACAAACTCAATGTTCATCTCCCAGCGGCATATATAATAGGTGATGTGTTATTTTAAAAACTTGCAGCATTATGCAAGTCGCAGTGGAAGCGAGTGTGTGTGTGCACTGCTGCTCAGCCAGGGGGCGTGCAGAAACCCCCAGACCAGAGGTGGAGCCACCCCTTTGCATCGCTCAGCCTACTGTGGCCATGTGGGCATCGTAAAGCTTTTGCTGGACTCTGGGGCAGATCCCATGCTGTGTGACAATGACGGCGCCTCCCCTCTGCATAAGGTAGGTGGTGGATTAATGATCAAGAAGTATATCTTAAAGATGGGACATGGTTGATTTGATTCTGTTCACCTAAATGATTCGTTAGGATTCGTTCAGTTGTACTTCCTGTTTGCATAAAATACACTGCTCAAAAAAATTAAAGGAACACTTTAAAAACACATCAGATTTCAATGGGAAAAAAAATCATGCTGGATAGCTGTACTGATATGGACTGGGTAATGTGTCAGGAAGGAAAGGATGCCAC
>JAAGVU020000040.1:12969513-12983304 GCA_011763525.2 Mormyrus iriodes | reverse complement strand
TCCCAGAAGTTTAACTGACTTGATGCTATACTCTGATTAAAAAGTGTTCCTTTAATTTTTTTGAGCAGTGTATATCTGAAACACTTGCGTTCTGATATGTCAAAAACATAGCTTATTATTTAGGCTAAACAGTGCTAAGGAGTAAGCTAAATACAACTAATAAGTCATGAGAGAAAGATAGTTGTTATTGGATTATAGTCTAAGTCTTTGCAGTATTGTACCTTAGATACTCTTGTTTGTTAAAAATGCAAACGTAACAGCTCATAGTCAGCTAACGAGTCCAAATGCTAACAAACCTTAAATCATTTTAAATCGTGAAAATGTTGCATCTGTAAAGTCCAGTTGCAGCATACTGGAAGTCACTGCACATGTAGGCTATAAACTGCACCAGTAGATGGTGTATTTCAGTCATGATCGAGATATAGGTCTTTCGTTCAGTCATAGCCAAGAGGTTAGCCTATCTGAGTCACTCATTCACCCACTCACTCACCAACTCGTTCACCCCTTTGGGTCTCGTTCAGAACAAGAATAGGAGCCTCGAAGGATTGATTGAGTTGGTGAGTGAGTGGGTGAACGAGGGATTCCATTTCAGGTCTCCCATTCAGTCATGACCAAGAGGCGGCCTATCTGAATCTCACGTTCACCCACTCACTCACTCAAGTCATCAAGAGAGGGAGTCTCTCATTCACAGTTTTCATTCGTTCGTTCACTGTAGGCGTATATGTTCAGTCCTAGGTTTAGTTTTCAGCCTATCATATGCTCGCTTTACATGCCTCACTGGCTTTCTGGCCATAGTCGAGGAGGGAAGCAGCTTTCAAGTCATATTTCTGAGAACAAGCTGAAGAAAGAGAAGAATGAATCTTTGCAGGCAAGTGAGTGTATAGTTCCTGTAAGGGACTCATTCCACATAAATGAATCATTCGCGAATGTCACACCATTAGTACATCTGTTGACATGGTTTTTTTCCTGTAGGGTGTTTATAGTATTTTGTTCAAATGTGCGTTTCTGTAGTGATCTGTATTATTTCTACAGGCTGCCGAGCAGGGCCGTGAGGAGGTGTGTGAGCTGCTGGTTAAACACTGTCCTTCTCTAAGAGGCGTGAAGAACAAGAGATTGCAAGTAGCCTATGATCTGGTCCAGCAGGGGGCGCCTCTGTGTGAGCTTCTGAGACCTACTTTGGATGCATGCTGATCGACCTTTCTCCTGTTTTGTATCAAGTGCCATTGCAACTTCTGTAACCAGCTTACACATCTGGACATAGTGCAGAAATTACTGAATGTCAGTGTAAGCTTTTGGGCAAGGTGTCAAAAGCAGGCCACCCAGGGGACATTTTCACTTACCTGGTGCTTCTGCTTAGAAGTGAATTCTGGCATGAATTTAATTAATTTGAGGTGGTGGCCCTTGAGCAAGGCTTTTAACACCAGTTGGTCCAAGAGTGTTGGACACTGGCTGACCCTGCTCTCTGACTCCAAAACCTTACCTGTGTATGTGTCAGTGTCTCATGGAAAGTGAGATGGGATAGATGAAAACAGTTTCCCCTTTGGGAAGAATAAAGTATCACTATTTTTTGATTTAGTCCTGTTGCTTGTGGTTTTAAACATAACATTCTGAAGGTCAGGAAACGGGTATCTATTAGGTAAATATGGTATAGGTAAATATTCGTGCCCAAGCATAGAAATGCTCATGTTAATATCACTGGGGGAGTGTTCATTCCTGCCTGTTTTTCCAGATTTTTCAAATTTAGGTATACTTCTTGTCACCACCTGAGGGCAGCAGTCTCCCACTCTTAGGTCTGTTTTGGACTTAAAGCTGAAACAGCAGTGGTCCGCCAGAGGCATGGATTACACCAATCTTATGCATAGAATCTTATGCTTATACATAAATAAAGCTTGAGAGTGCAGTCTGCTCTCATAAAAACTGATGAAAGCAATTACCCAAAAAAACAAGCCATATTTTATTATTTTTTACCATTGTGTAAATAAAAGGTTAAAGAAAAACATTTCCCACATGAAATATATGAAAGCTGTATAGAAAAGGAGCAATACATATGCTGTGAGAATTCTTTTAAAAAATTAGTGGATCTTGATGGAACAAAAGACCAAATTATGACCAAAACAGACTCCCGCCTGGGTCCTGACTGCGCCACTGTATTTGGGTGGAGGGGAGCTTGAGACGAACCAAGGAGAGGGAGGTTCTTCTGTAAGTAGCTTTACCAAGCCAGTCTCCTGATGCTAATCAGTGACTTTGCTGATAATGTGAGAGGCTGATGGTTTCACTTTAACATCATTAATCATGGCTGTTCTGATATGCGTAGAAGCCAGACTGCTGCCCCGGCTGAACACACAGCTCTTTCAGGCACACGCAGCCATGTGATACCTTGACCTTCTCCCTACGTTTTAGCAGCACACAAGGTGGAGCCCTTCAGAAACCTGCATAGTCATTATGGAACCTGGATTCATGTGAGCAGCAGGGTGCTGGTGAAAGGGCTCATATACTCTATACGCCTGGCAGCTATAATCCTCAAGGTTGGAACAAATAGATGCTGTAGAGCTTATGTTTTTGTCACATGATGGAGTATCTCATCCAATCTTGTCAATGTCAGTTGAGAGAACCCTGTCCTATTATGATATATGTTATATCTCCAATGTGAATGTGTGGTCTGATTTCGGACGCCTCTATCCAGACCTTTAATCCAGTTACTAGCAACACTGGAGAATGTCTTTTTGAAAATCTGTATTGTTCTTTTGTACCATACTGCTCTCACTGTGCCTGCTCTCATCTTGGGTGAAAAGTGGTTAAGGAGACTAAGAGCAGGACTCCACAAACAACCTTTAGGTTCAAGTTCATGTCATTAACCGTACACAACATGCCTCAAAGTCTGGGGGAGCGAAGGCTAGTCCATCTGGTCCGATTTCACTGGAGACCAACTGTATCACAAATTACTGAAAAAAGTATTGCTAGCTATGATGGAAATGTGTCAGAACACGCAGTTTGCTGCGTATGGGGCTGGTTAGGCACAGATCAGTCAGAGACCCATGCTGACCCCTACCTGCCGCCAAAGGCACCTATAATTGGCACCGGCACTCTCATCAGAACTGTACCATGAAGCAGTGGAAGAAGGTGGCCTGGTCTGATGAGGAATGTTTTCTGTGTCTGTGTACCTATGGAAGAAATGGCACCAGGATGTACTATGAAAAGAAGGCAGACTAGCAGAAGCAGCTCGATGTTCTGGGCAATATTCTGCTGAGAAACCTTGGGTCCCAGCATTTATGTGGATCTTACCTTGACACATACTCCCTACATATTAGACCCTTTTATGGCAACGGTATTCCCCGATGGCTGTTGCCTCTTTCAGGAGGAAAATGCACCCTGCCACACTGCAAGAATTGTTCAGTAATGGTATGAGGAACATAAAAAAGAGTTCAAGGTGTTGAATTGGCCCCTAGACCTCAGTCCGATCGTGCATCATGGAAGCCCCACATTGCAAGATACAGGATTTAAAGGATCTGCTGCTAACGTCTTAGTGCCAGATTCCACAGGACACCTTCAGAGGTCTTGTGGAGTCCATGCCTTGATGGGTTGGAGCGGTTTTGGCAGCAGGAGGGAGATCTACACAATGTTACGCAGGTGATGTATTTTAGCAGATCATTGTATGTAGCAATGTAATTAGGTACCATGTATGGCCCACATTGTTTTAAAATTAATTTATGTAGACTAAAATAATTAGCCATCCAGCCTTTGTTGTACCGTTTCACTGATATGGTTAAAGCTGTACACAGTATGTACAGCGGATGAAATAAGTATTGAACACGTCACCAATTTTCTAAGTAAATATATTTCTACAGGTGCTATTGACATGAAATTCTCCCCAGATGTTGGTAACAGCCCAATCCAAACCACACATGCAAAGAAATCAAACCATAGATGTCCATACATTAAGTTATGTGTAATTAAATGGAATGACACAGGGAAGTAGTATTGAACACGCTTACTGAAATTTATTTAATACTTCATACAAAAGCTTTTGTTGGTGATGACAGCTTCAAGATGCCTCCTGTATGTACAAACTAGTCGCATGCATTGCTCTGGTGTGATTTTGGCCCATTCTTCCACACAGAGAGTCTTCAAATCCTGAAGGTTCCAGAGGCCTCTTCAATGAACTCTGAGCTTTAGTTCTTTCCATAGATTTTTGCTAAGATTCAGGCCAGGTGATTGGCTGGGTCATTCTAGCAGCTTTATTTTCTTTCTCTGAAACCAATTGAGAGTGTCCTTGGCTGTGTGTATTGGATCATTGTCTTGCTGAAACATTCACCCTCGATTCATCATCATCCTAGTAGATGGCAGCAGATTTTTATCAAGAATGTCTCGGTACATTTCTCCATTCATCCTTCCTTCAGTTATATGAAGCGTGCCAGTGCCGTATGCTGAAAAACAGCCCTACACCATGATGTTCCCACCTGATATGCAGTGCCTTTTGACCTCCCAATATGATGTGTATTATGGCATCCAAAGAGTTCAGTTTTGGTCTCATCTGACCAGACTATATTCTCCCAGTATTTCACAGGTTTGTATAAATGTTGTTCAGCAAACTTTAAACTCATTTCAACATGCTTTTTCTTCAGCAATAGAGTCTTGTGTGGTGAGCATGCATACAGACCATAGCAGTTGAGTGCATTACTTATTGTTTTCTTTGAAACAATTGTACCTGCTAATTCCAGGCCTTTCTGAAGCTCTCCACAAGTGGTCCTTGGCTCTCGGACAACTCTTCTGATAAGTCTTTTCACTCCTCTGTCTGAAATCTTGCGGGGAGCACCTGGTCTTGGCCAGTTTATGGTGAAATGATGTTCTTTCCACTTCCGGATTATGTCCCCAACAGCGCTCACTGGAACCTTCAGTAGTTTAGAAATTCTTCTGTAACCAATGCCATCAGTATGAATTGCAACAATAAAGTTGCGAAGGTCTTGAGAGAGCTCTTTGGTTTTACCCATCATGTGATGTTTCTTGTGTGACATCTTGGTAATGAGACACCTTTTTATAGGCCATCAGTTGGGCCTTAACCAGCTGATATTAATTTGCACTAAGTGGCAAGATTGCTTTCTAATTACTAATAGATTTCAGCCGGTGTCATGACTTTCCATGCCTTTTTGCACCTTCCTTTCTTCATGTGTTCAATACTTTTTAACTGTGTCATTCCATCTAACTACACATAACTTAATGTATGGACATCTATGGTTTGATTTTTTTGCATGTGTGGATTGGATGGGTTGTTACCGACATCTGGTGAGAATTTCATGTCAATAGCACATTTAGAAATATATTAACTTATAAAATGGGTGACGTGTTCAATACTTATTTTACCTGCTGTATATACTTTTGTGTATTATCGAAATGAAAACTGCAGACCCAAAGTACGCATGGTCACCGCGCCAGTAAACATATTTCCTAAGCACTCATTTCCTTATTATCAGCCGCAGTACCAGCAAACCCTTCTCCATACGGACTTCACATGCCTAAGAAGTTGAAACAAGGCCCTAGCCTGGCTAATAAACAACATCTGTGCGTCCAAATCAATGTGCAGGAGCCAAGTGCAGATTGCTTCGGAACTAACATTATGCACATGGTTCTCACGTAGCAATTATAAACAAGGCAGTTATTAGCAGTTTTACTGCTCACCATAGCTCTTTTATGGCTTATGTTTATTTATTTTTTTATTTAACTTATTTTTCTTGAGAAGTGAGGAGAAAACACAATCCGAACAGCCCGGAATTGTTCACGGCGGCTTTCCGCATCCTGAAAGCTCTTCTTGTTTCCCCATTACGGGACGACACCCATGAGAGTTGGGTTTGGGGTGCCTAGCTGGTGCCAGTTTCAATTTCTTGCCATGGCTTCTCTAAGCTATGCTTTAAATTCCTTTTCCTGTTATTTAAAACAGAAAAGCCTCCTTACCCTGCAATGGACTGGTATCCCTTACAGGGTGTACCCCAGCTTGGTGGCCTCCAGCCTCAGACCACGTGACCTGTACTGGAGGATGGTTATTTACTGTGAAAGTCTTTTGAAAACAATTAGCAAATAGCTGGTTGCTCCAGAAAACTGAAGTTCACTATTAAGTCACTTGAATTATGTGGGGCTGCTCCATCGTAAGGAGTGATCAGGGGTTTAGCTAGAAATGCTGGGGCACCTGACAAAATGTCCCCCACCATAGAATTTACCAAGTGGATGTATAATATTTTGTTTCATATTCAGGGGCCCCTATAACATGCTGGGCCCCCTAAATCTGGATCCATGCCCCTCCGACGCCCCTACTAGTGATACACCAGGATCTGAACCCAAAGTCATCTTGGTTTCGCTCTATGAACTCTATGTAAAGAGACACGTTCTCTGCCGTATTCTAATTAGTGGTAAAATGTCCGGCAATCGGTGTCTTCCCTCCTGAAACCCCCGCGTAAAATCTCCATTGTGTTTTGTGGTCGTCTCCAGCTTGCCGCCGACGAAAACGGCACCACCCCTGATTTAATAAGAAGGTCTCGTAAATCCACCCTCGCATCTCTCCACCGCTTTCATGCTCTTAGCTAAATTCAGTCGATGTGGTGCCTCTAAGCCGGGTGTCATTGGCTTATTAAATTAATCGTGTGTAGAGAAAGCACCCTGTGTTCTGTGGCACATATTTATCAAGGTCATGGTTTTGAAGAGCACCCCACCCGCACCGTGTGATCTTTAAATGAAATGATGCTTGTGGAAGTACGTTGTAGGTCTTTAGTTCTTGCATGTGTTGTCGTGCTCTCCTTTGAGACACGCATACAGTTGAGAGTGAGGCTTGGGGGATTTAAATAGTTTGCTGAAGATGGGATTCAAACCAGCCACCTTCTGGTCACAAGCCTAAGCCACTGAGCTACACACCTTCTCCTTATCGCATTCCTTCTTTTTGTTAGCCTGATCCCAAACAGAAGCCGATGGCCTGGATCAGGAGTGCGCTTCCGCCGCTGCTCGCACTCCATTCCGACGCATTTCTTGCAGATGTTTGATGTCTTTTCGCATCTCCCTGCTTCCAATCACTTATCCAATCCCGGGTCATGGTGGAGGGCCCTATTCCAGACAGCATAGGCCATCCCTGGGCACACATACCGTGGGCAATTTCAAGATGCCAACTCACATAGCCACATGCCTTTGGACTATGGGAGAAAACCAGAGAACCCCAAAAAAAAAACACCCCACTCCACACACAGAATACAGGTGGAAGTCAAACCCTTGATTTTAGAGATGTGAAGCAACAGTACCCCCTATTGAGCTGACTTACATTTCACTCCATGGAACATATGGTACTAGCATTGTTAGTATAGTACAGAGGTTTTCACAGAAGCGATACGGAGCCTGATCTCAGGGGTGCCAAGTGGAGCTCTGTCAAACCACCTTGTATCTGCATCCACTAATAGTCCTTCTTTAGCTGGTCTTGTATCTTTTTACCTTGGTGTGTGAAGCTGCACACAGGAGCCTGCAGGACAGTCTCCAGGCTGGGCCAGTGGGCGGTGTTTCCACTGTGGCAGTTTAACCACATCCAGTGCCGGTTAAAGGGGGAGGGGTGGGATGGTGGGGGGGGCACTTCAGGGCGCATCTGGACCTCATTCCAGCTGACGCCATGCTGGGCCAAGGGGGGGGGGGGTGTCGGGCTGGATTTCTTTATTCTTTTTTTTATGATCCCTCCCTGTCCAGACATAACGGGCTGTTCAACCTGGGAGGCTGCGATCCAGTTTTCGGCCGATTTCGTACACACCTGGATTCCGTCCTCGCTGACGCGTCGCTTTAGGATGCGAACTCTTACTGCAGAAGACGGTCATGCATGGTTAAAGATGGAATCTTTGCAGGAGAAATTCCCAGTGTTCAGCAAGAGCTTAGCTGTCCCTCTATGAGTGGAAGTTCAGTCTTTAACAAGAGCCAAAGGACTCGTAGAAGGATGAAGTGAATGATTCTGAGGCAGGGTCGTATGTACGCCACAGAAAATAACCCAGGCATGTTCCATAAGTACAGCTGATTGATTTCAGATTGCACTCAGACAAACCTTAAGTATCGAAATGGCTGGCTTGTTTCTTGGCCAGATGTTGCTGGAGATTAAACAGTTGTTTGATTCACTGCTGGATAAGCCAAAGAACGCCTTAATAAAAACCTTATGTGCTGCTGACAGGAGTAGAGAAGTGATAAAAATTTGCTTGTGCTAAGTTCTCATTGGTAGGTTCTCATGTGGCTGTGTTGGAATTTAAGAACCCTTCACCTTTTGATGTGGTAAACGGGCTTTTCGAATCCAAGACTTGTAACTGGAACAAATTTGCCCGGAAGTCTTCGAAAGTTTTAAAAAAAAAGGGGGGGGGGATTTGACAGAAGAATGTATTCGCTGAAATTATACAGAGAGAGCTGATAAAAACGTAAATCTTACTGCCTTTTGTCAACTACCCTGTAGGTCTTTTTAACTGAAGAACTCCATCCGCTTCTTCTAAACGGAGCTCTTGTTCTTGAGCGCTTAGCAGCTCAAGCTGAGAAAGTGTCTCACTCTTTCGAAGTGCTATTACAGTGATTATGGTCATTTTGTAATGCAATCTGAATTCCGTCACATCTTGTGGCCAGTTGGGCGGGCGGGCGGTGCCACCCCTCCTCAGGGCAATTTGTATTGTTGGGGGGCAGTTAGACAAGGAAACAAATGCAAGAAAAAGCCAGCTCTGTATTTCTCCATTTTCTTTCCATTCTACTCCAGAAGAGAAGTCATTGTATTCATCTCTGACCTAGGGCAGCCATATTCGCTTTACCCACAGGACAATGGGTGGTGCCCAGAATATTAAACGGGGTCAGTCGACTGGAACTTTCTTCTCGGTGGGGCTTGTTTGCTGGCATGCCTGAGCCCTGTACCCAGTGGCATTGCTGGTGGTAAACAAATGCTCCTTAGGGGGAAGCTCAACATCTCCCCTTAATCTGGATTTATAGGTAAGAGCAGTATACACCGTGACTGCTTCATTAGACCCACAGGCATGATGGCTAATGTCCTGGAGGACTGTAAGTGAGGGAGAAAAGGGCAGGTAGTGCTAATGATTTTAAATATCAGTGACAGTGATACGTCCCACTATGTCTTGTGTATAAAGCTGCACAGGCATTATAGATTAGGTTATAATGTGTGTCTGTCCTTTAATCTGAAAGATGGATTGTGTGAGAGGAGATCAAAACATGCAGACTGCAGACCCCCGTACAGTACAAAGGGGCTGTGTAATCACACAGATTGCTTGTTTAAAAAAGGATCTGGAGGTTTTCTTACTGTCTTTGTAAAAGATGTAATGATACCCCACAAGCCAGCTTTTTGAGATTTTCCATACGTTTATGTGAATGTGAGAACACAGAGTGTTCCTTCTGCTAGCCCAGTGGATGCGACGTTTGTGCACCTTACCAACTCTCGCGCATCCGGCGTGACATGCTTTCAGACTCTCATGCAAGAAATCTTCCATTATAATTCCATTATAAACATAAAGTTTGCTGCATCAAAAGCATTTGGGGGTAGTTTGGGAAACCCTACAGGTTATTTACAGGGTAATAAAACTGGTACATACATATAAATGAGTGTGCATATGTGTGCAGACTTGTCTCAAATTGAAAATCTCACTCCAGCCAGCAGACCAAAGTTGGCAACTCTGCCTTGACAATTTTCTATGTCTGGCTTTAAACACTAGACCTGTGATGAATGTCTTTAAGAGTTTCAGAACCAAACAACTAAACTGATCCAAAAGTCTCACAACCCATCATTGTTGAAACGTCTCATTGATAATTAGGCCTCGGGTGAAGCATTACCTTCCTGTACCATCTGAATGATGAACAGCTCACATGAGCGGACGGCAGCCAGCTGGAAGTGCACTGAATCCGGTATATTTCCACACCGTGGTTTCCACTCTCAGCTGCTCTGAAACACCAGCTCAGTGTGGTTCATACGTCTGGCAGGATCAGATAGGAAACACTTGCCATGGAGCTGGGACAGAACGGGGAACGTGTCAGCGAATCCCATTGCGGGGGACCGTCCTCCTGCTGCGTGTGACATGCGCCATCCTCCCTGGGGTTTCTTGCCCATGACCACAGGGCTGGCTCCACATTTAGCTCCCACACCAGCGAGCTTTCGCGCACTTTCACTTCCTGCTACTAAACAGAGACAGGATGTATTTTGAGGTTAGTGTCAGACCTTGGAGGATGAAGGTTGATATTACGGTTACTAATCTCCGCTGCAGGTTCTGATGGGCCGACTGTCCAGCAGAGGGACAGAGGACAGAGCGCCCCCCCCCTCCCCTTTGTTGATTAAATACAGTGAGGGGGCAGCCTCTGGGTACAGGGAGAAACCTATAATCAGAGAGGAACACATTCACAAATGAACAGCTCAAACAGATAACAAGCTGTGAAGCAATGAACGAAAGTCAAAAGTGATGAAATTATATCACATTAAGATTGGAAACATTTGCAAGCCTTTGAAAATGGGAAGAGACAGGGAAGTGCTTCAGGATAATTAGCCATTGGCATTGTTTACTCCACCTCAACCCTGTACTGCAGGGGTGGGGAACCTGATCCCCGGGGGGCCGGTGTGGGTGCGTGTTTTTGGAATAACCACTCAATCAGCCAATAACAGTGGGTGCCCAGGACTGGAGTTGAGCACCACCACTTTCCTATTGGCTGATTGAGAGGTCATCCCCAAAACCTGCACTGGCTCTCCATGAATCATGTTCCCCACTCCTGCTGTATTGAATAAACTGTCAAAGGGGGTTAAAAAAAAGCTATTCACTGGATCTGGTGCCAATGGTACATAACCTGATGAATAAGTGGGATATAACAACAGAAAAGTACAAACTTTAGGAGATAGTTCAGATCATAAAATAATTATGTGTACAGTGGAGCACAAGTGAGGCACATTTAAATTGCAAGAAGAGCAGTGATGGGTCTGGTTGGCCGTGTATCAGTTCAGGAGAAACTTGTGAGGCAGCCTGGATAGTGCTATGGAGTGGGAGCAGTTTGAGTTCTAACCCAATGGTTGAGCCCTCTTAGGTGATCAAATTGTTGTTTTCAGGTTGTTGTACAGAAATGCTGGGGTCAGGCTGGGGTTTCCAGCTCACCCTAGCTGGGTCTGGTGGTTTAGAAAATTAGAGCCTGTTCTTCTTCTAACACGGAAAATTAGACCACAGATCTGCAAATATGGGGAGCGGTAAAGAGGAAACTAGACAATGGATGACAAAAATATAACTTGATGATGAGCTTTGGGCTTTTGAGTAGCAACGCAGCACTTTAACTTAAAAGGGTTTAAAACACATTTATTCTACCTTGGTAACATTTAGTCAAGTGTTTTAGTGTTAAAAAAAAACAGGGCAATGCCACAAGACAGGAATTTGCTGGTTGGCATTTTATTTTGAAAGATTTTTTTTGGCCAGTTAGGAACCCTTGGCCCCAAAACCCACTTCCTTAATAATAACAGGCCAGAGCGGGATGTTATTTTCTACAGAAATAGAAGGTGGTTTTGAAAGCCCTGGACTGAAGCCTTCCAGTAGACTGGCACTCTGTCTGAGGCAAGGCTGTCTTCCGATTTTAAAAATATGACCCCTTTCCCAGCTCCCGTTGAGGTAACAGCAGAAAACAGGGCTGAGAAAATGGATAAACCATCATTAATAAGGCCCTAAAAAGCTTTTTCATTCTTCCAGACAACAACTAAACATTTAGTGAGTGGGACGAGTGAAAAATAAAAAAAATCGTAACGCTAAGGAATTCTTTAGTTTATTGTGAAGCAGTATTTCAGTCAGCCATACCGTATTACTTATCTACAATGCAATGTATTAATCCTGTAATTAATCCTGTATTAGTAGCTGGTTTGTTTGCATACTGAGTCGTCCTGTCCAACGGAATTTTTTTAGACAAGTAAAAACAAATAATTTGATAGAATGACAGCTGATCTATAAAACTGATAAAACTGGACCAGATGAACTGCAGCTATATGCAAGGCAGGCTCATTTTTTTTCTTGCTAGCGAATGTTCCTGCTGCTTCTGCCTATTAGGGCTCCCTCCTCCCTGTGTGCTTGGCAGGACTTATCTGTCAAGTAGCCGGTGCCCAGAAACATATCCCGGAAAAAGCATGGTTTCCGAACTCCACTGTTAGCAGGACAGCCCTTCTGCATCTGACAGGGTAGAGTTCAACAAAAATTTTTCGGCAGTCCAAACGGTGATTCACACATAACAAGTAATTCTCATTCATTTAATAACTCCACTCCAGTATCCAGATGATTATTGCAATGTAAAGTAATGCAACAACCTCCTTTGTGTACTGCCCAGGTCAGTTCAAACAAAGAGACAAGAAGTCAGTTGTTAATCCTATTGGGTCACCGTGTAGTGTTAAAACAAGGCTAAGAGCAGTGAGGTGAGCCAAGTCTGCCTTTGATGTCATGTGATCGGCAGAGTGCATCTAAGGGCAATGATTGGTGATGACATTCACCGCAGCTTTGCACGAATTAACTTTTAATCCTATTCAGCTTTACAGAATTCAGGTTGTTATATTATTGATAAAAGTACATTCCTTGGGTTTGTTTTCAGCCTTAGACGAAGGGGATAGATGTCAGTTTAGGGCCAAGAAGACTAGAACTTTTGAAAACATTTTTGTTTTCGTTCAGGCGGCCTCCATTTGCAAGGAATGTGCCGGACTGCAGTGTTTCGTGACCTGTGGCCCCCGACCAAGCGTCGCTCACTGGGAATTGGAGAAAACAGCCCAAGCACAGGTTCAGTGTGCTCCATATGGAAACTTCATGAAGGACAGGCAAGCATGCGCTACAGTGTCGGCAAATATCCACAGCCCTCTTACCCTGTTCGGACGCTTTATCCCTGTATCTGGTTTGTTTATTAACTACATTACATATTAACAGTGTCAGTGGTAACGCGTTACTATAATTCTACTACTTTTGGCGGGAACGAGTAATGTAACTAATTACCTTTTCAAATAACACAGTTAAAAGTACTGAAATTTAAATGGCCTTGTTACTCATTGCTTTTGTCTAGCGTGAAAATATTAATGGCCAAATGCAGTCTGTTCTGCTAATTTCCTCTTTATGATCTAATGCCATCCGACCTTACGGTGGCGCAGTGAATGGGTGATATTATAGATATAGTGATAGATAGTTTGATAGCTGTATTGTCTCACATTGTCACAGCAGTAACACTAAAATAATATAACTACCCAGTCAGCACACATGCATTGGCACAATGTCTCTGCGATGCTTTAAAATCCATCGGCAAAGCATCTCTATGAGGCGGTTGGCTCACTGCCACAACGTCGTAGAGACACTGCTAAATGAATATTGATTCTACATTCCCCTAATGTCTGCCCGATGTATATCAACAGTAACACAATTTTAATGCGATCACTATGCAACGTTTAGTCTACGGTTATTTTTCCCGATTACGCTATATAACTCACAGTAACTTTATACTACAGTAATCCCTCGCTATATCGCGCTTCCACATTCGCGGCTTCACTCTATGGCGGATTTTATATACAAGCATATCTAAATGTATATCGCGGATTTTTCGCTGATTCGCGGATTAATGCGGAAGATTGGTCTTAATTTCTGGTACATGCTTCCTCGGTTGGTTTGTCCTGTTGATTTCATACACGGGACGCTATTGGCGGATGGCTGAGAAGCTACCCAATCAGAGTACCAGAATGCAAATAGCGCATGACTGCAGTGTTCGTATTTTAGAAATATATTATGATTATTCCTTTAATATTAGTTATCATATCTAATATAA
>JAAGVU020000040.1:12938510-12963779 GCA_011763525.2 Mormyrus iriodes | reverse complement strand
TTTTTATGTATATGTGGTTTTGTTGATGGCCCCCACCCCCCCCCCCCCCCCCCTTTTTGCTTCACGTCCCCAGAAAGCACTCCTGGCTTCACTGGTATCCGGAGCGCTTCCTCCCACAAAAGCAGCTGGAGATGGTGGAGAGACATGCTCCCCTCCTCCCCCCCATAAACACCGTGCCTCGGTATAAAGCGCCTGTCTGTGTGGACCCGTGGTGCGTTTCGGTTAAATATGTACACGTTAAAGGTAGGGCTTCCTGCCGTGAAAGCTGGGGGCAGATACAGAGGGTTTACTGTTTGGGCTGTGAGCAGCAGTGTCCACATCAGCTGTGATTTTTTTTTTTTTTAACCTCACAGAAAAATGCACTGTTGCCGGTAGATCCAGATTCAGCGCGGGCCATAACTCTTACTCAGAGCCTCCCAGGTCAGACCCCTATGTGGATTTTGGCTCATGATCCATACCTGTCGACTACATTTTTGTTTTGTTTTTTGTAAACTTGCTCCCTTTGATTCCATCATGCCACACTGGGTTCCTGCCTGCCAGAGACACCGCTGATAATTCAGCACACATGCCAGGTTTTTAAAAGGCGTCACAGTGCTACGCTCAGGAATCAGACTTTTTGTTATCTGAAGGCCTACTAGGTTAAATTGATACTGTCCACCATCAACTGGTATTTATTTCCCTGAGCCATAGTGTGAAAAAACTAAATAAACCTAAAGAGATTTCCATAACAATAAACACAATAAAAAATAAGGAACAAACGCAATTAATATCTTTCACCCACAACCCTGAGTCCGATAAGCGGCTGGAAGATGTATGGTGTTTCTATTCCATTTAAGAGGAACAAAGCTACATCAACCCAATGGAGGGATTGTATAATGAAATATGGGCTAATATTACTGAGATCAGTCTGCAGCAGATCCGGTCTGCTGAGGCGTTACAGGTGAAAGCAGACTGCTGCCCTCAAACGAGACTCTCCGAGAGGCCGAGCAATGAAACTGCACCCTGCCCCTGCCTTGGGCAATTAAATTGTTTTTCACTTCTCTATAATAGTACAGTTGATGACTTTTTATTTAATTGGCCAAAGGGAGGCTATTGGTGGAGTTTCATTGCTCTGGGTTGCCTAGGAGACCTTTGATGTCAGTGGAGAGCATCGTTGTGTGCGCCGTGGCTAACGACCTGCTAGATCCCTCCGTGCCTGGAAACGCTACAGCTACAAATAAAGTTCTCTTCATGACATTAACCAGAGACGCCCATCAAAGTGGCCAGAACCAACATATCAACCGGCCCGTCGTGCGGTAGAGTGGATGGCTGGGTGCTGCGGTGATAATGAGACAGGTAATGAGCGACATGCACAAAAAACACATTCACTTCTGTTTCTGTCCTCTCAGAGGAGCTTCTTCTAAAGTCTGTATACTTAGGTTTTATTGTATCTGGCTTGTAATAAAATGTACTTATGAAAAATGTTGAATCTTAGAGTATCTTGGCCTGCTTTGTGCGTCATCCTTTGTCCCTGTTAACCAGGTCATCTACAGAGGGTATGATCAGTCAGGAAGCCCCTAGATCTTGGGCTCAACAAATTATTAGTCCATTGGCATTTGGCATTGTTGAATACTCAGTATACATTGTATGTTTCCTTTTCATAAAAGACTACAGTTCCTGTACTTATAGATTCTTATGGATATCAGTTGCCTGGACAGTTTCTCTCTGAAGCAGCTAATGTTGATAGAGAGTATTGCAGCACTTCTTGGCTCACATCATCGAAAAGAGAAGCAAGTCAAGTGTTCTTCATCATCTAGTGTTTTTCTGCTATGTTGTAATCGTAGTCTATTACTATTCTATTGCGACAGCACGTCTGAACCAATAAACCAAAACATTCACTTTTGCCATCAAGTTTACTGGATTTCCCAGCCTAGCAAAAGCACCGAGGCACACAGGAAGCAGGGGGAGAGAGCGGGACTCCACAGGGCGAAGCACTTGTTCCAGGTCAGATGGTGAACTGAGCCACGTGGCATGTGGATGGCAGGAAGGAGCAGGGGATGGAAGTGGAGATGGATTTAATAAAAGTAGTAGGGAGGATGTAAAACAGGAGACAGTCATCTCAGTGCCAGAAAAGGGGCTTTGGATTGCAGAAGGACTGCAGCCATATTCTGCTTGGGCATGAAGGTTGCATCAGTTGCATGTAAAAGGAAGAACTGCCTCACATTACTTTACACACTTAAAAAAACACTGTTGTTCCACTGTAAGCTGTTTACAATCAAACCCACTGCACAGCCATAGTGGAAAGTTGCACTGTTTATGCAATATTTTTATTTATTTATTCATTACTGTCTTGTGTGTCTTATGTTGTCTTTTGAATATAGCTGTTTCAGACCAGTGCCATTTCAGTTCATTGTTTGCCTGCATATTTTATAAACTATAAAGTGGCTTGACTTGTCTTGAAGGTCTGAGCAGCAAAACGACTGCAAGCTCACATCTGATTTGACCCCCTAGTCATAGCTACACATCACAATTATGTCCCAAGGCACCATGACAACTCAGGAGCCGGAGATACCTTAGATCCCGGACCAAATGTCTTTATATTTTCATCTTGACATCAATGGATCAGCCTTCCTATTCCCAATAACATCCCAAACTATAATTTACGTCAATCGTGAACCATTATGTCAATTGTGACCCAACATCAGCAATGGCTCTAAAAATCATGTGTGAATATGGCTGTCGGTGATTGAAACAGACCCATGAGCCGAGCTAAAGCTGTTACATTCTGTGCAGTAACACATGGTAACCGACGGGTCATGCTGAGCCTTCCATGTCATGTTTCATTGTGCTTGCCTGTCAGCGTGCTTGGATGTGAGTGCTGCTTACTTATATAATGCTTCAGGTCATCCTAGCATTTGCTCTTGGGATGGCTTCTGGAGAGCTAGGCATAGCTGACTATACCGCCAGACTCAGCGATTTAATCAAAGACACATCCATTAATCGAGAATTCCATTCCACTGTATTTTTGCTACTACTGTTCCTTCTGAGGATTTGGATGGGAAGCTAGCATGTTTACCAGCAGAGAAAGGCCCAATTCCCCACTCAGAGAGGTCTGGTACTTTATATATGCTACAGCTTGAAATGGACGAGGGAGTGGAACCCAGTCGATGCTGGAAGGACTGAGACATGCTATTAGAAGCTCTCTGCTCTCCATGATGAACTGAGCCCCACCACATATACTGACTTTGGCGCATTTTAGCTGGGCAGAAGCCTCGTGGGTGACATGGTGGCTCACATCTCCAGGGCTGGGGGCTCGATTTTGCCTGTGGACTTTGCATGGGCTTCCTCCTGGTCCAAAAACATGCAGTTTGGCATGTCAGTGTCTCTGAATTGCCCGTGGTGCATGATGAATATATCTGTGTGCGCCTTGCAATGGATTGGCATCCTCCCTGCTGGAAGGCTCTAGGCTCACAGATACTCCATACTGGGAGCCTTTTCGTTAAGGCTGTGATTAAGGTTTCTGGATTAGATTACAGAGTCTTAACCTTTGGGACAAAACAGCAGAGAAGTATATTAAGTTACTGGGCACCAGTTTGATTTTGGTGATAGTGACACATCCATAATGGAGTCATATTTTTCATCCCGATTGTCATGTCCAAGAGATATATGTCCAGAATCATAAAAATGCAAATCAAATTCCGAGCACAGCTTCAGATAAATCTCCTATGGCTCCTTAATTTTATTCCCTTGTCATTTATTATTTTGCCAGGCGTTTGCTAGAGGTGAGGAGGCACCTTTGCTTTTCAAAATAAGTGCTTGAATGTCAATGCTCTGTTAATCGAGGGACTGCAGTAAAACGGTGTTAAACATCAGCGGTGTGAGGAAATACTTTAAGCAGGACTGCTCGTTCATGTTGAAAACATGTTGCTGTCTTGTTGAGTGCTTAATGGACAGTGGGAACCAGTCCAGAAGAAGAGACTGGCTTATAATTATTGATTGGGTGAAATAAGTTAATAGCGATAAATAGATGGTGTAAACTAATGATAGTGTCCATCACACTATACTCAGAAACATTCTTCATTTACTGAATCCCGGGTTCAAAGGCATTTATGCATTTCCATCAGCTGGAGGTGCCCTTCAGACCCTGCCCTAGGTTCAGGCACACCCACTGCAGCTTCCTCAGCCTGAGTCGTCTGGGTGTCGGTCTGTACTTTTCCTGTCAGAGCAAAACCAAAACCAGTCCGCACATGTCAAAGCACCAGGGGAATTTCTCTTCCTGACTATTTCACATCAATCTGCAGGAACGCTAAAGAAGTGGTAGGGATTTACCACCAAAGATAGGAGCTGTTTTGAGTGAGAAAGAGTACGTATAAAGCATAAACTGGATTTCCAGATGAACACATATAGGATGTGGGACTCGGAGATGTGAGAAAAGATCTGTTAAAGTGAACATAGTAAAGATACTGCAAACAGTAAGAACATGATTCTGGACAAGCGTCGTTCAAATCCGCTCATTCAAGTCATCACCCTCTATCCCTTGTGTATTTTACTTCTTCCATTCTAAATTCTAGAATCTATGATATTTAACCTCATTTTGAAAATGGACTGGGGTAATTTCGACCCCAAAAATAACACAGGGCCTGTTCTGGATAGTTGATTTTAACTACTAACAAAAGTCTTAAGAAAAAGGTCCAAATTTACAGGCCCAAACAGTCACTGGGACCACTCCTGAAAGCTCCTTGTCCGGATGGGTAAACAGCATGTTCTGGGAATTACATCTGCAATGTTCTTGGCCAATAATTTGTATTCCACGTGAATGCTAACATGCAGCTTTAAAACATCCTGGAGTCTTTCTATAATGTAAGCCAAGGTACAGGCACACAAATCTACTCAGCATTTGCTGGAAAAAGCCTCTCGCCTGCTCATCCAGGACTGCCTGGTCTGGTCCAACTGTTTCCTGCGTGCATTACATAAATCACAGAATATCCCATTTCCACACAGATTGGCTCATGTAAGACTGTTACCTACAAATGTTTCTGTTCATGGCCTGAAGAGAGAACAAGAGATCGCAGGACTCCTTTGCAGGCATTCCTATCTGTGAAAGCTTTACTACATGTAAATGCTATAGTATTAGAAATGTTCTAGTATTAGAATAAAATACACCACCTGGCAAAAGAAAAGGTCACCATTTGAATTTAAATCAGCAAGTACTTAAGAGCCAATGACTGGATAATTATTACAGCTCAGCAATGTTATGTACCAATAAAGTGAAGTCAGCTGAGTACCTGAATTTACTGAATGGCCAGGTTATCCCATCAATGGATTTTTTCTTTCCTAATGGCAGGGGCGCAATCCAAGACGATAATGCCAAGATTCATCTGCTCAAATTGTCAAAGAGTGGTTCAGGGAGCATGAGAAATCATTTTCATACATAACTGGCCACCACAGAGTCTTAACCTTAACTTCATTGAAAGTCTTTGGGATGTGCTGAAGAAGACTTTACAGAGTGGTTCTACTCACCTATCATCAAGACGACCTCGACGAGAAATAAATGCAAATTCGGAAGAAAAAAAATGTTGAGATGTTGCATAAGCACGTGGAAACAGTGCACTGACGAATGTACACCTTAATCAAAGGTAAAGGTGGTCCAATGAAATATTAAACTGTGTAGATTTTTTTGGCCAGGCAGTGTATTACAGTAATATTTAAGATTACGAACATGGGCATTGAAAGGAGCCAGCTGAGGTGGTTCGAGCATCTATCTAGGATGCCCCCTAGACACGTCCCTGGGGAGGTGTTTCGGACACATCCAACCGGGAGGAGACCCGCTGGCCAGACCCAGGATGCACTGGAGAGATAATGTCTCTTGGCTGCCCTGGGAACGCCTTGGTCTCCCCCAGAGGAGCTGGTGGAGGTGGCTGGGGAGAGAGAGGTCTGGCCATCCCTGCTGCCCCTACAACCCAGCCCCAGATAAGCAGCAGAAAATGGATGGATGGATGGACATCCAAATACAAGCATACACCGTATTCCAAATTATTATGCAAATTGTATTTAAGTATCATAAAGATTAAATATTTTGTTTTTCAATTAAACTCATGGATGGTATTGTGTCACAGGGCTCTTTGGATCACTGAAATCAATCTCGGACACCTGTCATAATTAGTTTGCCAGGTGAGCCCAATTAAAGGAAAAACTACTGAAGAAGGACGTTCCACAATATTAAGCAGACCACCATTTTCAAGCAACATGTGAAAGACAAAGGATCTCTCTGCTGCTGAAAAGCGTGAAATAGTTGAATGCCTTGGATAAGTTATGAAAACCTTAGATATTTCATGAAAACTTAAGTGTGATCATTATACTGTTAAGGCACAATGAGGAAGGTTTCTGCCAGACAAATACATTGGATTAAGAGAGCAGCTGCTAAAATGCCATTACAAAGCAGCAAACAGGTATTTGAAGCTGCTGGTGCCTCTGGAGTCCTGCGAACGTCAAGGTGTAGGATCCTCCAGAGGCTTGCAGTTATGCATAAACCTTCTTTTTGGCCACCCCTAACCAACGCTCCCAAGCAGAAATGGCTGCAGTGGACCCAGAAATACATAAAGAGTAATTTTCAAACAGTCTTGTTCACTGCTGAGTGCCATGCAACCCTGGATGGTCCAGATGGATGGAGTGGTCGATGGTTGGTGGACAGCCACCATGTCCCAACAAGGCTGCAACGTCAGCAAGGAGGTGGCAGAGTCATGTTTTGGGCCGGAATCATGGGGAGAGAGCTGGTCAGCCCCTTTAGGGTCCCTGAAAGTGTGAAAATGACCTCTGAAAAGTATGTGGAGTTTCTGACTGACCAGTTTTGGTATAAAAGTCCATGATACAAAAAGAAGAACCATGCTTTCCGTAGCAAGATCATCTTCATGCATGACAATGCACCATCTCATGCTGCAAGGAATACCTCTGCATCATTGGCTGCTATGGGCATAAAAGGAGAGAAACTCATGGTGTGGCCCCCATCCTCCCCTGACCTCCATCCTATTGAGAACCTCTGGAGCATCCTCAAGCGCAAGATCTATGAGGGTGGGAGGCAGTTCTCCAAAAACTCACAAGTTCAATGGATACAAGAATTGTGAAGCTGCTATCAAATAAGGGGACCTATGTTGAAATGTAACTTGACCTGTTAAGATGTTTTTGATTGAAATAGCTTTTGATTTCAGTAAATATGACCTCCTAATGCTGCAAATTCAACAAATGACCATTTTCAGTTCTTTACAACCTATAAAGTGTTTTGAAACTCTGTTGTGTGTAATAATTTGGAACAGTGCATTTTAAGTTTTTTATTTTTGAAAAAAATACTGTTATCACTGGGAGGTTTGTTCAGTAACATTCCAATTATACTCTAATGGTTGATGACTTGAAAATTATGCTGACTGTCATTTGCATCAACTACGAAAATCAGAGAAAAATATCATTTGCATGATAATTTGGAACGCAGTGTATAGTGCAGCTAACAATCCATTTTTATTTCATGATGTTTAAAAACATTCAGAAAAACAAACAAGACATTATCAATAAGGCTGAATTTCTGACACTACAAATATTCATTCACATTATTTATTTATTTATTTATGAGAAGCTTCTATCAAAAGTGATGCACAAGAGAGGCGGATAAAACATTGCAAGCATACAGCAGTCAAGGAGTGAGCTTAGTATAAATGCTGGTGGGATAAGCTTCCAATGACTGACCAGTAACAACTGCAACATATTTATTGGAACAAGAGCTACACTACCATTCAAAAGTTTGGGCTCACTTAGAAACTTCCTTGTTTCCTAAAGAAAAGCTTTTTTTGTCCATTTAAAATAACATCAAGTTAGTCTGAAATATGGTGGAGACATTGTTAATGTTGTAAAAGGCAATTGTAGCTGGAAAGGGCTGGTTCTTAATGTAATATCTACATTGGTGTACAGAGGCCCATTATCAGCAACCATCAGTCCTTCGTTCCTAAGGCACGTTGTGTTTGCTAATCCAAGTTAATAATTTTTAAGGCAAGTTTGATCATTAGAAATCCCTTTTGAAATTATGTTGGCACAGCTGAAATCTGGTGTGCTGATTAAAGAAGCAATAAAACTGCCCTTCTTTAGATTAGTTGAGTGTCTGGAGCATCAGCAGTTGTGGGTTCGATGGAAGACTCAAAATGGCCAGAAATAAAGAACTTTCTTCGGACACTGACCAGTCTATTGTTCTGAGAAATGAAGGCTATTCCACAGGAAATTTGTAAGTGACCCCAAACTTTTGAACGGCAGTGTATACTGAACACTGTTTAGAACCTACCATTAGAAAAACTATTCAAAAGATGCGAATGGAATCTAGTTTAAATGCAAAATACAAAACAGAGAGTCCAGTAGTGCTAAATGAAACTCTTTCAATGGAACAGCTAACAAGGAGAGAGAGCTGGGGGGTCAGTGGTAGGATGAGGGTAACGGAGGTGCTCCTAGAAGAGATGGTTCCTATGGGCGTTTCTTGAAGTTTTGAGGTAAAATTGGTAATAAATAAACTGGATCATCTGAAGAGTCCAATGTGCTCATCAGCATGAAACCCACCCCCTAAAATCCCTTTTATCTGCATCCTTTGTGCCCCCCGCCCCCCTCCCCCTACTCTGACTCATTAGCTTTCATATGCCTGGTTCACAGCCCATCACTGAATTTGCGGATAAGTCACTGGAGCCCATTTGTATACTCCTAAAAGAATCAGACAGCAGGTAGTGGAACATTGCCACGATTCATTCTCCTTTTTCAGTAATTGGTTTGAACAACGGTTTCCTGCTCTAATGAATTATACCTGGGGCCTGGCTTTGCTATCTGTTTTCTTTCCTGGGTTATTTTCATCTGTTTTTTGTTTAGAAGTGGAGTTTGTTTTAACGGACAACATCTTCCCTCCCCCAATCTCATTTTAACTGGGCAGAATTTTAAATTACAGCTTTTAGAACATTGTGCTAAATTGTTCTCCTTAAATGAATCATTTGCAGCAGTCATTATATCCATCTCCCAGCTGCTTTTGCCGGACAGGGTCACATGGGGGGCTGGAGCCTATCACAGGTAGCCCAAGGCACAACGCAGGGGTGCACCCTGGACAGGATTCCAGTCCATTGCATGGCACACACTCACACAGAGGCCAGTAAATCAGAATACATGTAAGAGTGGGATTGAAACCCCAAACATTCCCACCCATGTCACTGCCATGCCAGCCCCCACTGGTTATATACTCATGGTAATAAAAAAAGAATATAGATAAAAAGCTATGTTGCTTACAATTATAAAACCATAATTAATTTTCGCTACAGTGTGGTTGATTAGTTTATTTTGTTTGGCATGGCTATTGTACCGATAACAGTAAAATAGATTGTATCTAATCTAGGTAAAATATTTAAAAAGCAGAAATTACTGTGGATATTTTTCTATGATATTTTTTGTAACACTCCAGGATCTCAGGCCCCAAAATTCCTGAAGATAAAAAATGTTCTCCGGACAGGTGTTATGAAAGAACAATTATCTTAACAGTCAAATATGACAAATAAAAGAACGCCGATGTTCACTGTATAAGAAATAACCATATATTATTATAAATTCCAGGTTGCTGGATCCTAATAAGCAGCAACCTTACTGATAATAAATATTACAATGACATTTTTTGCCGGGTTGTGTTCATTGCTGTAGATCATTGCTCCGACAGCTGATGTACGTGACCTGCGTGCATTTCAATGTTTCTTAGACAGGGAATCAATGAGCTGTGATTAAAATGTAATATATTTTAAAACTTACCTAAAATAAGCGAATTAATATTTCTACAATTAATTCTAAAAGCTCCAAATCGTTTATAACGATTTTATTCCTATTGCACTTATTACAGCCTACAATAATTTGAATGCCTTTGCGCTTCCAGTAATTTAAACTAAATTTTGTAATTCTGTGCACCTACTTTTCTTCTATAGGATACCCGGTACCCCGGTAAATTAGAGAACACTAGGAGATAATATTTAGTAAGCTTCACAACTTACACTGAGAGAACTTAATAAGAATATCCGCTATTCATTTCAAAGTATAAGGCCGTGTCCGCCAAAACACATGGAGAAATTTCTTTGGAAAACATGCAGCGCTTCTGTTTAAATTGTTACATTCAAGATTTTACACTTTAAAGAAAATGATTATCCCTTTCGTTTTTACGTGATTTTACTTTTTACAAGCTAGTCGAACATAAATTCATTCCCAATTTTGCCAAGATACTGAGTTAATCAATTATATCATAAACAGGCCTATATTATTGCTTACATAGCCTATGTTAAAATTTTACTTCAAGGATATATTGTCTTTGAAATACTTCGAGAACAAACGGTTGACAAAGGAACGTGGACAGCGTAAAAAGCTGTCTATGATATGTTTGGTATTATTTGATTTCTATTTGGCGAAGATTTCTGTTTTCCGGAAAGTAAGACTACGAGCCCCATGATGCCAAGAGGGTGGGCTGAGCCCACGGGCACCGAGGTGTGGAGGACGGCGGGGAGGGAGGCAGGTTGGAACTCGGTTGGGGGATTATGCATGCTTCGTGGGGGTCGGGGGCAGGCCTCCCGGCTCCGGAATCTCCTTGTCTCCGCATCGTGGGAGCAGACCGGGGAAGTCGCGCAAAGTGGGAGATGCAAATGTTACGCGTAGGCGCTTTTAGACTGAACAAGCATTGGAGTCACTCAGAAGTCTCGCATTCTCACATTGCCGAAAGTGTACAAGTTATACATAGTTAATGATTTTTTTAAAATTATATCTTTCGGATCGCAAGACTGGGTACAAAGTTACTCTGAATACGGTGGCCGGATCGCCAACACTTTTCCCAAACAATACAGTGGATCGGCATTTTCTTCGTATTTTTCGCTTCAAAAGGTAAAAAAAAGCTTTCTATACGCCACGTATAAATGGTTCGTGATTTTTTGCATTCTTTGCCTGTTTAATGGGGGTTTACACGTTCGTTTCTAATGAGAGTGCTCCATTCCCAAAACGAAGCACAGTCCTGCGCGTTTGTAACTCGCCCCTCTCTTGCTGCTGTATTGGGATCGACCAATTAACTCCGCTCTGCTGTATTTGGTGTAGTGGTTATTTAGTATCCATTTCCTTTCGATCCAAGTAAATCAATTAACTTACGAATCAGGAGCTACGAGTACGGTGAAGTTTTTCACTTTTTAGGCGAGATCGGATTTTCAGCTCCGTTTGCTGCATCGTCAGATCGCAGGCTTAGAAAGGTAAGATCATTGTAAGGGATAAAAATCTGCGTAGAGCACGTACCGAAGTTTTTTCTGGTACCGATGTGATTGACATTCTACGCTTTCGAAGTTTTACGTGCATTACATTTTGAGGATGTTCATGCGAAAAGAAGTGAATAATGATATCGATTGTCCGTATTTCCAAGAGAAACTAAATTGAGTTCAATAATTAATTCAAAATAATTATATAAGCTACGATTATTTAGTAATAAATGTTTCATAACTATTATTCGAGCGATGAATTGTTATTCTGATGCAATGTAGCCTGTATGTATTTCCGCGCTAAATAGCCGTCATTGGCCTTTTCATAATGTTAAACTATTCATCATTTCTGTTAATCGTGCAATAGTGCCTTCTGACTACAAATGGTAGTATAGGTCCTAATACGCTCAAAAATGTTAAATAAGCCGTGGTTGTAATGCAATACCAAGAATAACAGCCGTAGTCATCATATGACAGTAACTATGTGACTCACATTCTTAATATTATAAGTGGGATAATTTATGGGATATTGCATATGGTGCGAGACTCTTGCTGATTAACGTGGTCATTTATACGGATATATAGACTTACTGGACGTTGCATGGACTTTTTTGTTCAGTTTAATTGACTGTGGGAATCTGCATTTCCCACCATGCATATTCGAGTACGGTTGGTGTTTGCTTTTGTGACCATTTGTCACATGAGGATATAATACAATTCGATGGGCTAGAGTGGCCAGCGCAGTTTTTGTCTTCCCCCTAGCCCAACCTAACAACACATCGTGTTTTTTTAAACATTAAAATAAAATTCTCTTGCTGATTAAATAACGAATGCATGGTGGGCAGTTTAATCGAATAGTGGCGGATACGTGCTTTTGATTTAAAAGAAGTAGATGGTCTTGGTGCTTGGATGCACTCCTCGGGCTTGATTTTAAGAGATGGTAGATAAGTTAAACGGGGACAAGCCACGACAATGTCGTAAGCGTGTTATATTTCGTCTGTCCAGTATGGATGTTTTTGACTTGTATTGAGATGGGTATTACCGATAGTAAAGACGTCGCTTGTAATTTAATGTTTCAAAGTCGGTTAATGGATCTTCGGTGGTGCTGCATACATAGACCATGGTTTGTTTGTCTTGTGTGTTGCAGTTTCAGCTGTAAAATTAAATGGGTAGCACTGTAAACTTTAATACTTTCCCGCTCACGTGGTCTCGTAGACCAACGTTAAAATACCCGGCCGTGCGTGACCCCTGATAAAGCTTGAGACAGAAGGCACCACATGGCATAAGGAAATGTCCTAATTAGCTTTCCCCCTATCGATTTATTTTTCTTTACTGAAATTGTAGCCTATTCTTATGGGGCAGAATGAGATGTCTTTTAGCATATCAATACAATTGAAATTACCATTCAGTTCTTAAAGGCATCAATTTGCATGTTAAAACATATAGTACAATGGTGACCTTTTGAGTACTTTCAAATAGTATTTAGCCTTTACATCGAATTGATTCCACATTTCTTGTCATAAAATTTGTGAGTTACTATAGTATACAATCATCTAAAAAACACTTGCCCAAATGCGTGGATTATATTTCAGGTGCTCTTTGCAAGGAAGATCACCTCAGCACCCGAATTAAATAGTCTGATGAGGGTTTGGAGTGGTTAAAATATTTGTATTGTCATTGCACATGTACAACGGAACTCTGTAGTGTTTCGGCATAAGCCTTATTTACTGTTTACATCGTTTACATATCTGGGACTCCTCAGTGTTATGCGACGATCATGTTGCATTTGCCCTGCCTGGATCAATAAAGGAAAATCACCCTGCTCTCGGATATGGAGTAACGCCCGAACCGGCCCGTCCGAAACAGAGACGAAGCCCGGCTTCATTTTGCCGAAGCTCGGACCGGGTTAAGAGCTCGGAATGGGCGATGCATTCCTGAAATGCCTCGCAAAGCTGCCGATGACCAGGGATTGAAACTCATCCTGCTCCCGAGGGATTTACCTCGCTCGCAAAAGCGCATAAAATGCAAACAGTGGGAAAGTTTTTGCGGATATGCCGAGATTTGTCGCGCTCTGATGTGAAGAAATCTCCCTGCACTAACGCCGAAGGGGTTATGGCAGAAACTAAAGCCCGATATTATTCCACTTCCAGCCGAAATAGCGTTTAGTATCCCATGGCTGAAGATTAGAAATGGCTGTGTGAAACCTGTTGAAACACAGCTGTGTGCTGCAATAGAGGGTAATTTATGTTACCCAGTGCAGGAAATATAATTTATCATTTGTTCGTAAAAGGGGGAAATGACACAAATGTTTGTTAACCCAAGCTTTGGGGGATTTTATTCTCCTCTGAATAACAAGTTTTGGTCAGCTTTGTACAACGTGAATAAAAATATTTTTAAAGTATGTCTTGAATCCCAGAAAGCAATAGGAACTTTTTTATATAAAATGAATTTAATGTGTTTCCGCTTTAATCTTGGCTTGCCATTTGGCTATAGGGATGGCATGCTGTTTTACAATTCATCTTTATCTGAAAAGCATCTCCACTCCTCTGCTATCCTGTCACGGTTCTGCCCAAGTGAGTCTCTGCTAGGGTCCGTGGTGGTGGGGGGGGGGCATGAGATCGCTGCCCACTTCCCGCTCTCGGCCCATGCAATATAGGGAGGCGGAAGATGCTTGTGCTGTCCCTGACCTAGTAGATGTCACGAAATGGCCCTTTAATCTCTCCTCAAGTCTCCAAAAGCAGCTTCTTTTGCAAACTGCATGCATGGTTAATGCTAGTGAGCTTAAGGTGAGGAGATGGGAATGGTTGCCTTTGTGTTTGGAGTAGAGTAGAACAAAGCCATAGACCAATATGTGTTTCATAGCAGCATCTGAAATGGCTGACATTTCTATGTTAGTGCGGATAGTTTTTTTGGTTGTCATGGATTTCCTTAACTTTTGGGGTCTCCACGCGATTTATAGTCTTCATCTGTCTGGTGAGACTTGAGGAACACCTGCAGTGAATTGCCTTCAACCCTGGAAACCAAACATAGGAAATCACTTCGCTGTATAAATAAATTAATAAATAATTACCCCTGGAAGAAGAGTTTGGGGAAACGGATGGGGCAGTCACATGCTTGTGGACTCCCGAGGGTTCGTGCGGCCGTTTTGCCAGCTTGTGTGCACGGCGGGACAGGTTTGCCGTGCCATGTTCGCTGAAACGCCGCTGCCAAGAGGCCTTTGTTATGATGGCTGTTTTTTGAGATGTATTTGCTTATAGGCAGTTCTGGGCCCGGCTGACTTCCATACAAGTCTCCACAAGCACAGAGATCACAGGAGCGAGGGGGAGGCGCAGGGTCCTGCACAAACACAGCGCTTGGGCGGGTGATGGGCCCCTGATGCTGACGGGTGGGATGTCCCATTGGCTCAGCTGAAACCGGTATGCGCAAAGTGCAGTGATTTTACTGTACATTTACTCTTTGTAGCACCCAGCCCAAGGGCAAGACAACGGAAACGAGTAAGAGTTATTACTCCTCGATGTGAGCAATTTGCATCAGAGCTCACATCTTGCAAAGTGAGAGATGGGCTGATCTATTGTGGCAGAAGGAATTCTTATTCTTGTTAATAACGTTCTTGTGGTGACCTTCGTTTAGGATGGAAGCCCCGGCGAGGGGGAGTGCCATCTGGGATCAAAACCGCCATTGTTCATTGGCTGCATTTCGTTAGAGCGTTCTTGACATCACTCTCCAAACATTGATACAAATCACTCCTTTGGCAGCTTTCCCGAATGCTGAGGGAAGAGCTGTCTCCACAGCCGCTGCTGCTGATGGTGTTGGTGGCGGCAGAAGGGGCCATAGCTAGCTGGTGCAGGATGGAGAAACTCATGCTGTGAATCGAGCGGATTACCTTTCTGAGGAAGGCTCGTGCCTCCGTTATATGTAACTTGAGCCAATTTGTCCCCAAATGGAAATGGAGGTCATTTGCACTGCAGTTTGCTTATTTGTATAAATCAGTGGGTACTGCACTCGGGCCTGGTAACTTTCCTGAAGATGAGCCTCTTGTCACTGCTCTATGTGTCGGGTTTAATCTTTTTTAATAACGGAAATGCCCTAAGCTTCACTTGAGATGCACTTTGAAATGAGAAGGCGTGGATAGATTCCTACACAGATTCCCAGGAGGGGGAAGGGTGGTGGTGGTGGTGGTGGTGGTGGTGGTGGAAGGATGGGCTTCCTACCCAGCCGCTTGTGAAGCTGTGGGAAATGGAGAGCACCATCTGGCTGCCCTCGAAATTACTGGGTGGCTGCAGCGGAGGAAATGTTGCTTCTGTTTGGTAGTAGAACGAGCTGATTTTTGAGGTAACGCTGAAGTCTATATGAACAAGGAGGTGACCTTTGCTCCCATTCATTCACCAACCGTTATTTGCCATGTTTAGTTTATTCAGCAGATGCAATGTGACTTTTTTTTTTAAGGGGGCACATCATAAATTAACTATTGTCCTATTGGGTGTTCAGATTTCCGTTTATTTCAGTTAAGGTGGGGAGTGGAGTTTTGACCGGCCCTATGCATGGACGCTGGAGAGCACTAACTTTCTATAAATGACACATGCTGTAGATCCTTTATACCATTTCTATGCCCTGTTTCTTATCTGGTTATTTTATATTCTCCATCTGTATATCCTTGCTGCTCAACTAAGAAAATTCCTTCTCCAGGACCATCAGTAAAGTGTTACCTTAATTAGATGGGTGGGTATGGGCGAGGAGCCTGTTTGTCTGTGCCCATTAGAGGGGAAAATTAACAAAATGTGTATTTATGATAATGCTTAGGTGTCTGTTACGTGTTCAAGTGATGTGCAGGGCACATAATGAGGAATACTTGATAAAGAAGATTGGTGGAAGAAACATCAACGGCCTTCAATATATCATCATTTAGAGGGAAATGAATGTCTGAAGAACTTTGAAAGGAAGGTTAAAGAATTGAGTGATGGCACTGGATAAATGTGAAGAGAAGGTCTGACCGCATGATTAAGGGATAACTGTAATGTTGACATTGACATAGAGGTCCAATGACCACTTTTGCCTCATTGGAAAAGTCATCAATGACAAAGTATCCAGCTGTCAAGAAACATATCACAGACTGGCATTGGGCGGAGCTGCAGTAACAGACCTAGAAAAAAATCTAAAGTACTTGGATGTCTCTGAGAGCTAAGATTAGAATTGTTCAAAATATGGTATTTCCTGTGACTGTAGATGTAAAAGCAGGACAGGAAGGGTAAGGACTTTTTTGTATTCTGGTGCTGGCAAAGACCTTTTAAGACGTGGACCACGAGGAGAACACTTAAGTGAGTTCTTGATTAAATGAAATCTGAATTTTTTCACTCTAAGCATAAATTCCCAGACTATAGCCATGTAATGACCTGGTACATTGGGGGAGGTCGTAATGCTTGGTGAAGAAGGTAACAGAGGAAGATGATGACCAGCAGCAAGAGGGATGAAGCTGAAATCATCATGGCAATGAATATACTTTTGGGAAGACCAAGACATTCTAGAGAGATGCCCTCTGTATGGTATGTATGACAAATACGATACAGTTGAGGACATGACCTTTTTTCCCGGATGACATAAGCCAAGAAATAAACACATTCGGCATCCTTTCTGGGCATCCTCTTCCTTGGGCCCTGTTCTTCCAGGCATAGGCGTCAAGCTCACTGTAGGCTTAACCTGGCTAAGCAGTTATGAAAGATGGGTGGATAATCAATTACACCTCATATGATTGTATGCATGTCTTTCGTCCTTGAGGTAGTGGCTACCTTCAGAACCAAATCTGCCCCCTTTCTCTTTCGGTTCCTGTCTTGTGAGTGATGGTCTTGTGTGGCACGTACAGCTTCATAGATGTTGATATCGTGCCTCTTATGAGAGAGTCTCTGCTGGATGCCGGTGGCCAAGCAGGTGGCTAAAATTTCTTCGTAAATGTATTCTTTGCCCGGTCAACATTGTACCTTATTTGTACAAGATGATGATGACTAACCTGCAGAGGACTTGAGTGTTGTATCGTACACCCGGCAAACAGAGTTCCAAAGTAGGGCTTTTGAAAAGGGTTTGTTGGATTTAGGAGTCATTTTCAGTCATTTCAAAGCCTACTCAGTAGCTGTTTTATCTTTGCTGTGGTTTACTTTTCCTGGCTGTTTATTCACAGATTGCACAAAAACCAGTCGAAACAATGAGACTTAACAGTGAATTTCTGTATTTAAGGCCAACATATGAGCATAATGTCTAAATTCATCACTCCAGCCGAGGCATTAGAGCCAGCTGATACCTCAGATATTTTCTTTTGCAGGTTCATTGCATTGCACGGAGTGGCATGCCTTTTCCGTGAGATCAGGAAGTTAACAGCATCAGTCGTTCTTGAAAATATGCATCCTCCTCCCCCCCCCCCCCCCATTTGAGGCCATTTCCATCCCCTGGCCAAGCATGGCAGGATAATGTTGAAAGAGACGTCATTAATGATGTCTGAGTTCCTTTTGTGTAATCCCCTTTCTAATGTTTGCTCCTTTGTTTTGTCAAGGCGGTAACACCCGGGCATGATCTGCAGTACCCTACATGGGGGCAGTCTCGTGTGCCGGGGAGAGGATGGAAGTTTGTCTGTCTGCCAAGATTTGGGGGGTGGGGTGACTGCGAGTAACCGCATTTTCCTGCGAGTAGAGGCCCCAATCGGGGCACCAAGGAGCTCCGATTAACCTCCAACTCAGTTTGCCCGCTCGCCAGTGACCCTGAACGTTCTGGAGCTCCTCAGTCTGTTCGCTCCGGAGCGGCCACTAATTGCCAGGGTCCTGGTTGTGCTAATGAAAAGTGGCAAGTACCAGTGGAGTGGCTCTTAATTGCCACGTCCCCGCAGCGGGGTCTCCTCTGCAGTCGTCCGGGAAGGAGTTTTTCTTTGTCTGGACTCCTTTTCAGATTCTGGCCTGGGTTAAAGGGGAGGGGGTAACTGCATACAGAATACAGACTGAAAGAATGTTACAGTGGTGTTCTAGCTGAGTCCATTGGCTGCATAAGCCAGTGAGCTCTCATACTGGTTTGCACCCCTCCCCCCCACTCCCACTGGATTGCACTGTTATTTATGTAGTTTGTCATTGTCAGGCTGTGTTGACTCTTTTCACAGAGCACCAGGAAGGGGTTTGTTGTAATTCTGATCCTGACCTGTTTGGGGCAGCATTTCCGGGACCTGGTGGCCATGTGTGTTTGCCTCTCAGGTCAGGCGTGCTGGCGAGCCCAGCAGTGTGCGCATTTAAGGCAAAGGGCTTCTCGTAAATTTCTGTGGGCCGGGGAGGGCGACGCACCTTGCATAGACAAGTCATCTATTTAAGAGATTCTTAAATTTTATGATCAGCAAGACTTATGGCCACTAGCTGAGCCTTTTTCTCTGTTTCAGAATTGAGAAAAGTAGATTGAGCGGTCAGCGGTGATCTACTGGTGAACATGCTGTATTGTATATTATTGTTACGAGGTCTGGATTCCAGGTGATCCTCCACTTTTGAAAAAGAGATGAAACTGAGCAGGAAAGAATTTAATCAGTAAGGCATGATAGAGCAGATAATTTACAATCTCCGCTAGCACCTGTGACATTTCTATTGCAGAATTATTTTTGTTTACTCTTTCATTTTGTACATGTAGTCGACAGACACATTGCCTGAGTGTCTATGCATTTAAATATATGCGTTCTATCCTGTTATATTGATGTTTTTTTTTTTATTATTGTTGGGCTGCTGTATAATTAAGGGAAATTAACATAAGCATGTGGAGCAGGCAGCCATGGGTCTGCTCACTGAGGCAGAGTGCAGCCTGCATGCTGGCAGAGCGCGTCCAGCCCCGGACTGGGAAGCGGCAGATAGTAGCAGTAATTGCAGGCTGGTGACAAGTGTTTTCGGGAAATGCGGTTGGCGGCATTAGACATGCCCCCCCAGAACCGGAGTGGGATTCCTAAGTAGGCCGTGACTCACCCCTGATGGGCCCGTGATGACTCATGTCCTAGGATGGCCAGCGTCTTTTTTGACTCAGCTGGAATGGTGACGGAATCCTTTGAGAAAGGGGGTGTGCTTCGGAATGTTTTTTTTTTTTCTTTTCCCCGACTTGGTCGAGAGGAGAATGAACACGCTGCACGGGCGGCCAGCATCGCGAGTGGCTGTGTGGTCCCACTCCCCCTTCCTTAACAAGGATAGATTTTTCGGTCGGTTCCCTCCAGTTGCCCCCCCGCCCAGCAGGGGCCCATCTGCCTGTTCTTTGTCTGCTTGTTACGGAATGCGCATAGCTGGGCTCTAAGACCATCATCACATGCTGCTGAAATCACCAGTCCTGGGATGCAGTTTATACTGGTGTGCAACCCTCGGTTATTTTTATGTGGCTTCTTCGCAGATTACTTTGACACTTTAGATGTTGGGTTTGTCTGTATTTTTTGGGGGGGGCGGGGGGTGGTTAAGCTGTTAATTGATTACTATGACTGAATCCTAGCAGGCAGTATTAGGAGCAAATGGCCCCGAGGAGGAAGAGGTATAGCTGAGTAAAGGCCGCTTGGAGGTGACTGCCCTGTGGAGATGGGGGGGGGGGGGGGGCTTACGGTCCCCTGCTGGGCGCCTTCTAATGGGAGCTCCCGGCCAAGCCATCTACAGATGGATCCAGTTGAAGCAAATGGTGATTCCCTCCCACCCCCAGCCCAATGGGTCAGTCACATGCAGGGCCATGGAGTCTCTAGGCCCCCTGGTGCTCTCTGTTGTGTCTCTGGGTTGCCCTGATTTTAAGAGAGTAAATGTTGCTTGATGAGCGGAGCAGGTCACGGCAGCTCCTACGCATGAGGCTGTGCTTGTGCTGTTTGCTGCTCCCTTTCATCTGACGCCTGCTTGGTGCTTTTTCCTGGAGAACTTTCCTTTCATTCATTGTATATGTTATGGGATGTTTACACCGGCCTTTAATTTCAAACATAACTTGTTTTCTGCATTTTATCTCCAGAAAACGCTGCTCGAAGGGTTTGGATTTCTTACCATTGTTTCTTGATAAATAATACAGTGGTTCTTTATTTAAAAAAATGATTCATATCTGATTTGTACTGTGATTTCACAGATTTAGGTTTGATCATATTGCTTTTATGGCTCTGGCACCCTGATGACTTTCTTGGGCCATTGTCCTTTCTTAGTGTTAGAGGTTTTAATTGTTAGTAAGCAAGGGAGTGCCTTAATCCCATGGAAACAGCAGCAGTTTTGAAATACCTTACAGGGGATACCGATGCGATATTGTGTTAACTGAAAAGCCTATTAGAAATGCATGTATGTATGCTTATTTTCTAAATCCTTTGTTATGCTTGTGTTTGCACAGTAAATTCTTGCAGGAAGGATAACCCCCCCCCCTTTCTTAATGCCTAGGCTGTTGCCCTGGATGGCCCCGTGCTGATGCCCCCGCCACCTGGATGGAGAACCACCTGCAGTAGTGCAGGCCGCAGCACGATGGCACCGTGGATCGTGCTGCTGTTCTGGGCTCTCTCGGCCCTACCTTTAGTTGCCCGGGGCCGCCCTGCTATCAAGGATCCAGGTAAGGCTATATTTTCGGTTGGGTCCAGTATCTCAGTGCACTGCAAACATTGTGCTCTATGTAGCCAGTGGATGTCCTTCCCAGGTATCAACCCAAACAATGGTACAGTGGAGAGGAGGACCTCACTGAGATGTCCCACTAAATTTAAACACACACTAAGCATCACTTACCATTTGTGTATTATGGCACTTTCTAGCTGAAGTTCCTGAGTCTTCTTGCCCAGGATCTTTTGTAATTCCTGGCATCTTTTGTGTGTCGCTGTCCCACTGCACAACAGGAACTGTGACCTTTATGCTAAATAAGCATGACTCAAATATCTTGTAGGTTAAACTTCACATGTAGTTTCATGCAAAATGCAAAAACAAATGGAGGATGAGTTGTTTTGTTAGTTATTGGGGGAATTGATTGTGATCAAAACGGGACAGTCTTATTTATATTTTATTTCTAAAATATACTGGCTACTTCTTTATCCTCCAGTATGAAATCTGACCCGCAGATCGATCTTCCACAGAATAAAAAATTATGCAATGTTATCCAGCTAATAAGTGCTGGCAAGTTTCACAACCGGCTCCAACGATATAAGACCAAAGTATATTGGTTATCAATCAAACTTTCCTATGCAGTAAAATGGAGACGCAAGCAGAAAAATATTCATTAATGCATTTAATCTAATTGAGATAAATGTGTTCAGTTTTTACTCCATTACTTCGATCTCTTTCCTGCCCTTCCACCTGATTTCCTAGTTAGTGCCAGTGCTTGTGTTCAACCAGTCAGCAAGTTTATCATTGTAAGGCCCACCCCAGTAGTTGGACAAGTACCTAGTCCAGAGTAAGGAATAAAAAAAAAAGGTTCCAGAACTACCTCCGAGTAACTATAATCAGGCTGAGTTCCTGCAGTGGGAATGCAACAGAAGTTCCCGGTTCCCGAAAAAAGTCCCTGCAGTGGGAAAGGGACTTTAGTGGAAATAGAGAAATTATTACTATTCCTCACAATAATGTAGATTTGCACTCTGTCGGTTGCAGTAACCACAGGGGCCGGTTCTCAGGAAATCTGCCCTGGGTCAAGTACAAGGTCCATGCAAACTGGCCGCAAAGCACCTGGCACCGGCAGCTCTGTGTGCTGCTCACTAACACCCCCTCATGCACATTGGCTCGAACACTTATCTCCCAACTGATTTGCTTGATTGTCAGTTCTAGCTAATGATTGAGCCTGTAAACGTGGGTGAGAGGTCCCCTGTCTCACCTGTTTGTGTCACACACGTCTCCGTATGGCTTCCTGTGAGAGTTCAGTCTCCCGTTTCTTATCTTGCCATCCTTTGTGTAGTGTATTGCTTATAAAGGGGCACATGTTTGGTATTAATATCGCATCTGAAAATTCAGATATTTGTTAAAGATCAATTAAGTTTTTAAATGTTTGTTGAAAGTATAATTATTCTGATGCTTGAGGTTTGGTCTAAATTATTCTTTAACAATAAAAAATGTTTAATCCTGATAGTTCTATTGGGGCGTTAGTGAGTGTAGACATGATTTTAAAATGTTGGTTCAGGCGAGGTTCTTTCATGTCAGAGACTAGCTTGTTTTAGAATACTTTTAAGATGTTAATTTCGGTAATCTTTGAATATGAGGTCTTGTACATGAGTTTCAGCAGATAACTTGAGAGTAAATTTGAATGTTTTTCTACTAAAGCTTTTCTTGGGGATTTTTATAATTTTTTTGCCAGTCTTGGCCAGTCCACCTATTAACCGCGCTCATTTCTGGCCATGCCACTCTCTGATGTTTGATGTGCCTTTAATTGGGCTTTCTGGAACTCGTTAAACGTGAGATTATTTCTTTGTTTCAAGCTAGAGGCCCCAGACCCCCACCCATTGCCACTCATGCTTGTCTGGGGGAGCCCTCTTGCTGTTCTAATGAGAGGGGCTTACAGATGCAGACCTAGCAGCCGCCATATGATTCTTGAGGCTCACCATGGTCCACACAGTTCCCAACAGGCTAGCTGCAGTCCATCAGCTCGACTGTGAAAGCAATCAATAGTAACAAACACACATGAAGAGTCATAGCTACCACAGTCATCACATTATCTTAAAAAAAAAAAATCAACGTGTTCCTGAACAAAGTTATTTGAAGTGTTGTTTGTTTAGTGCTTATGTTTTCAATGGGAGAGCTTCATTTAGGACTGGTTCCAGTTCCCTGTTTTTTCCACACCACTGGAAATCGCCAGTCCACACGGCACCCTTGTTGGGTATTTAGAGGAATGCTAAGAACTTCACACAAGGGTGGCATTAGCTAAAAAAGAGCAGCACTGAGAGAGGAAAAAAAAAAACAACAATAACAGCCCTGAAACGGGATCCTTAAAGGGAAGTCTCCTTTGGCTGACGGCTGGTAATGGAAGCCGCCTCTTCCTAAGCTGGCTCCAGGGGCCGCTAGTGCGTGGTGTTTACCCGCCCGAAATGGGGAGCGGCTTAGAGCTGGCTATTATAATTAGGGTCGTTATGAAAGGAGGTGAGCCTGTCGGCACAGAGGGCTGTGTGTTCATAGCACCGCCAGGCCACAGCTTCGGGACGGCTCCCATCTGTAGCCAGGGGCCATGCCGGCTCATCTTCTCTGCTCCTTTGTATTAAGAAGGTGTTTGGTGTCACCAAGGGAAGAGATGACACCCAAGGAAACCATAAATTAGGTGGTTTCAGGGGTGGGGGGGCATTCCTCCTGCTCCTCCCCGAGGCTTCCATTCACTTTGGAGATAGTGTTTCTGGGAAGGGTTAGGGTTTTCTTAGGGCTGGAGCACATCGCCAGGTGGGTCGGCTTGGCGGGCTGGAGGCGGGTGACGGGATGTTGTCCTTCCGCGGGTGGGATTCCTATTCCCTCCCCGGAGTAGACGTGCTGCTTGGAATGAATCACTTCTGCTAGATGAATAAAGTTCTCCTAGCCTCTAGCCACTTTTTTCCCCTCTTGAAAATGGTAAAATATTTCTCCATTTGCTGTCCTTTGCCCCAAAGTTGCTACTTTGACAAATGCATTGATGAGCTGGGCGGCACCTAACGGATATATTGTACAAGTTCTAGCAGTTGTCTGGTTTAGCGTAAGGTCCTGGTAGAGCTCTGAGTGGATAGGACGGGACGTTGGCTCTTACCATGTGGTTTATCAGCTTGGTGTTATGTGGCACATTCCAGGGGGATGGTTCACAAATCATGATTCATAAATCCATCCTTTTTTTTTGTGCCCCCCCCCCCCCAGTCCTAGAAGGAGAGGGGCTGGTCGTAAAACTTACGTGCAAAGTGTGCTCACAACTGCTCAGATGTACCTTTGCATGCTGATAGACTGTTGAGAACACATTAGTCACGTTAGTTGAGAATAGGAAATGGATGATTTGAAGACCTATGGTTAGAATGTTGAAATTTTAGTGCGATTTTGATGTAAACACGCGTGGTATTCCTGAATCAGTTTTACTTAATCTTTTGAGTCTAACCAAAGCTATTTTCATATATATTAAAATAAAGAAAATGGACAACTGTAGCGCTTCTCAGTGTGGTCCCTCCTGAAATGTCTTCCAGTAATATTCAGTAATATTTGTGTCTTCTAGCTGGAAGCCTGGACAGTCCTGTGTGAAACAGGTGATGCATTGAGGGTTTCAGAGACCTGTAGTGTCGCCTTCTAGGTCAGTGTTTCTCAGCCCGGTCCTCGGGAACCCGTAGACGGTCCGCGTTTTTGCTCCCTTCCAGCTCCCTGCCACAATCCATATTTTCACTCCCCTTCAGACTAAGCTAAAAGCTAAAAAGACCTACAAAACAAGAGTCATCTAGAGTGGGGAGGGCCATAGTGGGGTTCATGTCCAGCAAGTCCTTTTTTGTTCCAACATTTATTTTTTGTTTAGAAGGGGAGCTGTTCATCTAGGCCCAATCAATCAGAAAAACTCTGACACTTCCCCGGCCAAAGAAAAACAAGACTGCTGACTGTGTGCCCCCGAGGCAGCCTACAGCACGTTAGAGGCTTACCAACAGCATATTGGAGAGGCAGAATCGAAGCAATGTGGTGTTTTATTCATCCCCAAGTTTCATTGCCCCCCCCCCCCCCCCAAAAAAAAAAAAAGTAACCTATCACATCGACTTATTTAGAGCAACAACTGTGTATCCCGATGCCTGAAAAGCATCGAGATGTACGGTTGTTGCTCTGAGCATTTTAATTGTCTCTTACTGTTTGCCATGTATACTTTTGCATTGTATAATAATGCTCCTTCATCTCATTGAAAAAGATCAATTAAAAATAGGGAGTAAATCTCTTGGCCCTAGAACACCTTCCTGGCTATAGCCAGCAGGGCATTGTAGGGCTAGGCAGATTAATTTTTAAAGTTCTGAATCACTTCATTTCAAGCAGGCTTTCCCAAAAGAAAGCCTGCACACACACACACACACACACACACACACACACACACACACACACACACACACACACACACACACACAGAGAGAGAG
>JAAGVU020000040.1:12891937-12933636 GCA_011763525.2 Mormyrus iriodes | reverse complement strand
GGGGGACGGGGGAAAAGGGGGGGGGGGACGGCTGGCCCCCCCCGCCCCCCCCCGTTTAATCACATTGCCCCCCTCTTCAGTTATTCCACACTGGTTAGTCAGTTGAACCTGCAACTCATTGAGGAGGCAATTCACTGTGTAAGGCTGATTGAGAAGCTGATTGAGTAGGTTCCAGAGAATAGCGTCCCCAGCCTGATCTGGTGATGGACAGGGTCCTGTGTGCAGAGTGTCATCCCGGACGAAGGGTGATATGTGTGGACGGCATTCTCTCCCCCGCTGCCTTTCATCCTAATTTGTCGTGCTCTTATCAGCAATCGAGGCACTAGCAGCCACTAGCCCACCCTAATCCCCCAGTGGCTGATGCTTTCGGGCTCTGAATTGGAGGAAAAATTCCCATCCTCTTCTGCTATTCGGTGTTTCTCAACGTTTTATTTCCCGAGTTGGAATGGTCCCAGTTATTTTTGTGGGGGTTCCTTTTCTATTGTTGTTTACCACAACTGCTTATCCCATGTTCTCTATTTGTTCTTGCCCATCTTTGTATGTTTGTCTGCTCCCCCTGCCAACCCTCCTCTTTCAGAACTGTGCCATCTAAGCACCCATTGAGACACAATCTAACCCTCCCCCTCCCTGTTTACACCTAGCTCCTGCCGAAATGCAAGTGATGTTGTACACCCTGCCCCCTGGCAATCGGTTGGATCTGCAGTGCTATGACACGGACGACTACCAGGTGGTGAGGTGGACCAAAGACCAGGTGGCACTGTCAGACGGGGAGCGCGTGCATCTGCGGGACGGCCACCTGGAGATCGATGCCCTGGATGCGTCTGACTCTGGGTTCTACGTCTGTTTCTCCCAAGGCCCCTATGGCAATCACAGCAACTACTTCTCTGTTAACGTCACAGGTACGTAGGTGGATCATCAGCTCTTCTGGTGGCAAATATAAGCTTCTTCTTACTCAAAAGCAGGTTGATGTTAGAGTGGCGTGATGCCTTACTGGAGTTTTTCATCTAGACACCCCCCACAAGCTTCATCAGGGTCAGTGGATGGATGCATGGATGGATGGATGGATGAATGATTGGATGGATGTAAAGTTCCATTTTACTGCTCATAGATGAGAACATGGGAGATGACCAGTCAGGTGGCCTATAAGCTATGGTCTTGTGCATTATACTCATTCATTATCCCTCATACTGGGTCTTTGCAGACTTCACAGATTTGCGAATTGTGCTTGCCTGCCTGCTTAACAGAGAGAGAATATGTAAGCCTCTTAATGTGTAATGTTCTGGTGGAGGCCAAGAATTCTGCCATGTCTTTTTTGGTGTGTGACTCGGCTGTGGGGAACGCATGGCCGGTAAACGCACGCCCTTCTCCCTGTCACTTTCCCCCACTTGTCCCGTGACCCAGTTCTCAAAGGATGATTTGTCATGACTGAGTCAGCGTCACTGTGACTGCAGTTGTGAAATCATACATCTGCTCTGGATTAGTGGAAGAACTTGGAAGCATGAGTTATAGACAAGAGAACCTACTTCAACTGCTTTTTGTTCTGACTGTGTCTGAGCTCCAGGTTTTGCTGCGTGTTTTTTTTAACCCTTAGGAAAAGGGGAGAGGAGTGATATCCCATATATACGGTTTCACAAATCAGTGGCTCTCTTTCCTTTAACAATGTGACCCTCTAGTATTACAGCAGCCATTCTCATTTGCAACTGCCCTTATTATTTGAGGGAGATATCGGTTACAGTAAAGTCCTCCCAAGTTTCACTCTCTGCTGACACTTGCTGCGGTCATCTCATCTTTCTAGCCGATGCACTGCTGTCCTCTGAGGACGAGGATGAAGATGAGTCTTCCTCAGAAGAGGCAAAGCTGTCCAACTCTATGAAGCTACGTAAGTGTTTATTTCCGTCAAAGCTAAATTTAGCCTTACTGATAAGCCACACTAGTTCTGTACTCATATTAGTAGTACTAGTATTTTTAAGAGAGGCCAACTTTACTTAATATTCGAAGTACAGGTTAAGTTTCATGCTCAGGTCACTACAGGACCCCATCAAGGTTACAAGTCTGTCCTTAAGACCAATCAGACTTCCTACCTCTCCTGGGGTGTTTCTCAATACCAAGAAGGCAAAGATCGTACTTGTGGTCTGGACAAGAGTGGTCTTGTTAACTTGACTCCCAAAAACGAACTTGGGGCGCAGTGAATTATGGGATTGGTTTCGTTTGGCTTGGATGCATCCTTTAATTTATTTGCCTTTCCTTTTTCCTGTTTTGTATTACTTCTTTTAATGATGTTGTAATGTATCGCAACACACCCATGTAAAGCGCCTTGGGGTGACACTGTTGTGAAAGGTACTATATAAAAATAAATTGAATTGGAATATTTGGGGCGGAACGAAAATGACATCTGGGGATTTTTATTGTCCTCTGTACTTCTGCTCTTGAGTATTGGAACTGGTTTTTGGCAAAGGAAGATGACGTAAAACGGGTACACGAGAACACAAGTACGGTCAAGTACGCATATTGAGAAACACCCCATTAGTGATATGCTAATTGTCACATTAGCACATTCTACTGAATCATGACTGTCAAAGTGCTGGGTGTTTAGGGTTTTACGTTTTGGGTAATGAAACGAAAAGCGGTTCTGGCTCCTCAGCCATGGCCCCCCAGTGGGCCCAGCCGGAGAAGATGGAGAAGAAGCTGCACGCCGTGCCAGCCAGCAAGACCGTCAAGTTTCGATGCCAGGCAAATGGGAATCCCAGCCCCACACTCAAGTGGTTCAAGAATGGCAAGGAGTTCAAGAGGGACCAGCGAATTGGCGGCTTCAAGGTAAGGAGGAGTCAGCGGATGTCCTTCAGCTCAGCTTGGGGGTGAAGGGGGGCTTCTGAGACCCTTACCATGGCAGTCCTGTGTACTTAAATGGGGCAGAATGCAGTACACATCCCTTCCCCCATTCCAGAAGGCTTGTGTCTCTCTGGGGGTGACTGGCTATGGGCTCTTGGGTTTCTTGAGTTCCAGTAAGGCTGCACACACTTTGCCGGACTGAAATCACCCAAGGCTTGGTCATGGACAAGAGTTTTTCATCAATAGTTTATCTAGCCTGTAATCAAGTCTAAGATACTTTTTTATACCTTGGAAAGCATTTACATTCCAACAAGAGTAAATTTTCATAAAAGAAAAACATGTGTAAATTTTCTATCAAATCTTATGCCAAGTATCTAAAATATGTTATTGTTGGGGATTTTGACCTTTTACACCAATGTTTATTAATATTATTTAAATCCAGACATTTCCTGTAGACTGAAATGTTGTGTGTCTGTGTGTGTGAGAGAGTTTTGTTTTTGATGCCTTGATGTGTGTCCAGTATGATTTATAAAGCAGCATCTCTTGCTGATTGGAAACATTAGCATGCATGAGTGTTTGTGGCCTTTAGGGTGCCCCCTGTGGCTAGATGGAGAATGAGAGGTCTAGTGGGGGTGGTGCCGCCGTCGGTGTAGTGTTAGAGATCTGTTTCAGACCATTGCCTCAGCCCTAACTCTTTCCAGAGTGGGGAAACATCAAAGAACGGGCCTGAAATCAAAAGCTGACAAAAGCCTTTGACTGTGTTTCCTTGCTGCTGCTCTGGTCTGCATTGCGTGATCGAGGCGTTATAAGCTTAGCTGTGGGTTTAAAATAAAATGCAAACTGCAAGCAGGTGATGCTAACGTATTAGCATGGGCAGGAAGTGTGCTTCTGAATTTGAATGCTGGTTATCAGGAGAAAATTAGGGCATCTGTGGTCTAAGGCTCTGACAACCATGTGCTGGGGTGGGGGCTGATTCATGTAACTGCTTGATAGTCTTGTTTATTCTCACAGTCCCAAGTGGTTGTGGTAAAGATGGTAAGTCAGTCGAGGCCAAAGAGCTGGCCCCCAGGGATTGGTTTTAGCCTTCCCTGCACGTGGCCCAGAGGTAGTCCCCCTTTGCCCATTAGCATTATTTGACCAATTGCGGTTGGGCAGCCTGCGGGTGGGGGAGGAGCCAGCCAGGGTTGGACAGCGCTCATGATGGGGAACATCGAGTGCTCCCCCAGGCACATGGCTCTTTGGAGGGCCTTCAGGATGAGGAAGCTCTTGTTGGCTGGTGAGCATGGCGTTCTTACGTGGCTTGGCTTCTGTCGTCATGAAAGACGTGAAACTCCTGTGGAGGGACCTCCTGAGCTCAGCCTGGAACTGCAATATCAAGACTCTTTGGGGGGAGGGGTGGGGGTGCTTGCAACCGTGGTGACGGATATGCTTGGCTGTGCACAGTGACCCTGCCCCAGAATCTGGTTTTCCAATCAAGGTGTCATCCAACCCGTGCCCCCCCCCCCACCCCCCCACCTGGGGCCCATTAAAACACTTCCTATCTTCTGAGCAGACTCTCCTAGGCAGTCTGTACACTTTTCACCATATGGTTCCTGTTTTCCAGTCGAGGTGCAAAGGTCTGCTCTGGTGGTTAGGGATATCTTGGAATGGGTGCCCCGACACACACACACGTGTGCACACACAAAATTTTACAAGCATAGCACCATCATTCTTATACTGCAAATATACAGTGACCCTACCGGAAATATGGCACCATGTGCATTAAACGTGCAGCTTCACATATGGCAGCAGTATGACCCTCTGTAGCCTCCCCTTTTTTGCAGGTTCCTAAATTAGGGGAATAGTAATGCACAGGCATAAAGCCTTTGTGTGTGCTGGCTCCCCAGCTTTTGCCAAAGGTTCCTAATCCCGGCCTTTGCAGAGCCTTGTTCTGGCTGAACGCCCGATCCATTGGACCAAGCCTCGCTTTGATCTTGACATTTTTCTGGCTTTGAGAGATTACTTATGTTTTATTCCCAAGTGAAGATGTTTCATCAGCTTCTTGATTTATTTAATCCCCTTTGAAAATGAAATGGAATTATTTGGCCTTTCATAATTAATTTTTTAATTGAATGCTTATAGTTTTCCAGCCCCTGAAAAATGAACTGAATGACTGTTTCATCAAGATGAATTTTGACTTGTCACATTCTGAGATGCAGAACCCAGCTAAATCGCATCAATGACTACCAGTGTACCAGAGGAGATTTTACTGAAGGACACGGGATGCGGTTAAGACTTTGTCCCCTGCTTTCTGCTGTGTGCTGCTGACCTCTACTCCTGATGCACCTATTGGTCCATCCCAACATGGAGATATTAAGAAGGGTTAAGGAATCTGTGGTTAATCTGTGTGTGGTGTCATGAATGGCTGCAGAGAACTGAAGTTAAGCCTTGCAGAGGTGTTCCTCTTATGATTACTGTGCCCTTCTACAATTAATTTTCATGCATCGACGCATCATTTAATAGAGGAATTGCCACAAGGTATGACAGAACAGAAGTAGAAGGCTATTCATATAGGAATAGAAAATGAATCTGAATCTATATGAATAATGATATTGCTAAAAAAAAAAACTTAACTTCACTGGCTGTGGGCAGAACATTCTCAGGCACAGAGGAGCCAGTCCAGTGTCGGAGAGTCAAAACCAGCCACTTCATGCCATGTCAGATAACTCTGCTTATTTCATGGCAAAGGTCTATAAAACAGGACTCCGTCAAACTCTTTTTGCGGTCTGAGATCGTACTCAGTCTACACTAACAATGGAATATTCTCACTCATTTCATTAGCTACCTAATTGTCCCATCTCATTCACCGATAGTCACCTCTTCTGTTGACTTTAAATGAAGGATTTCTCAGCAAGCTGATTTTCACATTTTTATATTCATATTTTTTGTGGACAGTCTGCAATATGCATGCTTTTTTAAGGTCATTGCTCATAGTCCTGTTTGCTTTGCATGAATTTCTTCTAGCCTGATATTTACCAAGAGTGTGAGTGATTTGAGCTTTGATAACCAGATGAAAAAATGTGGTACCAATATATTTTGCAGCGTAACAGAATGGCATGTTAATAGTTAATTTTTCTTTTCTAGCTCGCATGCCTGGTTTCAAAGCATTAATTATAGGTTGGTTCTCAAACAAACAGCTGCATGCCCAATTCCCTAGTACAGGATAGTATCAGTGGTGTCAAATATGAATGAATAAGATCAGATCCATCCCACAACATGCAGAAATGGTTTGAATGTTTTGTTTTAAGTGGTTCCTCAACGGAATATTAACAGTACAGTGAGTTTCCCAGCAAGTGTTCAGAGCAGTGTTCAGAGCAGTGTTCAGGCGTATCAACAGAGGACACCACCCGGCTGTCGTTCCTCTCTGCTGGGGCCCCCTGCTGACATACCCCTGTCTTCTGTCTTAGGTTCGAGAGCATGTTTGGACAATAATCATGGAGTCCGTGGTGCCCTCAGACAAGGGGAACTACACATGCGTGGTGGAGAACAAATACGGCAGCATCAACCACACCTACCAGCTCGACGTCGTCGGTCAGTTCCTGTGTCGTCCCAGCCGCTCATGTCGCTTCTTCAGCTGTCGTTGAAATGGGATGAAAGTTACTGATGTGCAGCATTTGATGATTATCAGATTGAGCTTTTATGGTTTCTTTTTTGTGGGTCATAATACAAACACTGGGTTAGATGTGAGATGTTAGATGTTAGATGTGAGAGCGCTTTACAGAAGCAATGGGGAGCCACTTCAACCAACAGCACTGTGTAGCCCCCACCTGGATTATGCGACAGCAGCCCCTCTGCGCTCAGAGACCGATGAGAATCACTTCCCATCTTACCCAGGATAGGGAGATGTTGGGGAAAAAAACTGTTCAGGAGGTTCAGGAAGGGTAGGGCTTTCCACACCGTAGCTAAGGTTGTGAAGGAGCAGGAGAGAATTCACCAATTAGATATAGGGGATGATTAGGAGGCCAGATTTGAAAGGGTCTCGGACACTTTTAGCCCGGTTGTTGGTATGAATTGTTGGCATGTACGCGGCCATTTCAGTTCCCTGCTTTACAATGGGTGATTTTGTCCGAGAAATTGCATTCACCACCACCTCCTGCGTTTTCATAAATATCCACATTTTTTCCATCAAATTTTGTTTGTTAAATCTGGGATTTTGCATAAAAAGTTGCATGCTCACATTTCGGGCGTCTTTTTGTGCATAGGTGACTTTGATAATGAGGCCCCAGGTCAGCTGGATAAAAGGTGGTGTCAGGCACCTGTGAGAAATGCAGTGTCACCCAGCCTGTGAGACAGTCCTGCTTTCAGGAACCATCATGTAAACCGAGGTTGCCCTGCTTTGTGAATGTGTGGGTACAAGCAGGGGAAATTTCCCTTGCATACCTGCACCTTCCCCCTACACCTCGACCAACTCAGCCCTGTTTACTTTTCACAGATTTCCACTTCTGTGTATTTAAACATAGTGAGACTAATGGCCTGTTCCCATGAAATCTGCCCTTTCATAGTCACATAGTAACCATTTCCTCTTTTTTTTATATATGTCATCTCCCCCCCTCCCCCCCCACTTTAAATTTGCAGAGCGCTCCCCCCACAGGCCCATTCTCCAGGCTGGGCTGCCGGCCAATCGTACGGCAGTAGTGGGCAGCGACGTGGAATTTGTCTGCAAGGTGTTCAGTGACCCCCAGCCACACATTCAGTGGCTGAAGCACATCGAGGTCAATGGCAGCCGCGTGGGCCCCGACGGCCTGCCTTACGTGCGAATCCTGAAGGTAGGACCCCTTGCAGTGCATTATGGGAAATCCACAATAAGCCGACGAAAACTTAGTTCAGCAAAGGTGACACACATGAGTGAATATGCATTACCAGTCCAAAGTCTGGACACTCCTCCTGAAAATCATGTGTTTTTCAACAAGAGAACAACCCTAAGCACACCGCGAGGTTATGTAGTAAATATTATCTTGTGAACAAGACATAGAGGGATGTGACTGATGACCTGGCCCCCACAATCCCCTAACCTAAACTATGTAGAGTTGGTTTAGGATGAGTTGGATTGAAGAGTTAGAGTAAGGTAGCTAACTTGTGCCCAGAACTTGTATAAACTTCTTCAGGGCTGTTGAAGAAGCATTCCAGGTGGTTACATCTGGAAGCTGGTTGAAAGAATGCCAAGATTCTGCCGTACTGTCATTGGAGCAAAAGAGGACTACTTTTAAGAGTCTAATATTTGAGAATTGTTTCAAATGCTGAACACTTCTTTTGGTCATTGCAGTATTTGAAACATTGTTTCGAGGCCTTTTTACTGTATTTTGAAAAACAGCTAAAATAAAGACAAGAGCGTTAAAAGCAGGGGTGTCCAGACTTTTGACCGTCACTGTATATTTACTTATTTAGTTATTATTGCTGACTTATTTTGGGATCATTTATATGCACTGTGGTTCATGTCCATGCTAAGGCTGGGTGCTGCATCCTAGTCACATGATTTAACACGCTTCTCGATCAGTATTGGCTGAAACCACAGTCTGCAGCATATGTTAGCAGTCAGTCCAATCTCTGTATAATAAGTTCGTGTCCCTTTTTGTACACCATCGCAAGAAGCTGTGAGAGTGTCACTGTAAAGGAAATGACCTTATGGCCCGTCACCTTCGCCTCCCCAGCCTCAACCTGAACGCTGGTCGGACCCCGCTGACCTGTGACCTTGTAAAAGGATGTTTTTCTTATTTCCAGCACTCGGGGGTCAATAGTCTGGACACTCAGGTGCTGACCCTCTACAATGTGACGGAGGAGGAGAGCGGGGAATATGTATGTAAAGTGTCCAATTATATAGGAGAGGCCAATCAGTCGGCCTGGCTGACTGTCACCAGGCATGAGGCACAAGGTAACCACCCTGCAGGAGAAGCTCGGACAGAGAGGCAGGCAGGCAGGCAGGCAGGCAGACAGACAGACAGACAGGCAGGCCGGGGCATGGACAGAGGAATGGTGTTGTGACAGACTCAGCTGTTTCTCTCCTCCCTCCCTCTTCGCCTTGGTGCTTCTGACAATGACGCCATGGAAAAACCCCAGCAGAGCCGTTGGAGTGTTTTGATTCTTGATTTCTCCTCTTTCCATCCATCTCCGCTCCCCCCCCCCCTCATCCCCAGCTGCTGACTTCCCCTGACTGTATTCCCCCACTCTCTCTCTAGTGCCCTCCTAAAAAGGCCATTTCTTCTGCTATGCAGAACTTCTCTGCTCTTTGTCGCTCTTCAGGTCTCGGTCATTGAATTCCTTGGAGAACCGCCCCCTCCCCCCCAGTCTGTGCGATCCTGAGTGAGTGATGCTCTGCTGGGTACCCTTCCATGTAGCCCATCTCCCGCATGTTGAGATGGCACCAGGGCCTCCTCCTGAAACGGTGACGGGTCAGTGTAGAGTTCATTAGGCCGGCTGCTCCCCTCGCTCTAACTCGCTCCTCCACTAACTGGGCATCAGGGGAATCTCGCAGGATTACTGTGCAGGCTGAGGAGGGATGCTGAGACAGGGCCACCCTCGCTCGGTCCTGCCCCTCGTTGGACCGTCGGACTGCACCTCCTTTTCTGTCTTATTTTCTTCTCATGCTCTTTTCTCCTGGGCCTTTTGTCGGGTCTGCTTCCATTGTTCTTTTCTAGAGTGCTGGCCTTAACACCACGGACAAGGAAATGGAAGTGCTCCAGCTGCGGAATGTGTCTTTTGATGACGCGGGGGAATATACCTGTTTGGCGGGCAATTCTATCGGGTATTCTCACCACTCTGCATGGTTGACCGTTTTTAAAGGTATAAATGGTTCGGCTCCCTTCTCTCGACCTTCTCCCTCTCCTCTACCTTCCACTCTCCCCACTCCCTTCCCTCCACATTGGCCTGACCAATACGTTGGTCCCTCAAGTTATGGTTTTGAGAGAGTTTGAATAGTGTGTGCAGATGAAACGGTTTTACTTCAGTACACCTAGGTTCAGGTGTACTGACCGGCATAGCTGTTTATCTGAGGGAGGAAAGCACACTATGTTTTAATGGAGAACTTCATAAGCTTCAGCAATGTCACGTGGTTTTCTGGTCATTCTGGTAGGTCCTACAGCTTCAGACTTCAGAACTGCTGTTCTCCAGCCTGCAGATTACAGGCCGAGGTCTTGTATCGATGCTGTGTGAGTTCTTTGACATTTATTTGGCTGCTTTTTTGCGGTTACAAATGCAATTTACAAATGCCATTTTTATACACAGCAGAGAGACCAAACCAGGCTGGTTTGATTTGTGCCTTTACAATCAGGAATTTGGTTCAAGAGATGGCCTGTAAGATGGGGAATACAGAATTACGTGAAGGTAGCTGGGCTTAAAGCTGTAGTACAGCATGCATCTGCCCAGTGTATTTTTCTGTGTTCTGTATTTATAAGTAATACTTTAAATGTTGATTCTAAGCGCAAAGCATTGTCTTCTGATGGTCAAAGATTTTATTGTAGCCTATGAAAATGGTATAGTGTAAAACATAACATTTAAGCAGGCATGGACCACATCATCAGAACAGCTTTGTTGGAGATGGTTTGTGGACTTGGTAGGGATCGGTCTGTCATATAAAATGTTAATGACGATATTACCAATAACTGGAACTCCATTAAACATTGCTAAACAGTGAGTGTGAAAATTGATAGACATTCATTGTAAATGGAGCAAATTGGCAGGAGATGAGAACCTTAAATTCATCCAAGAGCAGGTGGCATTGATATCAAGAAAAATCGTATTTGCAGGCAGTGTTTATTCTGTATGGAGTCAAAATACAAATTGAAACTTATTTTTTAAATTGTTGTTGCATATAACGGCGATTAATTTTTGGGACGCACATCCATCCTGTTTTTGTGGCAGGTTGCTTGGTAAGTGTTGCCCTGGTAACTGATTCTGCTAAAGGCGCTGCACCTGGTTGCTGGGGTGACTTTTTGGTCTCCCATTAGTAACTTGTAAACCAGGGTGGAGAATGAGGTCAGGGTGAGATACGACAGCCAGCCGTGTCTTTGCAGTTTCTTTGAAAAAAACTAATTCCTTGAGTTTCATTTCCTATTAATTTACAACTACCGGCTATAAGATACCTAATGTACAAATACAGTCCAACAGAATAATGGGTTTGATTTTTTTCGTGTAAATTCTATGCCGTCTAGATAGCCACAACACTCAACAAAAATAGTCTTCTGCTAAATGTTTTGTCAAGTCTTTGAGGGAGCAGTAATTGTCAGTGCAGTCCGGCCATCATGTTGGAATCTAACCAGCCCTACCCTTCCTGAACCTCCTGAACAGTTTTTTTTTTTTCCCCTAACATCTCCCTATCCCAACTAAGATGGGAAGTGATTCTCATCTGTCTCCCTTCTGTCCAATGAAACTACTGCTGGTCAGACCCTCCTGTGGAAAGTTGCAGTGTGCAAAACTCCAATCTCAAGACCCACTGTAACATTGCAGTGTAAAAATGAATCGAATCCCAGTAAATCATTCATTTTTGTTCAACTTTCATGATTAAGGAGCAGTAGAATGCAACTATATCCAGCATAAACTTGAACAAGTCATTTGAAAACATTAAAGCCATTTGTGAAACTTTCTTATTCACTGTAAATTTCCCTGAGGGTTTCACGGCATTGGTGGTTTCATTAAGATTCTTCTTATCTTGATTGAACATTTTTTGTGTGTTTGTGTTTGATGATACGGCTGTTTTTTGATAAGAGCCTTGAAGAGACAGCCTTGCTATGAGTATCCTGGCCTCACTGATGTCATTTCCTGCTGTGAAATGAACTTCAGTGTGCTCTTCAAGGTTGGCCATGATAATTGGTCTCCCTTCTCTGGGAGTTCAATTCCTGGTCAGGAATTTGAACGTTTTAATCCAATTATCAGCTCATTTGTTGAGCCTTGAAACATAAGTGGAGATCTTCCGTGTTGTTGGTGTTGGTGTAGCATTAATGTTGGTGTCCTTCGAAGGGAGAAGCAACAGTGCGAGACCTACCCTTTTTTTTTTCTCTCATTAATCGTCTTAAGTCTCAGTCGATTACCATTCATTGACACTACACCAGAAATACAACAACCAGTTATGCATTATTATATTAATCAAAACTTAATACAAAAAATGTAATACGTACATACGTAATACATAATACAAAAAAATTTTGTATCACCAACCAGCACTCAGTAGCCACGGATCTAAACTGATGAATTTTAAGGACTGCTTACAGAATAATAAAAAATACTTAAGGGAGATGGAGCATTTCTTCTGATGAGCGTTGCTAATTTTAAGGTTCAGCCTTTTGTTTTTATGTGTGTAAATGTTTTTGCTGTGTGAGTGAGCATATATGTATTTTAAAATGTCTTTCAGACAGTTATCTTCTGTCTACGGGTGTAATTGCTAATCTATTAAAAACAGGACCCGCCTTCTGAAATGTATTAACTCCATGTATACATAAATAGACTCTAAAATGAGTTCAGGGTTCCATCTGAAACTTATGAATTTCGTATTGTAGTCTTTCTATATTTATTAGAAGGTGCTCCTGATCCTTTCCATCTAAATATTAGAATACTCATCTGCTTTTGTGAAAAGTGTGATCTATCCCCATCCCTCCTAGCGGGCCAGACCTGGGGTCAGCTCCCAACAGCATGTGGTTCTTGCTTGGTTAGTTTTACTCCTCTTGGCTCTTGGGATGCCTCAGGACTGGACTGGCCTGTTTCTTACTGGGGGGTGGGGGGTCGCCAGCACGTCACGGTGCCAGGGAACCAGAAGTGAAATCCGGCACCACAATGGGGCCGTTATTGTGGCACAATAGGATTTTGTTCTGCGCTCGGCGGCCTTTGCACTGAGGGTCCTGGTTTTAATGCATGAGAGATGGCAGCTCGCTGGTGCGCGTGTGCACCAGTGTGCGCTCGGCACTCACTGTCCTCAGTTCTGCCTCCTCTGTGTGGGGAGGGCTTGGATGTGTGCTGTTCAGTGAGTTAGAGGGGAGGGGATGTGGCCTTACTATAGCTTGGTTTATGATGTCACGTGCTTTGTCTCGATTGACCCCTTCCCCTCAATCCACATGGTTAGCTACACCCCCTTCACCAGTGCCCAGCCAGACCTACCTGGAGGTGCTGATCTACTGCGTGGGTTTCTTCCTCATCTGCGTCATGGTGGTGGTCGCCATCATATTTAAGATACGCAGCACCTCCAAGAAGAGTGACTTCAACAGCCAGCTGGCCGTACACAAACTGGCCAAGAGCATCCCACTGCGCAGACAGGTAACAGAAAGTAGATGGGGGGTTTAAACTCTTACTACCCCTGCTTCCTTTGCTTCCACTTCCCTCCAAAAAGTCCCTCTGCAGGCCTTAGAGTAACACCTCCCCCCCCCAACTTACTTTTTATATTCTTCACTCATTCTTATTCATGGATGCACTAATTATATGGCCTTTCTCTATGGGGATGGATGTGCTTATGGCTCTTTTAAGCAGGCAGGCGGTTTTCGGCAAACACCAAAGGCGCGACAGGTATGAGCAGAAGGCAGTCATTATCCGCCTCCGGCAAAAGTGGCCTCCTCTGTGTTTTGTGCTACTTATAACTTCTTCCACCTGTCTCCTCCCGCCCCCAGTGCCCTGGACGGCCATGGCTCTGCCCCCCCCCTGGCCGCCATCCGTCTTCTCGCCCCCGGTCTCAGACGATGACGTTGTGGTCTATGCTTGCAGGTGTCGGTGGACTCCAGCTCTTCCCTGAACTCGGGGGTGATGTTGGTACGTCCCTCGCGCCTTTCCTCCAGTGGCCTGCCCATGCTGTCTGGCGTCTCTGAGTACGAGCTGCCGCAGGACCCCCGCTGGGAGGTGCCACGCGACAGGTGGGGGAAGAGCCCTGAGCCACTCCGATTTTACTGATTACACCCTGAAATATTTACCGTATATCATTGTTAATAAGGGCACTGATAAATGGAAATGCAACTCCCTGACTTGTACGTCATGCAGTATTTTCCTGGCTGCTGATGAACTCCATATTCCCTATCCTTCCTGCAGGCTGGTGCTTGGGAAGCCCCTTGGGGAGGGATGTTTTGGCCAGGTGATGATGGGAGAGGCTGTTGGACTGGACAAGGAGAAACCCAATCGGGTCACCAAGGTGGCTGTTAAGATGCTGAAATGTAAGCAGAGTTGGGGCTCATCGCGGGAAAACATCACAATAATGTAATGATTAACTTAATCTCAAATATAGACCTTCATTCATGCATATTTTGTAGCTGTCGCTCAAGGCTGAGTTTCAAAAGGTGGTATAAAACACCAGTTATGACATCATATGGAAAAACAATTGTAAGGAAGATTTCTTCCTTTAGCTATTGTCCTTTGTGATGCCAAGTACATTGTGACATAAGTGTTATAGTGGAGTGTGCACACGTATGTGGGTCTGAAGGAAACCCAGCATGCCACCGGTGTTCTGTCTCTCCAGCCGACGCGACCGAGAAGGACCTGTCGGACCTCATTTCCGAGATGGAGATGATGAAGATCATCGGGAAGCATAAGAACATTATCAACCTGCTGGGTGCCTGCACCCAGGATGGTGAGTTCAGTGGGGCTCAAGGACATTAAAGGGCGTTGTGTGACTTGGAAAACAAATCAAACAAAAAGGGGGAGAGGCATGCGATGCTTCTTTGGAAGTGCATGTTTACAGCATGCATTTCAGCCTCCAGACATTTTCCAGTGTCCTGTTCCTCAGATCTCAGATAACAGATAACCCTGACACAGCATTCTAACTCGTGTCTTGGAAACAGATTAACCTTCTGCTGAACGAGATCTTTCCCCGTTCTTTGGCTCCTGTTGAAGGGAGCTGATTCGATTCAGCGTAACAGCTTTCTTCCCTCTTCTCACACTGCTGTTCAGAGCTGAGTTGTGTGTGTAGCTATTTGAAGATGCAGCACTCCTACAACATTCATAAGTGGTGCTGAGATCTCCAGCCGACCTGTGTGATTATTCCTGTTTGCTCTTACCGTTTCATCACTGGTCTGCTGCAGCTTTACCCTAATTTGTGCCCCCAAAACATCGCTATGAAATGAGTGGTCAGAAATTAACCAACACCACCCCTCCTGTCGCGTGCGTGTAGGACCGCTCTATGTGATCGTGGAGTACGCCTCCAAAGGGAACCTGCGAGAGTACCTTCGTGCCCGCCGGCCTCCTGGCATGGAGTACTGCTACAATCCCGACCAGGTGCCCGTGGAGAACATGTCCATCAAGGACCTCGTCTCCTGCGCCTACCAGGTGGCTCGGGGGATGGAGTACCTCGCTTCCAAAAAGGTTATTGACTGAACGACGAACTTAGACTTGGGGGCATCTGGGGGTTGATTACCCCGTTTACTTGAGAAACACATTGACCCTGTGTGTGGGTGTGCGTGCGTGCAAAGTGTATCCATAGAGACCTGGCCGCTCGCAACGTCCTGGTGACGGAGGACAACGTGATGAAGATTGCTGACTTTGGCTTGGCCCGGGATATCCACCACATCGATTACTACAAGAAGACCACTAATGTAAGTGTGGCCATAACGATGGTGTGCTTATGATGCTCTTTAGTCTTCATTTTCACTGCTTTCCTTCAGCCCGATAGTCTTTCCAATGATAGTGAAACTGAGGTGGAGTGGGAAGGCTGGGGGATAATCACAGGCGGAGGCCGGTTGTAAGACGGTTGTGTTTTTGGTAAGGCAATGCTTTCCATCTGTCTTTTTTGCTTTTATCTGGAGCTTCCAGAGCACAGGGGTTCGATACGTACACAAATAGCATTTTTCATTTTTTGATGTTCTTTAAAAGATTTGTTGCCGAATCATTGATACTGACTTTAAAAGCGCTTAGGAACCTTTTGTTTTTGTATATATTTTTTATATATTCCTTTTATTATTATTTTCTTATTATTTTGCATATGTGAAGCACTTTTGTCAGCGGAAGCTGTTTTTAAAGTGCTATAGTAATAGTTAACTTACTTAGTAATATTTTTGCAAGGCACTGTGTTCACAATGATAAATTTGCTTGGATAGTAGGTGACTTAAGTAGTACCAGGGAGAGTTTGCTAATGAAGTAACTCCTTGTAGAGGCAGTAAACGTGTTTTTTTTTTTTGTTTTTTTTAAAACAGTTCTAACCCTGTTGGCAAGTAGCAGAAACCCTTAATTTCCATCCCTGGTGCATTTTATTGATATCCCATCATGATGAACTGTACACTTGTTACCGTGGTACTCTGATGTTTGGAGACTTTCCTCGGTAATGGGACACATGGTGTCACCGCAGGGTCGCTTGCCTGTGAAGTGGATGGCCCCGGAAGCTCTGTTTGACCGAGTATACACGCATCAGAGTGACGTGTGAGTATTACATCCGTTTCTGTGTTTACTGAATGGGGCAGCATGAACAGTGAATACGAATTAGCTTCAGTGCGAGCGGCACGCGGCGGATAGCAGTGAGCCTCAGCACGAGCGGCACGCGGCCAAGGATAACAGTGAGCCTCAGCGCGAGCGGCACGCAGCCAAGGATAACAGTGAGCCTCAGCGCGAGCGGCGCGCGGCCGTGGATAGCAGTGAGCCGCAGGTTAGCACTTGACGTCTCCCTGCAGTCTGGCTCTTGTTTGCGCCCTTCTGAGCTTTGCTTCCGCACAGGTGGTCGTTCGGCGTACTGCTGTGGGAGATCTTCACGCTGGGAGGCTCCCCATATCCTGGGGTGCCGGTGGAAGAGCTCTTCAAGCTGCTCAAGGAGGGCCACCGCATGGACCGCCCATCCACCTGCACCCACGAGCTGTAAGCAGCACGACTATTTCTCCCTCTCCCACCAGAGAGATGATGTTTTTACTGAAGCCTGTCGTGGCCGTAAGGCATCTTGGCTGAGCTGAACATCAGATTCAGCAGAATTAGTCTGAAGTGATGTTCTACTGTTGGCACAGGCCTGTTGAGTGTGATGAATTTGTTACTTCTGGGCCTCCCCAGCACTCCACATTTGCAGTGACCTCCCTCTACCTCCTCTCAACCCTGTCCTCTCATGTCAGGTACATGATGATGCGTGACTGCTGGCATGCCGTGCCCTCTCAGAGGCCCACCTTCAAGCAGCTCGTTGAGGACCTGGACCGTACCCTGGCCATGTCGTCCAATCAGGTGTGTGTACCTACCGTTTCCTCAGCGACCCTCTTACAGTCATCACTCTGCCTGCATGTATCAGTTAGTTTATTGCAGACGTTGGCATATTTAATAGACATTACTCTAATTCATCCAGTGCCGTAATGGGTGCATGTTTAATACAGCTAATGCTGCTTGTATAGCAGTGATTTATCACTATGGGGACTCATTACCGTGTTTTTCTGGCCAATGAATCTCTAAAAGGAAATTATAGCCCCCTGTCAACAGAGAACAAAAGTTACTGTTAAGGCAGTGAAATTCCATGTAGCAGGGCTTGTTGGAGCCCCCCCTTATGGTCCCCTGCCATCCGGTTCTCGATTCTGCAGGAGTACCTGGACCTGTCCGTGCCCCTGGACCAGTACTCCCCCAGCTACCCCGACACCCGCGGCTCCACATGCTCCTCAGGGGAGGACTCCGTGTTCTGCCACGACGCCGGCGCCGAAGAGCCCTGCCTGCCCAAGTTCCCCCCCCAACCCAACGGGCCAGCCTTCAAGAAGCGTTGACGGCCCTTTGCCAAAGTGTCCCCCCCCCACAACAACCTTCCATTTTCACACCACACTGCTACATTTTCATGGGCCTCCCTGCTGGCCTGGACTCGCATGGAGATGAACCTTTCTATGGGGGGGGGCACAGACCTCACTTTTAAACCTCCACTTTATAATTATGAATTTGAACATTTTGGCTGCCTTCGGATAGCATGGACGTGGACTGAAGGCGCTCAGTGGAGCACTCAGCAGAGACTGAGCAGGCACTGGGGAGGACGTGCTGGGGGATACGCCCCCGGGAGCCAGTGCCCCTGTCCACTCCCCCCATTACAGAGGAGACATATTCTTTTTGCCCTTCAGACTTTTTCAAAAAAAAAAACATCCTGCCAAGAAGAATCTTGCACCTTGATTTGCTCCAGTCAGCCAACACATTGAGACCCAACGGCGTTGTGTAAATACAGTTATAAATTTATAAATGAATATATATTTACTATGTACTCGTTTATTTTATTTTGTCCCCTTTTTTGTACACGGACACCCCCAGTGGAGTAGGGTTTGCGTGATGTGATGAATCCGTGCTGAAATTGTATTGACCATTAACTGGCCAGTTGTCCTGGGTTTGCTTTTAGCCCTAGCATGACCTGCTGCTCCAATACAGACACTCTGTTCCTTAATCACGCTGCGGCCTCGCTCTGCCCCTGTGGCGATGTGGCCATCGGACCCAGGCGAGACGCCAGCAGATCCCGTGTCACACGTGTGACGTGTCCTCGGCTGCCAATGACAATCTGAGAAGCCGTGTCTCACGGTAGCAGCAACGACGGTCTGTCGCCGCTCGCGTTTCTGTTGTTTGAAAGGCGCGATCAACTGTGACTGTCTTGTCTGTTCAACGTCAGAACGATGTGCGTAATGGAGTTTGGTGCACTTTACTGCTGCATATGTCACATAGGAGCTGCATGATTCTGTACCTGCAGAGACCACCAGGGGGCATGCTTCCAGCAGACCTCTTACTTTGGGGCTTTCGCGGGAAATGCTTGTCATCGTAAAGGATCATCATAAATAAAGAGCTATTAAAAATTAATCTTTTCAGACTTCCGTAGCATGTAATTATTTTAGATACTGGTCCATAAACAATGCCATTGGAGATGTTAACCATGTTTATGGGATTTGATACAGCCCCCTTAGTGTGGAGAGAGTGATTAAAAGTGGTGACGCGGTGCTCTTGTCGGAAGAGGTGGCAGCTTGCTGCGAGAGCTCCGGCTGTCTGGGAAAAGAGCTTCGATCTCCACATGGCTTGGAAACTGGCTCTGGAGCCTGGATTCCTGCTATTGGCTGAACCGTCACCGTGAAAACGCTCCTCAGGCCAACGGACAGCTGCTTCGGATGCCATCCACTAGCCTGCGTGACCCAGGGAGCATTGGGGCTGGACACGCATAGATGTGCATCTTCCACGGTTCTGTGCCTTTGTGCTTATGTTTGCCCAGATGGCCTGTTATCCCCCTATGTATGCCTGCTAAATACTGCCCCTTTTCTTGTTTTTTTTTTTTTAAAGAGTCATCTTAAACTTGGCATATCGTACTCTAAAATGGTAGTGCTTGTTTTTGCATATGTTCAATTTTGATAAGTCGACTCTCTTCAGCTGTTACTTTGTAGACTCTCCATAACATGGAGCAAAGAATTTATTCGCATAATGCATTCGACCACAACCATTTCCTTAGTTACCCAAGCGTATCTTATGTTCTCTTTGTACACTAGAGCACACATGCGGGATACCTCTCCTGTTTATTACCTGTCTTTAGGTTAATGCTGCCAGGTGCCCATTGACCTACGTTCAAAGTCTAGGGTGTTCTTGCCGTCAGACTTACAGGTTATCTATTACGTTTCAACTTTCAGTCTTCAGGCTGGCATTGTTTTGAGACCTTTTTACTCATTCTCATTTTATCTCATGCTGTATCCAAATCTTGGGATTTGACCCCATGACCTTTGCATTGTTAGCATGTTGCGCTACATGTTCAGCTGTAGGAGCTTGTTGAACTTTAGCTGCAAGTTCTATTCTTTGGCTCGAAACAATAATTAAAGCCTGAGGCCAAGTGAATGTTGTTTTTGGTGCAGGTCTTATAGGTATTAATTGTCACATCCTGTGTTCATGCAATGCTAGCATTTGAAATATACTGGATATATACAATGGAGGTTCCTGATAAGGAAGGCCATACCTTAAAACTATACAGTTATTTCCTGAAAAGACACCTACTGATTTACCAGGAAGGTTGTCTTCTGGAAGGTTCCTTTACATGAATAATGCGATAGCTTCCTGGTTCGTATGTAGGAAAAACTGTGAATGATTAAGCTTGCTCCTTTACAAAAGGTGTGGCCCTCTTCTGGGGTCTTAGATTGGTGGTGGGTGGTGCTTCTGGAAGGTTGTGTTATTTCTTTGAAGTCCAAGCTGTTAAAATTGGCACCTGCCCTCATCAAGGCCCACTACAAGCACAACTCTGGGAGTGGATGCGGAGGTGTGCGGCTGGTTAATGGCACACGCCTAAGGCTCATGGGACAATTGAGTGAAATTATCGCTTCCAACAGATGGGCCTGCGTTGGTGGGGCGTCCTGGGCATGAAGGGGCTCCTCCCCCCTCCCCAATCAGCTGCCAGTCACCCTGAAAGTTTATGCACTGATGAATGCGATATACTGCCTGCTGTATATTTTTGAAACTGCTAATACAGCAGACTGTTGCAGATGGGATGGTTTGGTCCAAAGTTTCTTAGTCACTTCGGATAAAAGCATCAGATTAATAATTCAAAGTCTCATTTATCAATTATTAAGCTATTAGGTGTTTTTTTCTACACCGTGGCCTGGACTGACATCTCATTCTGGGTGTTGCCCTGTGCCGCTTGCGACAGACCCCAGGAACCCCCATAACCCAGCCTGCATGATGTTTTTTTTTTACATACAGTACTGTGCAAAAGTCTGTCAAAGGAAATGCTTAAGACTGTTTATCTGGGTAGTAAGTATTTGTGTGCTCAGAACAAAAAAAAATATTAGAACACATGCAAATTAAGAGTAGCATAATAAAAACTAACAGGAATTTCTTCTGTTCACTGAAAAGTTGCTGAAATCTTGTTGGATGGCTAGAAGAACAGCTTGATTAGGGTAATGGTCTAGTCAAAAAATCCATTATTGCATTGTGTGGTTGCTGCAAATACTGGGGTGACTTTAGGAGAGGTTTTATAGTGGCTAAGCTGACACACATTGACAGGCATAATATAGTTTTACACTAACATCCGACATCGTTTTCTTTGATTTGCCTTAGATTTTTGCACAATACTGTAGGTCAAATGCAAAATTTGAGAAGACATTCATGAGAACAGTGAATGTGAGCCACGAATGAATTCATAGCATGAGGTGCAGGTTTGTCTTTGTATGTTCTTTGCATACCCGTGATCGCAGGTCTGTGGTAGGACCGAACGCCTGCGTTTGATGAAATGCCGTCTTCTGTCCACAGATGTGTCAGTCGCACGCTGTGGCTTCATCCTCAGCATCGTGGGTCTGCTGACGTCGGTGGGATTCATTTGGCTGTTTAGGACTGACAGATGGTCTGGTCTTCACCTTGTTGGTTGCCCCCTAAAGGTGATTGTCAATCAAATTATTCCTTGGCCCTGGTACATTGGGGGCAGGGCGGGTTGCTTATTTGAGCCATTATATGAAAGCAGCAATGACATCAGTCTATTTCTGTGTTGTGACAAACATTAAGCAATCTAATTAGTTATTGATGGAGGCGGAAGGGGAGTAGCAGATCCGGAAAGTTGGAGGGTACTGGCCATGTTGGGGAGTCGCACCAGGCAGAGTGAAGGGCGACTTGGGCAAGGCTCTGTCTGCTCGGGCTGGTCCTGGTGGAGGCTCAGATTGAGCTTTCTCAGTGAGGGCCACAGTCAGGGATCCCTCTGAACTAATCCTCCCCTAAAGCACAGTTTGACCAAACCTATCCAGCTGTCCTGCCATTATCCATGCCAGTTATACGAAAAGCTGCGTCGATTAAAAAGATGAGTGGTGTTATAATGCTGAGGGTGCATGGGGTGTGCAGGCTGCACAGGGGATGGAAACGGCCTTCCTGGTGGCTTTGTCCAGCCCTTGTTTAATACCTTTCTCCATTATGGTGCAGGAATTTAGCCTGAGGGAAGGTTAAATCACTTCTGTTTTTTTTTTTCTTTCTTTGCTCATCATGGCTGTGACACATACTTCCTGTCCTTCGGTGCCGTTCACCTAATCTTCCCCAAGAGCTCTGTGTGTTGGCGACAGACAGACAGACAGACAGACAGACAGACAGACACACACACACACACACACACACACACACACACACACGCACACACACACACACACACACACACACTGTCTCTTTGTTCTTTTGCGTCTTACCGTGCCTCATGTGACGCATGTACCCCTGTCCCACTCCCCCTACTACCCCCGCTCATGTTTAAAGTGAGCCCTGTGTCAATTCTCATCTGCTTTGAGAGGAACCATCTTGACCTGGGTGCATGTCACAACACCTGGACCAGCAGATAGGCTTGGAGGACACCTGGATGAGGCTTGATGGCAGGAGGTGGCTGTCCATTGCCAACCTGACGGTAAATTTGACAGTGTAGTGAGGAGGTGTTACACTATGGATGTGGAAGCACAAGGTACCTGTTTGTGTCGGTGCATCTCTGATGGATAGTGTGCTTACTGGGGTCAGTGCATGTGCATGATCATAGTAACTAATGCTGCAATATGACCTTGACGATTTGCGTTTTGAGCCACATATTGTCTGCCCATTATTCCATTGTGAGCAGCCTGGTTTCCTCTCAGAAGACAAAAGCCTGCAGTTCAGGTGAATCATGCCCCTTAGGTTTGCCCTGGGCTGCCTTCCATCCGGGGGATAGCCACAGTCTCCAGGTCAGGACTCATGTTACTGTCCGTGTCACCGAACACAGGTTTCTAAAAGTGGGATCAAGTTGCTGGTCACTTTAGCAGAACAAGGTTTGGTCTTGGTATGTAATATTACACGGTGACAACATCCACACTTTTTTTCCGCTTAACGGAACCGTATTGACATCAAACTGCAATTTATGCATCTGTTCTCAGTCAAAAATCATATCGAAACTGTACGGTAACCTGGGGCGCTACCGTAACTGTATTTTATTGGGCATCAGTAAATAAAAACCGGGCCATTGATTTTGAAACATTTTATTTCACCATTTTCACCAGTGGGCGTTAAAATTATAGGCCTTCCTGGGAGAGCTGCTTACCTCATTTAATTGCTTATTTGCTTACTGTTTATTGCTGTGTCTCGGGGTGACTGAAATAACCCTCATCTGACAGCGTGTGGCGCTAAGCAGCCTGAACGTCAGTGTTCATTAATTACCATGGTGTCCAGCTGCTGCCTGCTCACTGTAAACAAAGTGTTCCGTTTGTGTGTAATGTAGTGACATGCAAAGTTCTTAAGCCGTGTTGGTGGTTTGGCGCTTTGAGAAAGGGACAATCATGACCTGCTCTCTTCTTCCATCTTTCATTTGGCTATGAAGTTCCAGTCATTGCATCCAGCGGGAACTTGCCACAAAGTGGCAGGAAAACGAGCGGAGCAACTGCAGCATGAGGTTAGAAAACGGCATCAGAATGTGCAGTGATCCCTGGAAACATCATTTTCATCCATTCTCCAGTCCTTTCTCTTTGCTCGAAATGGTTTTAACCCGATCCCAAAACGAGTCCCAAAGCCATATTTGAAATCTTTATCCATTACACGTTTAGTTTGGATTTTTCCGGCCAAAAAGCATGAAACGACCGGAATCCCGTCCCGGCTGTCCCCTCCGTGGGCCCTTGCGCTTCCTGGGATCGGCTCGATGCTCCCTGCCGGATTAGCGGCATGGACACACATGAAAGGCCCTTTTCCTCCCGCACCTATTTTGAATGTATCCGTAGGGCTCATTTCTTGCTTGTTTTTTAGTGATTCAGCAGCTAACGGCAACGTGTAAACTATTGTAGCACCTTTACTTTTTAAACATTAAAGTTTTTTGTCGGCCTGAAAATTGTTGCTGATGTAATAATGTCTTCCTTGTTCTCGAATAGCTGCCATGGATTCTCACCAAGGAAGGTGAGAGGTTCACAGATATGCAGTAGAGCCTCCTGGGACTGGGCTGGTCTCAGGGCGTGACTATGGGTGGGCAGGGGGTGGAGTTTTACTGTCGCTGCCACCAGCACCACAGCCTCAGACACAGTTTGAACACTGGTGCCCACCCAAATGCCCACCGGAGGGTGGCATCCCGGTTAACACCACTGGCTGGTCTGTGCCATGTCCAAGACAGAGGCCAGCTTTAACAAAAGAATCTGCTGAAGTTCATTTATGTGATTACAAATTACGAATCTGGGCTGTTTGTTCAAGATGAAATACCCTGTTATACTACCAAGGGAAAATAAGAGTCCTCCAGCCTCTGCTGCTGCTGTGACTGTTTCCTCTCTGACAGAAAGTTCTATCATCCTTTTCGAATGGGCGTGTACTCCTCCTCTCCACAGCTCCCCAGTTTCGCACCTGAGCGCTCACCGCCAAGTGACACGCTGCCACCCATTATACAGACAGCAGAGCGTTACATAAGCGTTAATTAGTGGGCAGCCAGGTTCTGCAAACACTGACGGTCACATTCGGGGGTATATATAGACACAGCTTCTTTCCACTGAGGGTAAATAACACGCTTCTAAAAGTACTCCGGCAAACACATGTATTTTTTGCTCTGGGGTAGGTCTTCCTTAGGCAAACACTGGATAATGCATGAACTCACGGCTCTACGCCTTTGCGCTGGCAGTACCAGCTGTAGTTTCAATTAATCGCTTGCACCAGAACATGCATCCTGAATCCTATAAAGGTGATGCGGGGTTGGGGCTCTCAAAGTCGGGCTGGGAAGAAACGGAGCAAAGGAGCACACGTGAGCCCCTGCTGTAGCTGGAGAAGCCTAGGATGGGATTTTTCTTTTGGTGTCATGAGGCCACACGTAGCTGTACAGGCCAAATGATGGGTGTCCCTGCTGGCAGGAGGTTCTACTGCGCCTAGCCTATTTCTGCCTTTTGTTTGCTGACAATAGGCTGTAAATGAATCCCTTCACCGCTACACATTGGGATGTGAAGTGGGTGTGTATCAGGAGTGTACTGGGGCACTGGGCAAGCAGAGGCAATCGCTGGAGAATCCTTCACGATTGTTATGCTGGTGCACAGATCTCTTCGTTCCCAAAAAGCTTTCCATCTATTGACCCGTACGTGTTTTTTTTTTGTTTTTTTTAAAGGACACAGCGGCAGGCCGCACCACAGATGAGCTTCAGTTCTGCCTTTTTCTCTCCTGACTGCTGCCCCCCTTGAGAACCATCAGGTTCCTCTTCAGGCAGGACCTGTGCCTCCAGAACCAGGTTACTGCTGTCATTGTACTGAGAAAACCTACACGAAATAAACCCCATGTGTGCCTTCCTGTCTGCTGGAGGAGCTCAGGGCCAGGGTTGCCCACGTTTCTCCACGGGGAGGGTAAGCTGCAGGGCTACCTTCTGGGGTAGGTGTTCCTCTGCAGTCCGCAATCTGCCGACCAGGGAGCTGGTCAACAAAACCATTATAGAAGCTCATAGAACGTTACCACACTGAAAAGGAAACTGACAAGTCCTGAGTGGCAAGGGATGTGAAACGCTACAGCCCACAGCATTATCTGCTCTGTTTACCCAACCTTTATGTCCATAATTACTTTAGCTTTCTGACATCACAAAAAGTGCATTTCATTCAGCTCAATGCAAAATCCAGCAGTAAATGATGCTTTAGATATTTATCACAGGAGGATCTATACATCTGTTCAGGCTGCGTAAGGACACATTATGATTTTTCGGTTTGTATAAATTTGTATCGGTAATCCTTATTTATTTCTCCTGTGAATTTTCAAAAGTCTGCTGACTTCCCATTCTGCTGTGAAAATGGGCAGGAATGGAAAATGGCTGAAAATGGGAAGGTTGTGTTAGGGCGAAAGTGGGACTGGGCAAAAACCAGTGAAAGTCCTTAACTAGCAGAGCAGAGTGGCCCGAGTGATGTGAAAGGCCACCAAGGTCATATTTTGGTTAATGGAATGACTGAAAATCACTGTTGTTTGCAGCACATACTTACAGCTGTAACACTGGGCCATAATGTAGTAGCTTCTTAGAAGGTCTGTTTAAATCTACATCTGCATGAATATGTTACTGAGATACTCTGTCCACCCCGAAGTCTTTAACCTGAGCGCAAAAGCCTCATTGCTCAAAGTTGATTGATTAGCACGACATGATTTATCAGTCTTACTGGGCTCAGTGTGGCAAATGAGCCATACTAGTTCAATGGTAATGGGATCACAGATGGACTCTGGGGAGTGGGGGGGGTGACAGTGAACCTGGGTATTACTATTCCCCATTGGCTGAGGCCCCAGGCTCATCTATTCCCAGGAAAAAGCACACTGGGAGTGATAGGTTGTGCCCAAAGACACCTGTAAGAGCATGAATCAAACCAGGGTTATTGCATTGCTGCCCGCTAATCACATCATATCTGGACTTTCCTTCATTTTAAATGAATTGTGTTCAAAACTTAATTTTTTGATGTAACTAATGCTGAAGGATTTCACACTATGCCCTTTCAAATCAGGTTATGGGGAAAAAACCCCTTTGCCATTTTTAAATGAACAGTTTATCCTCATGAAACTGAATGAAAAGCTGAGCCTTGGGTCATATAAACAGGAAATAGGGCCATTCTCCTCTGCGGGTCATAGGAATCGGGATGAGGACCAGCTTTCTGTTATACTGTAATACAGAAAGAAGTTTCTTCAAATCCAATAGGCATTTATTATGAACGATTTTAAACTGCCCTTTGCCATGGATCTGGGTCATCTGGAAGAAGTGAATGCAAATGACGTGACTGATGTCCTCCCTTACCTCTTTTGACGTTCTTCCGGAGGTTCCCGTCGTGTCCTCATGGCATCTGCAGAGCAGACTGGGTCACACTTGAAGACCGCCACCTTGTGAGTCATTATTTTTCTGTTTGTTCTTTGCTGGCGTTTTGTTATATGAAATTGAATAACAACAAATTGAATTTGCGAGTGTGTCAGTGGTATTCAGGGAAGGGAAATTGACTCATTTTACCAGGGTTTACCTTGCAGGGTGGAGAGACCCTAATGTGTCCTCAAAAGACAGTGAGCCCCTTCCTTACTCATATCTGGATGCTCCCCTGACTGATTTGTGGCACAGATGTGAGATCAGGAACAGAGGCCTTCTCTCAGGCAGCTGGGTCTGCACTCCGAGCTTCTCAAATGGCAGAGGAAGCAAGACTGTCATGCCACAGTGGGGTCCCAAAATCTGGGAGCCCCATAGGCCAACATAAAAGCCATCGCTGCCAAGCCCAGCCCAGAAAGCCGAGGGATCCTGTTGAGTCTGCACATGTATAGCGGTAAGAAGGGTGTCTGGGGAGGGAGGGTTATGCCCATGCCAGTCCCTCTCCATATGCAACTTTCATTTTGTCTATTAATTTAGAGGAGAAGGTTTTTTTTTTTCCTTCTTTTGGCTCTGAAGCCATTCCAGGACAACAGAGGTTTTGAATTTAAACAAACCCTTTCCAAGGCACAGCTGTCACTGGCAATGGGAAAGAGAGAGAGAGAGACAGAGAGAGGGGGGGGGCAGTTGGAAAGAAATTCCTGAGCCAATAGCTGCTCTTCTCTCTTCTCCCCCTGAGTTTAAAGTGGCCCTCTCACTAATGCCTCCCGCCTCGCTAAATACAAACGTATTTCATACGCAAATTTGCACTCTGATTCATTTGGGGTACTTTCACTTCATTTCAGTGACTCATTCAGTTCATGGGACTGGAATTCCACATCCACTAAGGAACCACCAACTCACCAACTTACAAATTACACACTCCAAAAGATTTACTTTGGGTTGTGACTCACCTTCTTCAAACTGAACTTGTTGCAGAAGGTCATAACCAAATAAAATCTGTTGCTAATTTCCATTTATTGGGTGAAAGTAACAACATAGGAATCATATTTTGGCGTTGCCTTTTTTTTGGGATGTGGTTCCTGTTGAGTGAAAACGCAATAGCAAAACAATGAAAGAGACTGTAGTACTGGTACGTCTGCCAGAGGGCGACATTGGAATACTTTTAGTCACAAAAGTAATTTGCTTCAGAAGAACCAAACAGAGTTATAGAGACACACAAACAGGTAAGTTTGATTGATCCCACAGGGAAATTTGCGGCAAAGGAAGATAAAGTGCACAGATATAAACATATAGTACAAAACACAAGACAAATGTAAGATGATATATACAGTGCAACAGCTTTGTGCAAAAATTAATAGATAAATAAGAAGATAAAAAGAGGGGTGTACATAAGATGTCTGTAATCATATGTAGTTATGTAGCGGGTTTTTGTTTGTTTTTAAATGTTGTCCTGGCATCTGATACGGCTGGGGCTGACGGCTGGCACATACCTTAAAACACCATGGCTAAATGAACTGTTAGCTAAATGTTCTCCGAGAAAGATAGAGCGCCCCCTGGAGTGCATGGGCAGAATTGTCCATGATGTTATCCAATTTTTCCGCCATATTTCTCTCTGTCCCACTGGGTCAGGGGTCAGGCCTGTGATGGAACTGCCCTTCCTGATGAGTTTGTTCAGGTGTTTCCCAAGCAGGACACAGTGTAGGGATGTACGCTGGCCGCTGTGGACTGGTGGAACATCCCCAGCAGCTGGGTGCTGACAGAATAGGACATAATCCTCCTTAGAAAGTAGATTCTGCTCTGGCCTTTATTGCGCAGCTCCATAGTGATGTCTGCTGCTCAGCTGGATGCCTGGGTACTTATAGGACTGCAGAACCTCTCCTTCCTGCCACGTGAAAGCAAAATAGGGATTTTTTTATATATGGTGGTAATAATTATGTTAAAAATTCTGTGTTTTTGTAATAGATATTAACTGATGTTAATGCTTGTGTATGGTGTATATTACTTCATGGACCTGCTTTTATTAATTTTATGCAATACCATTGGCAAGCTGAGGCCATAGCCTGAGAACAGAATGAACATGAATGTTCTCCCGCTTCTGAATGCGTGTGCAGGGACCTGTGGGTTCCTGGTGTCTTGCAGTAACAGCTCAAAGCCCCTGAGCCGTGCCTGTCACCGACATGCTTGCTTATCCCTGGGCTCACATCGTTCTCCTTGATTGTGTGGGCAACAGCGCCCCCTGTGGCCATTTCATGTATTACCAAAGTAAACAGCTGGCCTCGATGTACAGGCACCCTCAGTAGTATGGCTCAGCTGTACGTGCTGCTTTTGTGGAACTCTGATTATTGATCAAAGCATTTAAACCCAAGTTATTCCTGAAGATTGACTGACTGTTTACTTTCAATGCCCTCAGATACCCTTTTTATATGTCTACCATCGACAAAGAGCTCAGAACAAATTCGTTGTGAAAAGTGTGAGTAAACAGTGGACAAACACTTTTACATGATTGTCTATAAGAATTTGACAATTTGCTTGAATTAGCTAGTAGTACCTTGATAATTTTTAGAAGCTTGTCATCACATGCGAATGACCTTAGCGTTAAAGTTTGAATCCCACCTGGAGTGCTGGTCAGCGCCTTCTCAGAAGATGGTGCTTTGGCCAATTACCCATATTGCCCTGGGCATAATCTGCCACTGTTTGACTGATATGGTTTATTTTATAAAAGGAATGCATTATAGTAACAGCATTTAAGATGTGCCTAATGACATTTGCCTGACTTTCACTATTGCTGACAGACGTTTAACAGGATTGCAGATCCCAGAGAGATGGCGGGCAAAAATTCCAAGGCGTCACGTTTTCTTTTACAGGAACATAGAGGAACATCCCAGAATTTGAGAATTTATTTCTAGCTAGTGAGCCTGTTCTCTGAATTCTGAGATTCTCACTGAGACTCCCTGAGTGCCTAATTTAACTGGAAAACCAAAGGAAAGGGTAAATGAAGCAGCTGTAAATGGGTAAGAATGTATTTTATAAATTATTTTTTTTTCCCAGATTGATTGTACTACACTCTAGGCCACCACTATCCTTTAAAAGCTGAAGGATCTTAAACGTGATCCATTTTCTGATTATTCAGAGACCACTTCCATCTAGGAGATTCAAGTAGAACAGAACAGTGGAACTTTATTAATCCCTGTGGGGAAAGTCTCTTTTTCACTGTACCTCTATACAGATGAGAGTAAGCTTGGAGGTCACAGCGTAGGAGTAGCCACCTTGCGGCATCCAGGGAGTAAAGGGCCCATGGACTTTGGTGCCTACTCTGTTGATACTGGGCTTGAACTAGCAACTTTCTGGTCACAAGCACAGAAGTTTAGCCTGCTGGGCCACACACCACTTCCGAGAGTACCTATCAGTTCTCGTTCCTCCTGGTAGCCACCTGTACCTATTTGTGTATGTACATTTGTATGTACATTTGTTTTACTCCTGGCCAAAAAGTTTAAGAGGTATTTTTGGACAGGAGTGGGGTCTGGTAAGCTGATTAAAGGGGAAAGCAGCACCAAGCCTGGAAACCGCCAGACTCCAATGGACTCAATTTACTACATGCCTGTACACACGTGGCATTTTTACACAGCTGTCTCCCCAGAACTGGATCCACTCTGGTGCGAATCCCAATAAGACTGACCTGTGGAGGTTTGTGCCCCCATGCCGGAGCTAACTAGGCAGACAATTAATGATTAACCTGAGGTAACATGGGGGAAAGAAAAGTGTTTGGCGGTCTCTCAAAAATGGTTTCTTGTTTCCTATTACTTTAAGAAGGTCCATCAGCGGATCTTACCAAAGGAGCCACCGCTCGTTTAACTTTATACCGGACTTTTCTAATATAATCTATTCATCAGTATTAGACCTATTTTAGTTTTCTTGAGACTTATAAATTCTGCATGTATGGTAAGCGCACATATAGGCAGTTATGCCATGTCTTGTAATAACACCGTAATGTTTAAATGCAGCATTTAAAAGATCTGAACGGTAGACGGATGGTAAAATCAATTGGTTTTTTCCTGTGGCTGGGAAGATCATGTTGGCGATGATGTATTCTGATGCCCGGAATCCAAAGACGCAGCTGCAGTTAAAATCACATGAGGGTCTGCGCCAGACTCCAGTGCGGAGAGGAAGTGCCCCGTAACCGCGGCCCGCAGTGGGGAAACGGGGTCGGGGATCTGCTTGGTATGCAGCTGTAGCCTGCGTCGTCTTCGCCCCTCCACAAACCCACATTAGCAAAACGCAGCGTCTCTGCTGTGAAAATGCATCCTGCTCTCGCTGTCGTACTGCGGGAACCTGCCCAAAACCACACACGTAAATCTATGCTCCCTGCCTGTGCTCCGTTTCCAAACCTGAACGCCCCCCACCAAGAACACCGCCTCCACCAGACTTCCTGCGCGGGCGGCGATTAATAATTCAGCGTCAGCGGCTCCCCGGACAAGCGCCCCGTTGAGCGCAGCTGCGGCGAGAGGGTGCAGACTGAGCTGGGAGCTGCAACGCGGACACACAGCCTCACACCTCTCGCATCCCCACATCACACAGCCAGGGGTTGCCCTCCCTCTGCTCCTCCCTCCCTCCCCTTTCACTCTCTCTCTTTCTCTCTTGTCTCAGCACAGCCTCCCATTCAGTAGAGTGCCGACGAACAGTGACAGTTTCCGCGGAGTCACCGTTGAATTTCTTATAGCATTTTTTTCTCCTTTTAATTCCTGGAAGAGGCACACAGTTTGCCTCCCTCCCCGGGTCCCTTTTTACCTGCCGTCCACCCAAAACAAGGATGAGTGACGCCAGGCTCCGGAGGACGGCTGGCCAGTGGGCTGCCTTTTGCCTGCTGCTGTGTTTGGTGGGGCTTTCTGGGGCCAGAAGGGCCCCCAAGGTGCCCCGCTGTCCAGCGAGCTGCTCCTGCACAAAGGACAGCGCCTTCTGCGTGGACACCAAGGCTATCCCCAAGAGTTTCCCACCTGGGATCATCTCTCTGTGAGTACCCCGCACTTCTGTGTGGTTCTGTGAGTGAATTCCCTTAAGGTCCCCTGTCCCATGGTCTTGTGTTCCTCTGCTCCTCTTCCTTCTGTCCCTCTGTTCTATCTGTCAGTTCCCATGTATGCCGTTCACACTGGTCAGGGCTCGTCATGGCCTTTCTGGGGCTGCCCAGTGGCAGATATGGTCAGAGCATAAACCTAGACCACTCTGCATAAAGCCAAGCCAGCTATTGGAGAATTCATCCCCTGTGTTACAAGAATGACTGTACTCTATCATAAATGTTTTTCATTATGCTGAGTTTACATGCTGCTTTTGTGAAGGATTGCATGTAGAAACACTCTGTGTGGCCCCAAATTCCATTACTGTTCTGTAACTGTGTTCTGGTAGTCAGCTGTGCAGGTTTGATGTGGATGGCGTTCGTGGTTACAGATGGGCAGGGAAATCCTAGGAGCTGCGTCTGGTTACATCCTCTTGGATGAAGTTACAGCATCTTTCACACCATCTTGATGCCCTAAAGAGAGTCATCACATTTAATCCTCAATGACAGGGAAAGCCTGCAGGCTAGGGGGTCATCTGATTCTCTGAGAACATTCATAACTACGTTCCAATGCAAGTAATGGGAATCATTTGTTGCTATATAGCCATAATTGCGAGGGATAAATTTATCATGAAATTTGTATAGTAAAGTCCTACATTTTTGAGTAGAAAAGTAAATGTAGTATAGTATTATGTGTCAGAAAGCTGTATCTGAGGCCGTGAGACAGGGAGCCTGTTCCAGGCACGGACGAGCACCTTACGCAGTGTGTCTATTGGCAGGAATGCATGTCACTACATAAATATTTCAGCGCTCGTTATCTGCAATCTGTACCGAGTAGTGTGAGCGCGTGTCAGGTGACGCAGAGCCCGGGTACGCATGGTAATACATCTGACATGTCTTAAAATGCACATCACGGTTGCAGAGGAACCTCAGATTTGTGAAATATGGAACATTTACTCCTTCTGCAGTGGATGTGCAGGCCCAGAAACACCCTGGCCTGGAGAAGAAAGATGGCAGATGAGCTCAACATGGTCCTGTGCTGCAGCCTTAAGTCCAGCTTACCACGGCGAGCCTCGGCCTGTCCACCAGTAATAGGGCTACGTGTATAGGAAGAGGGTGGAGCAGGGGCTAAGTGGGGCTCCAGCATTCCTTTAATTACCACTAACTGCTTCTAAGAGATTTAAGTTAATTAAGGGATCAAGCATAAATTTCAAAGTTGATAATGTTTTAACTGGGCCGTTATTAAAGAAACAGTATATGGGAAGAATACTCTGCAGGACCGGGGAAGAGAGTTTATACCTGCAAAGAATGAATCAGATTTTTTTTTTCATAGTTGAAGATGTGGAAGTAAGGTCACTATATGGTGCAGCTTGCCTTGATTTAGAACTGGGGGGGGGGTGGAGGAATTATGAATGCTCAAAAAAGAAAGCACAGTGTCCTACTTTTGCACTGATTAAACTATCTGCAAATCGCAGCCACCCGTGAAGGGTTCAAAGTTAGTGCATCAAGTGCATTGAGTGGTTCCCCAGGAGAAATGGCTGTGGACCCGCGGTTTTTACTCCCTGTACAGATCAGCCTCCGCTGGGTTGGTTTGTTGGATAAACATAGTGAAAGGCTACAGTGTGGGGGCTCTCCACTGTGCACATCTCACTGCTTATGCTGCTGGACAGAAATAGCCTGACGCTAGGCTGAAGATGGGAGCTTCGAAAGTAATGCACATTTGGGTTTGACGTTCCACTCTTCATTAGAGGGTGTCGGGCTCCTCCATGTCCCGTGGCTTTAGGTCAATTTAGCCCTGAGATAATAAGAAGCCTAGTTCTGAACGGGACATTCAAACACCAACCAAAAATGAAACAATCAACCAGCACTGGAAGTTTGATTTTTCTTCCCTGCATAATTCTGATAGAAATATTTTCACATCACTCTGTATGCATTCCGGCGATACTCTGCATAGTGCTGCTGCTGCCATTATGTAAATCCAGCTTAATATATTTCAAAGAGGAGCTGTCTGTCACTTGGCCTCTACCCCCGTCTTGAGTTATGGCTCCGCATCGTGCCTCTTGGTCGCTGTCTTGCCAATGCCAGCTTCGAATAACCATAGCATTTTACTTACTTTGGCTTTTCATTTTTTCCAACAAGATGCTGGTTACATAATCACTTAAGATGCCAGTGTGCCTAGTGGCTAGACCTGCTGCTGCTTCTACTCAGACTAGCTTCTGATGTAGATTCTCCGCCAAGCCCATAACAAACTAGAAAAGAATGTGAATACGCTTTGTTTTCCCCCTGAAGTTGTTGCGATACGGTTAAGTATGTGTCCATGTATTGGTTTGTCCCTACTTTGAAGGTTTTTAGGGTGTGACCAACTTTACATAATGTCATGAACTGCTGTCTCATTAAGCACACCACATTTTTCGTCCACACTTATTTGGAGTCTGACATCCCTCTAGATGATCTGAATCGCCCCTTGACCTCCACTTCCCCATCTCATAGGACAATGGTGAACGCTGCCTTCTCCGAAATCCCGGAAGGAGCCTTCTCGCACCTACATTTGCTGCAATTCCTGTGAGTATGTCTATTGTCACCGCCACCTGCAGGCCTGTGGGAAAACTGCAAGGAATCTCCATAGGTCTGCTACAGTAGGCACACATCTCAGTTGGTGAGTAAGCACTCATTAACTCAGAAGCTTCGCCCCACCATCACTCGTGGCAGGTAAAGGGCTCTGGGCACCCAGACAGATTAAGGCAGCAGCTCCAGTGTTCAGCAGCAGGTTAGGGCAGGTGAGGATGTCTTGGTGGCCTGTCATTAGAGAGGCGATCATTCGCAGTGCCTGCTGCCCACTCGCGGAGGTATCTGTGTCAGTGTTAGCGCCACCGTCGACGTCAGTGTCATTCTCATCCCTGACGACAAGTGCGCCTTTGGTCTCCTCCGGCTGAACAATGGGCCACTGTGCTCCATGCCGGCTGTTTCCCCCACAAGCTGTATGCCTTCTAGCCCAGTTCATCGCCGCTGCCAATTTAACAACTGTTCCAGGTCACTTTGACCCCAGGTGTGAGAAGCAAATCATGAATAAACTCATATTTCGATCTACGGCAAGGAATCCACCCGCACTGGGTGTCATATCAAGAAAACAGCATAATAAGCAATTCCGTCTAGCACACTGTTTATAAATATATTGCTTGTATTGCCCATGGACAGTTCCTATGCTGGATAACTGCAGTAAAAATGGACTCGTAAAAAGCAATGAAAAACAAGTGAATGAGACACCGCATACTGTACTGTACAAGAGTCAGCTGTGCAGCCAAAGTGCTGATTCTGTATAATTCTGATATTTGGTTCCAAATAAACATTCCATATCTTCAGAACGAAGCCTATGGTATGATGATGTAAGTTGCAGGAAAATGGTAAGTTATTTCCAAGGAGGTTAATTTATACGGATGCCTCACCTTTTTTATTCAGTTTCTTGGTAAGAACCAAAGATAATTTATTACTCCTGCCCTTATCGGGTATTCCTTCTTTGTCATGAAATAAACTAATAGACGGAAATGAAAACGAAAATGTCATTGCTTCAAGAGGGAGTTTCTGATAGCCCGTTTTCCTCTCCTCTCCCTCTCTGCAGATTGCTCAACTCTAACATGTTCACCGTGGTTGCCGATGACGCCTTTGCTGGCCTGTCCCACTTACAGTACTTGTGAGTATTTCATTTTTTTATTTATCTGTTCATTTATTTGCAAGGAACATCTTTAAAGCAGTGTTTCCCAATCTTGTCCTCAGGGACCTTCAGACAGTCCATATTTTTGCTCCCTCCCAGCTCCCATTAGGGAGCAAAAATATGGACTGTTGTGGGTTCCCAAGGACTGGGTTGAGAAACACTGCTTCAAAGCAATGAATTTCAAGAAATGGACATCCCGCTTTTAAACAAATGCAGATTACTCCAGCAGAAACAACTCACGGTTATGTGCACAGTAGTAGTCAGCTTTGTATTGTATAATTAGCTATTCGGTCTGCTGAGTACCGTGAGGATCACCTCAGTTATCGTAAGTACACCATAAGCACAGACAGACGTGTGATTAAGTTCATCTGAAAACTTTTTCAGTGTGTGCCAGCATGTCTTACGGTACGGTTCTCTGTATCTCTGGGACCTCTAAGGAAATATATAAAAATAATAAATAGTAATTATTATCTCTTAAGCCTCAAAAAGCCGTGGGAGTCATTTTCCAGCCTAATGTTTTGAGAAAAATGTTAATCAGCGGTTAAGAAATAGTAATTTCCAGATGGGCTCATTTTTTGTCCAGTTACGCATCTTGAGAGCCTGGGGGGTGGTGGGGTGTTCCACCAAGGTCCGTACGCTTCTGCCTGTGGCCTTGCCGGCGTCCCTCTGTGAATGCTAATGAGTACATTATGCTATGAAACACATCCAGCCTGCAGCTAGCCAGAGCACCACTCTGGAACAGCCCCCCACCCCCCCCACCCCTGGCGTGGCACCAAGCCAACTGCTGACATTCGCTGTTCTCATCAGAAAATTAGCAACTGGCCCATTTTAGAGCTCGTATGTTGATATAGCAGGTTGTCGTCCAGCCGGACAGTTCATTGAATATTCTATTTTGATTTGATGCAGATCTGATGCATACTTAAGAGCATTGTTCAGAGGGCGAGGTGCTGGTGATGGTGGGTGGGGGGGATTTCAGTCAGACATCCGCTTGGTCTGCTGACAGAGGTGTTCCCTGATGGCCTCGAAATGCGTATGTCATGCTCTGTAGAATTTAATCTCCTCCACTCTTGTGCCTTGTTAGCATCTTTTAGTTTTTAGCATCCTGGATCCCGTTCCGGGTTTGGAGATGGGTCGAGCAGTGGCCCTTTGCTTGCATTTTAATCTGTCATCCTGTTCCAACCAGACTGCTGGCCCTAAAGTCAGCTTGCCGGCTCGGTTTGTAGAGGAGACACCGGGAGGTGAAGAGAGTTTCAAGAGTTGAAGGAAAGGGTGTGTTGGGTAATTACAGGTGCTTGTTAAATTCTGTGGAAAAGTTGAGGTCTCAGTGTAGGCTTAACGTCAAAGCTAATCTGTGCTGCATCAAAGGCCCCCCCTGGATTTCACGCTGCCATCCTTCTGCCCAAGGTGACTGCCTTAGTGAGTCAATCCTACTTAAGATTCAGACGGTGTCATGGTCCAGTTGAGTGAAATCCGCAGTAATGGCTGCCCCCCAGCCCCCACCCCGGCCCCCCTCCATCTCCGACTCCCAAGGGAGAGGCTTTCAAATAAAATAAATGAATGCGGGACTAATGTGGGCACCATTAAGCTAAGAGGTTTAGAGGAAGGAAAAAGACAGCGCTTGACAAACAAGGAGCCTGGCTGGGAACGGCCACAGCAGCCATAAAGGCTTTGCTTCGATCGCTCTCCTGGGACTTACGGCTTGGCGTGTCCTTAATCCGGCTCCCTGTGGACAAAGAGGAGGAGGAGGAGCTGGAGTGTCGGTGGGGGCTTCTTACTGCCCCAGACCATCTCGTCGTCCATAATGGATCGCCACAAACGTCTGTGTCTCCTAACGTTTACATTGACACCTGGTGTATCTATATTACCTGCAGAGCATTCGTAGCCATTCAGCTGCTCCTGTCTAGTGCTAATCGGGGAAAATCCAACGCTTTCATGGCCTAAGTTAGAAAATAAGAAAAGGAAAATGAACTCAGTTTGTGGGGTAATGAAAATGACTTGACCACCAACTTCCTGTCTGTGTCCCAGGTTCATAGAGAACAATGACATCCAGGCCCTCTCCAAGCACACCTTCCGAGGACTTAAAGCCCTGGCTCACCTGTGCGTACCTCGTTCACCTCTGTCGGTCTCGAATGGTTTGTCTTAAACAGCGTTTCCATTCTCCTCCCAGTTTCCTAAATTGCACTGGAATACATTCCTTAAAGTTATTTTACAATTCCTCCATGTCTGTGCTACATGGTGCAGCTGCTGTCTTGGATCAGCTGTCTTGGTGGGGGGGGAGGTTTGTAATGCTTACGGCCCCTCAGCTGGCTGCAAAAAAAACCCTTCCAGATGAGTCAGGGTCCTGCAGGTGGCCCATTGGCAGCAGAAATAGATGTTCAGCCCAACCAGCCTGGCTGCACAGTGTGAGATATTGTGTAGCTACATAATCTGAGGAGAGATAATGCTTTCTTCAAGACAAGTGTCCTAGCTTGCTGGTGTACAGCACTGCCATGAGAACGCAGACCAGGGAATTATGGGGTTAAAACTGGATAAGCATGCATTTCTGAAGGGAATACATGTATTCTGCACGATTTATTATCCAAATTATTTCAAAAGCCACAATTAACTTAGAAATATACAGGGAAACAAGTGATGATCCTTGGCTTTACTTAATAATATGTGTGCACACATGTGCTCAGTGCTTCCTGGGCAGGGTTCCAAGTGCCCTCAAAACCCTGTTCTGCATAAGTGTTTAGAAGATGGATGGATGAATATTCCAGACAAGAATAGAGTCCGTGATTACCTTGCAGGAATCGTAAATGTATAGAACAGTGGCTATAGCTGTATGCAGTATATTCAAGACATTCATCATTACTGAGGGCACTTTATTTCAAATATTGTTTAAGGCAAAGTCTAAAGGAATTACAAGAAGAACTGGTTTATTATTTAAAATAGGCTGTAAAATGCATATAACATATACTAGAATCTAGTGTTAAGAACTTGTGTCTGCATAAGAGTAGAGTCTGTCCAGACAAATGCGTGTCTTTCAGGTCCCTGTCCAATAATAACCTACAAATGCTTCCGAGGGACCTCTTCAAACACCTGGACATCCTGACGGACCTGTGAGTATACATCAGCCTGCCTGCCTGTCTATCTCTCACTGTGCTCCTGTTCCAGCATCGCTGGGCCCTAATATATGGCCCTGGGGGTATGGGGACCAAAGCACTGCACCGCATTGTTCTCTCCAGTGACCTCATGAGACAGAGCGGGCCACTGTTTGGACCTTGCGCCCTTAGAGAATCTGTTGTTGTCATCCACAACACCTCTGTGTTTTGGTCCGGTTGACTTGTGTTCTTTCACGGTGTCCAGCATCGCTGTGCTCTGTGTTTCCATGGTTTCTATTGTCTCTCCGGTGTATGCCCCCACAGGAGTTCTGTAATATACTGTAATATACTGTCATTACTGGTCTCTGTACTGAGTGATACCGCAGTTTGTGGCCCAATAGCACTCGCTCCCTGTTAGCACTGCTCCCAACATCTCTGTTTTTTTAGGTGTCACTGTACTGTTCATTCCTCAGCAGTCGGGAGTATTGATGCCATATGCGATTCTCGGTTTGTCATCACAACATGTGACTGCAGGGACCTGCGGGGAAACTCCTTCCGCTGTGACTGTAAGATCAAGTGGCTGGTGGACTGGATTGAGAAGACCAATACATCAGTGCCTGCTATCTACTGCGCCAGCCCCTTCGAGTTCCAGGGACGCCGCATCCAGGACCTCACCCCTCGGGACTTCAACTGCATCAGTGCTGGTACGTCCTTCTGGGGGTCAGTCCGACCCCTCATCTTAGGTTCTCTGTAATGTGAATTCCCCTTCCTACCCTGCACACATTCAAGCCAGGACTCACTTACGTGTCAGTACCTAGATTCTTACTATCTAGGAATGTCACTGTCACTTTTTGGTTCTCATAAATATAATTTTTTAATACACTACTAGCAATTATAGCAGTTAAAGACAAAGGGTCGTACTACCTATTAACCTGAAGGTCATCATATTTAAAAAGCTTTAGAGGAAGAATGTTAAGATGCCTGGGATGCCCAAAGTTTAGAACCAGTTTACCTTGTCAAGATCAGTAAGTTTGTACCAGTATCCCACAAAGCAGTGTTCTACAGTCCTGTCCTTGGGGACCTGCTGACAGTCTGCATTTCTACTCTCTCCCAGCTCCCTGCCAGACAGTTCATATATTTGTTCCCTACCAAGGAGCAAAAATGTGGATTGTCTGTGGGTCCCCATGGATCAGATTGGGAAACAGTGCCACAAAGACTGTCTCCTGTCCTGTGCGTCCTGGGATAGGCTACATAGCTAGAAATTCTGGGCCCGCTGACAAAATACACATATATACAACACCCAGCCCGCCCCAAAAAAGACACTCAATAGTTAGCTGTTATGGATGGATGGATGGATGGATGGATGGATAGTTGGTTGGTTGTACCATATTGCTGCAATTCCTCACTTAATAAGGCATTTAACAATAACTCCTTTGAAATTTTGCAACCAGTAATGTGCGTGACGAGCAGCCGGAACTGCACATTGCTCATTTGTCATTCCTCCTCCTGCTTCAGACTTCGCTGTGTATGAGACCTTCCCATTTCAGTCTGTGTCCGTGGAGGCCTATGAGTTCAGCGGGGACCAATTCGTGGTGTTTGCCCAGCCAGACACGGGCATTTGCATGCTGTACGTCTGGGACCACGTGGAGATGGTCTTCAGGAAGTATCACAACATCACGTGTAAGTCTCCTTACATATCGTTCTCCCAGACGCTACTGTAGTTATTCCCATTGTTGTGTGCGATCTAAGAACTGCTTTATGACAAACAGGAATTATTGTTGTATGTTTATCTGTACACAGCAGTATGTGTATGCATTGTCAGAAAAAAGGGTACCAATTTGTACCTTTCTTGTCATTGGGGCTGTACCATTAAGGGTAAATGTACCTTCTAAGATTCAGAAATGGACTATGAGGAGCATTTTGTACCATTGGGGGTACATTAATGTTGTTTGTACCTTGGGCATGTTCCTCAGAGTCAATTTCTGTACCTTAAAAGGTATAAATACCTACAGATATATTTGGCAATTGGCAGACTCTTGAGGGTACAGCTCCGGTGACAAGCAAAGATACAAACTGCCACCCTTCTTTCTGACAATGTACAGGGGTAGGCCTTGAGAATTTTTACTACTGGTCAACTGAGCTAGTTCCCAAAAAAATGTAATACAACATGCAACATGTAAAAATGCATTGTTCATTTTTTTGTACTTGCCCATTTTCTAAATTAGAGATTCCCAACCCCTGTGTCAGCATTTAACCAGTTATGGAACACTAGCGATAGCATTACCCTCACACTTGTATATTACGGGATCATCTTCTATACAGCGCAAAACGATCAACAGACAGCAAAAGGCTGGGAATACCCTAATCTACACCCCTTAATGTGCGGCCCTGGCTATATACCCCTTAATGTGCGGCCCTGACCGTATACCCCTTAATGTACGGTCCTGTCTATATACCCCTTAATGTACGGCCCTGTCTATATACCCCTTAATGTGCGGCCCTGACCGTATACCCCTTAATGTGCGGCCCTGGCTATATACCTCTTATACCTCCAGGAAATTTCTCTTGTATCTAGTCCCTCAAAGCTAAAACCAAAGCAACTCCTTAACAGGATTTTAATCCCTTTAAAGAACACAATGTTGTATGAGGAGCTGTTTGCTTCTTCTTCCAAATGCTAATAATTAGCATTAAATTACCATTTTTTATGTGTGTTTTCATTATTTATTATCTTTTTCCCATATGGGAAGATTCCCAGTCATAATAGGAATTTTATAATGTCTGGTAAAGGTAGTACTCTGCCTTTGGTTATTGTACAGATTGTCATGCATGAATGTGGAAATGTGGGTTCCTCTGTCTCATGTGGCCGTCTGTCGTCTTACAATGCATCTGTTTACCACTGGGTGGCACAGAAGAGCTCTGGGGACTCACCTCAGAAACGGGACAGCCACTGCAGCCTAATAAACGGTTTCAGCAACTGTAATTAAAGCATTTAATAAATACAGATTTTATTGGAGAATAGATTAAAAATGAATGTGCGTTTTTTTCATGGAAGGCTGCTTTGAGAGTTCGTCCTCTCATTTTCTCATTTTTGTAGGTTAAACATCTAATATCTGAGTCTGTCTGTCTGTTTCAGCACGCTCAGCGGTCTACTGCAAGCCTGTGGTTATCAACAGCACCCTGTACATGGTGGTGGCTCAGCTTTTTGGAGGTTCCCATATCTACAAGTGAGTGTCTACTGCCATTACAGATTGGCAGAAAAGATACGAATTGTGATGCTGCAAAAATTTGCATATAGCTAGTGATGTTAAATGATGTGCAGTGGTTAGCGCTGTTGCCTCACACCTCTGGGATCAGGGTTCACGTCTCCGCCCGGGTTCCATGTGTGTGGAG
>JAAGVU020000040.1:12848082-12880174 GCA_011763525.2 Mormyrus iriodes | reverse complement strand
AGTTATTAGTTATGTTCTCCCCAAACGAGCTTGATGGGCCGAATGGCCTCCTCTCGTTTGTACATTTCTTATGTTCTAACCCAAGATCAAATGAACATATTGAAATGATGACTTTTGCTTAGTTAAGTAAAACGACAAATGAACAGCCTGACCCGGTTTCAGAAGAAACAAGGTCATCTCGAACATTAGAAGAGAAGCCACCTGTCTCATGTAAGTCATTGGAGCTGGCTGTGGATTTATGCCTGTTCTGCCCACTCCCTCTCTTCCCAGGTGATGCAGGCCTACCAGGCAGGGGTGGCGGCCCTCAGGATTTCCCTGAAGGACGTGACGGTGGAACGGGCCGAGAGCCTTGTAGATCAGATACAGGAGGTCAGCGTTCACTTATCCTGGTTCTGTCTCAGCGTTCCCAAATGCCATACGTTCTGATCTGCACTGATGTGCTTCTGTCATGAATAGTAATGACTAGATGTACTGCGGGTTGTTATCGCTGTTGCTCAGGCTGTTTGACTCTTGTGTGTGTTTCAGTTATGTGACACTCAGGATGAGGTGAACCAGACGCTAGCTGGAGCCGCACTGGACTCCTCCGGTACGCCATCACTCCTCCTCTTCTATTTCCACTGCGCTTCTTGATTGTAAACATGTTCAAATGTATTTTAACTTTTGTTTTGCATTGCTCTCTGATGTTTTTATGAGTGTGTGAGTATTGTATGGGAAGAGCTCAGCAGAGTCTTTTGTGGGCTACCTGTAGATATAGGTACCTACCCGATGATCTAGAAAAACTCAAGCAATGTTTTAAATCCAACGTGATTTTCGATGCAGGCGGTGACACAGACGAGCTGGAGGAGGAGCTGCAGTCATTGTTAGAAGAGTCTGCCCCAGATGGACCGCTCACACTACCGAAAGTTCCTTCCCCGCCCCTCCCATCAGGTAGGGCTCCTGGTCTCCGTGGAGACAGTTTCCTGGACACCCTGCCGCCTGTGCCCGACTCCACTTTTGGAATCACAGATGACGAGCTGGACAAAGAATTGAAACGCCTCTCCATTGCCGACACAGGTCTGTCTTTCACTGTAACCCGTTCTGCTTGCCGGTCTTATGTCGGTTTTTATATATATATATAAAAATATATATAAAAAAATATACATGACTTAGGTTTGCATAAACATTTCTGATTTCTCTCTTCTATCCCTGTCTACAGTAGAAGTCTTGCATAACCCACAGAAACCTGCTGGTTTCTTCATTCTCACCAAACCTAAATAATTCTCCTTGTTGTTCAAAGACATCTACTCATGAGTTAAATAATATAATTTTGGGGTTGAATGCCATTTCGGTTAAGTGATTTAGGTTTACTCTCGTACAGTCCTTTGGTGCTTCTGAATCTGCTGTCTGGCACCTCTTTTCAGCTGCTGTCCGTCCTCCTCTTCCTCTTTCTGTTTCAGGTACGGCACCAGCTTCAGTCCCCAGTAAGAAAAGACCAGAGTCAGCACAGTAACAGACTGGCACACCTGTTACTTTTGGGAAGCAGCTGCCAATATAAGCTGTCACTTCTAAAGTTGGTGGGAAGTGCTGTTTGTAATTGAAGTATATTGCTGTTTGTAAGGGTAACCTTTTTTTCCTTAAAATTGTAATCTGTATTGCTTTAATAAACTGATCAAACTATATAGCTACGATCCTGAGCAGCAAGTGATTCTGCTTGATTGATTTTTGTTTAAAAAAACATCAAGAAAATATCTAATTATATTTAATTACAAGTGTTGGAATAAACTAACATGGGTAAACAGCTTTTTCAAATATTTTTTTTTTGTTAAGTTGAGCCTTGTACTGGCGACGAGTGAGATAGCTATCTTGTGCGTTTTATGACACGTATACACAACAGCCACTTTACTAGGTAAACCTGCTCGTTAACACAAACAGCCGGCTCCTCCAAACAGTCAGTCATATGGCTGTAACTGAGTATATGCAGCATGAAGACAGGGTCGAGCTGTTTAGTGTCTGTTTGGCTAAGCTTTAGAATGGCTAAAACACATGATCTAACAATGAGGTTAGTCAAGCAATGCAATGGCGAGGATGTCAAATTTAAATGTAGTGCTCTGGCTATGTATACTTTTTCCTTGTGTAAGCATTTTGCCATAATTATTGTTTGAGCAGATCTTGTTTTAAGTTAGGGTAGCAGAAGTGAGTGTGTAGTGTGGCTGCCTCATGCTTCATGGGTTGGAGGTTGGAATTCTAACCCTATTTTCTGTGCGTGGATTATGTTGGTGGGCTGGCACGGTGGTGCAGTGGTTAGCACTGTGGCCTCACACCTTTGGGACCAGCGTTCAAGTCTCTGCCTGGGTTGCATGTGTGTGGAGTTTGCATGTTCTCCCTGTGTCATCGTGGGGTTTCCTCTGGGTTCTCCAGTTTCCCCCCACAGTCCAAAAACATGCTGAGGCCAATTGGAGTTGCCAAATTGCCCGTAGGTGTGCATGTGTGAGTGAATGGTATGTGAGTGTGCCCTGTGATGGGTTGACGCACCATCCTGGGTTGTTCCCTGCCTTGCGCCCGCAGCCTCTGGGTTAGGCTCCGGATCCCCCGTGACCCCAACTGGGACAAGCGGTCACAGAAAATGGATGGATTATGCTGGTTATCCCTGTGGTGCAAGGGTTTTCCAAAAATTCCCCTTTCCTGGCATCTGGAAACTGGCATCTCTAAATTGCCTGTGGTGTGTGTGCGCCCAGCGATGGGCTGGCATGCTGTCCATCCCAGCAATGTTGTGGTTGGAAGTCAAATGGGTGGGTGTATGTTCTGGTCTATTTGTACTGAATATGTAACTTACTCATTAATTGCCAACAGCAAAACCACAAATATTCTGTAAAATATTGTCTGTTTATTTTGGGTGATTTCCAAAGACTGCTTAAATTCTCAATAAAAAAGTCATTATTGATTCAGTTTTAGCAACTCTAGAGAGAAGGTAAATAAAAGATTTACGCTTCTTGTCAACTGCAACTACGACTGATCAGATTGGTTGATTCATAATTAAAAATGAATGGATTATTGGAGAAATATTAATAACTTTGTTGACGTAACATTAATATAACAATAGCATTGGCTATTTATCCCCTGCGACCGTATCCATCCCTGAAACTGGATGGATGCTTAATGTACTGCTTATCCATGACGTAATTCTGTGTCTGGAAGATGACAATCAATAGAAATGTTATTGTTATAGCTGCCACTGAAAAAAGAATGCTTTCGTCCTAACACTTTCCATTACTGTCTGTCTGTTCTAAACACTATACAGACAGATCGTACCAACGCGTCACTCCGTGTCATATAATAGTGTCCATTGTCAGCCCGAAAAAGATCAATAAAGTTTCTTAAAACATAAATGTATGCGCATGCGCAACTCGCCGATTGTGCCCTACGCTGTCTGCCGCGAGACCGCGAAGGTAGGCAGGTATGGTCCCAGTAGTTGTGTATATAATTCATCGAGTGAAATGTCCGTTTGAATTTTTCTTTGTTTTGTCGACGTGTACGTAAAGGTGAGTGATAGGCTTTTGTTAATGGAATCCAGTTTAGCGTAGTGCGTGCCGGCTGCCTTGGATATAGGCTACATTGTATGGTTGTGGATCTGAATAAAAGGTTAAATTGGGAGGTAGACAAGGTGGCGTGGCTGCTAATGCCGGGGTCAGCTGCGTGGAAGGGTGGTGGCTTTACGGGATAATTCTGCTTCTGTGCTGACTGAACGGTGTACAGGAAGTTGGGTTTGAGCCACCATGCGAACCTGCTGGAGTAACCTGACACATCGTCACCAACCTGATCCACAGCTAGCTAGTCTAACCCTTTTATGTCTGCTGGCTAGCAAATTTTATATTTAAAATATGTACTGATATTAACATTTTGCTCATTTGGTGGCCGCCTCACTGTATGTCGCGAATAAATCACTTTTGCCATAATGACAATTTGAAATTTCTATCTTCTGAAAAAGACTTTTAGTTAAATATTGGTAGTAATTTGTGTCAACCGCCAGTTGACGTTAATCGTTGCAAAGCTTCATGAATTAAGTACAACGGAGAAAACTGCAGTTGTTTTAGCCATTTTTTACTTCTCAGACGTTAGTGGAAACGTGGGATCCACTGAAACTATAGACATAGTATCCATACATCATCTATAACCGCTTATCCAATACAGGATAGCGCTGAGAAGAAATATCTGAAAAGTAGTAAAATAACCTTTTAATGCAATTATAAAAGTCTTTCAGTGGTTAGATAGACCACAATGTTTTCATTTTGTTTTAAAGTGTCTGTGTAACCCCGCTCTTTTTTCTTTTAATAACTGAAGCGGTATATATTTTTTCATAGGGTAGTCCTAAACTAAAGGCTTGTAAAATGATACCCATGAAAATGTATTCATTGTGGATCGGGCAAGCACAAAGACATTGATGGAGACCTCACGAAACCTGTTTCTGCCCCTGGAATTCGAATGACTGATCTGTGACGTCAGGCAATGGGAAGGTGAGCTTGCTGTAAATGAGAAGTTCAGCGCCTGAAGCTGATGACCAGAGATTCAGTCATGCATAAAAAGTATTGTAAAGTTTGAACTGTTCTAATTCGCTTTCACATGAATGAAGCATCGAGTTATATGTTTGCCCCTCTTCTGTATACCCCAGAATCAGTTTCTCCTGCCTGTTCCCTGCCTCTTGGCACTTCAGCCTGTCTCCAGTGGGCTTTCCCCGGCTCCTATTGCCTTCACTCAGACAGTTGCTGTTCCTGGGCGTGTTCGTTGGCATTATTGGTTTGATCTACCTTTTGGTGGTGCTGGGCTGGGGTCAGTACAACTGGAATGGAGAAGACAAGCCCTTCCACAGGTTAATGTCTTTAAAATGATAAAGCTCACAAATCATTATTTTAATTCTATAGAACATTGCAGAATAAAATATCGCAGAATAAAGACTCTTTCGTATTCTTTCTTTCAAGTTTAGCTAGCCCGTTTTTGACCTTTCAGGATTCTCACTTTGCTACCCATGGCATAGTGTTTACTCTGCAGGAATTTAAGTACAATTATAATACCTAGAATATTGAATGGGAATCTTTAAAAATTTTCGATTAAGAATGCATAGATACACATTTAGATTCTAGATTAATTTATCAGAATTTATAGAAAATATACATATATATTTAAAATAATGTTTTTAAAATGAACATTTTATTAATACATTAAAAGAAAGAGCCTAGGTTGTTTCACTAAAGCATTTTTACAACATAAAGCCACTTAGGCTGATTCTTTTGAAGACACTTCACATTAAATGTGTTTCTATGGTGTGAATCCGATGTTTAGTTTAGGGTTAGACTTCTCATGCCCTGACTTGTTATGCCAAACCCAGGCATCTGGTCCGCGTAACCGACGTGGACGCCACGGACACGAGCAACCCCAACCTGAACTATGGCATCGTCATCGACTGTGGCAGTAGCGGCTCGCGGGTCTTCGTGTACTGCTGGCCTAGGCACAATGGCAACCCTCACGACCTCCTAGACATCCGCCAGATGAGGGACCAGCACAGGAAGCCTGTGGTCATGAAGATAAAGCCTGGTGAGATGTTCGTGCCTGTTAGGGTTCTTGATGGCCCTCTCACAGGTCATCAGAGCCTTACATCCATGCTTTGTACTGTAACTTCAGCCATGGGATATTATGAATGAAACACTGAATATTGCTACATGTAGAAAGGGGAAAAGTTCCTTGACTGCAGTTTTTTTTTCTTTTCATCTTTCTGCTGTTGATGTCCTCAGGTCTTTTACTACTGTTAGCTTCGACTGGACAGTAAGGAGTTGGGGGGGTTGTAAAACAGCACAATAAAACAGCGGGTTTGCGTCACTGCTGTGAGTACATACAGCTGTGCCCGGCTCAGTATTCCTCTTTGCCTCTAGGTATCTCTGAACTGTCATCAACACCAGAGAAGGCCAGTGACTACGTCTACCCCTTACTGAACTTTGCTGCCCAGCACATCCCCAAGAGCAAGCACCAGGAGACACCTCTGTACATCCTCTGCACTGCAGGCATGAGGATGTTACCAGAAAGGTAAAGGGACTCTACTTTGCTCAGGAAAATCTAGTAGCAAAATAGCTTAAGTATATGTTAGTGCCAAATACACACAACGATTAAACTTAACTATAATTCTGTGATTTTTCACAATTACCAGTGTTGGGCATTTCAAGTTCAGAAGCTACACATCCAGCTCAAGATTTTGTTTCTCCCAATCGGTTGAGCATAAAGAGTCAGTTACAGAGTACTCAACTGGCTGGTAGAAACAAAATCTTAGTCTGGATTTGTAGCTTCTGGACCTGAAATTTCCAACACTGACAAATGGTATCTCATGTTGAGATGGGGAATGCCTTTTCTTATATGTCACTACTCTATATTTTTGTGGATTTTTTTAACACGAAAGTACACATTACAAAAAAGCTTCTGTATTTTTCAGTGAATCAGTGTTGAAATAGTTACTTGCTTATAGTGTCACAATAGTTTCCTATACAAACGCATTTTATCTCTAATAAGGTGTGGAGAGAAATGTGCATTTTTTTTTTTCCTTTACTGGACTTTGTCACTCATATCTTTGAGTCGCCTGCATTCTCCATCACCCCTAATCGGTGTCCATGCTGTTTGCAGCCAGCAGGAAGCACTGCTGGAGGACCTGCGCACTGATATACCTGTGCAGTTCAACTTCCTCTTCTCAGACTCCCACGTGGAGGTCATTTCTGGCAAGCAAGAGGGTGAGTGCACTTTGGCCTTTGCTGAGGGGAGGAGAGAGAAGCCATGTTAGCTATGAATCTGCCTTCCAACCAGACTGTCAAAAAGTTCTGTATACTAGCTCCTCTTTTGAAACCTGTTTGGTTTAGGTATAGGCTGAGCAGCAGCGTTTAGCATATTTTTTTGATTTCCTTTGTGTTCAGGAGTCTATGCATGGATTGGCATCAACTTTGTCCTTGGAAGATTTGATCACGTGGATGACGGTAAGAATCCATCATCAGATGATCTTATTTTTGGGCTTGCGTATGTTATTTGTGTATTTTTAAGCAGGAATCTTTGAATAGGCTTCATTTGGCAATTGATGTGAGCAGGTTGTTGAACATTTTTGAATTTTAATTTTAAGTTCTAATGTTTTGTAATTAGGATGATAATAGGATGTTTTGACTTCTACATGTGGCACCGTATTAATATTTTGACAGAGAATAGTGTAATTGCTTAAATCGCATAATAATTCTGAGTAATAACTAGTTAAAATTTACTTGAATTTTTATCCTGAATTGAATACCTTTGTACTCCCATCCTGTACCTTGTCTGTATATTAGGGCTGGGCAATATCAGTTGTTATTGATAAATATCACAATATAATTCAAGTCATTATTTCTTTACTTCAAGGTTCCATCTTTGCTTGAAATTTCAATAGGATTCAACTTAGATTTATAACATGGAAAAAAAGGTGACAAACTGAATGGTCTGCAAACTGAAATCCAACTTTAATGAATAAATCATACAAGAAATATATATGGTGCTTTGCTCGTCATTGACGTTTATCTTTAGTGGCTTGTGGAGGCAGCAAATGTAAAACATTTAAGGCCACAACCTGATACAAACAAGTAAGACCAGAAACGAAAGAGCCAACCAAGATGAATTCTTGCACTGCCCCCTGGTAGACATAACGTTTAACCCTCCAGATTGATGCAAACTACGTGGGGAAGTATGAGCAACAACACCACTTGCGCAGTTACAGTGCTAGTAAGTGTACACGTTGCGAGCATTGAGCGTAAACTGGCCCTAAGGCACGATAAACATCTGGATGCAGTCCAGTAACCAGCAGCCATGTCAAGTTAGCTTTCTTTAATTACTGAACTACAATACAGATCACCATTTATTATCTGCCTTCAAGGAGAGCATTAGGAAACCCTGATCTTCATCATTGTTTTGTTACAGCCTAGTCAAGCCTCATTAACTCAGGTTGGCTAGAACAGAAGTCATCAGCATTATGGTTGAGAGCTACTGATATCAAGCCTTATAGCATAAACCTCTCCTTTTCCTTGAGAAAATAGCTCACAGACAGCAGTGGTAAAATGTCTTGGACAAAGCTGTGAAATTAACGATGAGAATAGATGTTTAAATATAGTAGTGAGTTAAATTCATTTGTATGTCGTTACTAACCCGGCAGTCTTCCTGCTTTTTAAGGAGACTAAGATGTCCTTGCCTGGCCTGCTGGATTACTGTCTAGTTTCTCCTATTACTTGCTGGTTTTTCTTGCCGATTTCTTTTTTCTAGTGCAACTCTTACTCACAGCTTGTAGCTCATTTTGTAGGCCTTGGAATTGTGCTCCACATAAAGATCCATTATTCTCCTGGGAGGGGAGATGTGATATGAAAATTTGAAGTACTTCCATGTTGATGTCTTATTTAAATTAATCCCTAATGTAGTACTTATTTATATGAATGTGTATGATTCAGTGAAACCACCTGCAATGGTTTTCTGTAGTAGTTTGAAACTTGGCAGTGTTGGAAGTGATTTTGTGACGAATAAAGATGGTTTAAAAGTCCCTGTTCTCTGTTTTACCTTTAGAACATTAAATGAAATGCTGAACAAAGACATCGGTCGCGCAGTTATATGACTTTCCTGTAATACTGCTTTTTTCTTCCTCTTCTATATTGCTCTGATTTAAAAAAAAAAAAACTGGTGTAGTGAAGACACTCTGTCTACCTGTTTGCTTTGTTTAACCCGTTCTTTGTCCTTTTTACCATCTCACCCACATTAGAGAGGGAGGCAGTGGTTGAGGTTCAGGTCCCCGGTGGTGACCAGCAGGAGGCGCTGGTGAGGAAGCGGACTGCCGGCGTGCTGGACATGGGTGGCGTGTCCACACAGATAGCGTACGAAGTGCCCAAAACTGTAAGCTTTGCTTCTCCACAGCAGGTTATTATCCACAGGAATTTCCCCTTTTTTGTGTTCTTTTTGTGTTTCGTTGCTTTCAGCTGTTTCTTCCTACAACCTGCCCCCCCCCCCCCGCCTTAATTACTTAACCCTCTCATCTCTGCCTATCCCCCTCGATTTTTCAAGGCAGTGTCCTTTCTGTACATTATGGACTTAACAGAAGCCTGCTCCTTTAAGCAATAACACTGTGTGTAGTCTGGAGTGTTATATCTTGCAGTGAGTGTTGCCTTTAGGTCACACTCTTTGTGGCATGCTCAGAGCCACTTGGTGTGGCTTGCTCAGCTCTAGACACTCAAATGCTAATCTTGGATGTTTCCTCACTCCACTCCCTCTTGTCTGAGGAGTGGCAGGCAGGCTGGACTGTATCCATTTTGGCAATACACTAGTACAGTTTTGTCCATGTGATAACATCTTTAGGGGGTTTCAATGCTGAGTTTAGCTCTGCTTTATGCTTAATTTGCACAACTGCTGCTAATTCAAGTAGCTGCCCTTCTCCCCTTTTCTTGCCTGTTTACTGGCAGCATTTGGCATGATTTGTGGCCCTATGCGGACCAGTGGCATGGAAGCGTGATGGGGCTGGGGGTCTGTCCTCTTTTTCTTCACTGGCTCATCTCAAAGTGTCCCGCAGGAGGAAGTGGCCAAGAACCTCCTGGCGGAGTTCAACCTCGGCTGCGATGCCCATCGCACTGAGCATGTCTACCGCGTCTACGTCTCCACCTTCCTGGGCTTTGGGGGGAATGCGGCTCGTCAGCGATATGAGGAAGATGTTGTCAGCAGAACTCTGCTGCAGAACAAGTGAGACTGGCCTCCCTGGGCTGCTCGCTAACAGGCTGACAGAGCTAGGTGCATAGGAACTGTATTCTATTGGTTATGCCTTCCAGCAGCAGCAGTCAAGCCATGGTGTGTTACTGGTTAGCAATAGACGCTAAGTACATGTTTTGAAATATTTAAGCACAGTAGCCAGTAGTCAGATGCATAAATATTTTATATCAATGATTCTGCAAGACTTAGGAGCCAAATATTTTAGAAGATATTCAGTTGGATGATTATGACAGGTTATTCATCCCTGTGGGGAACTGAAATTCGGTAGCTGTCACACAGCCAATTTTTGCTCCTCATGAGACATACAGACATACTGGTGTGAGCAAGATTTGAGTTCAGATCACAGGGTCAGCCAGCATCCAGCGCCCTTGCCACAGGTAGGGTTAAGGGCTTTGCCTAACCTGCTGAGCCACACACCAGCAAAGCCCTACTATGTATACTCGACTGAGAGCTGTTGCATGCATGCCAAGGCTCATGCTCATTGGAGGACAGCTTACTGCCTGTGTGGTGTGGGTTTCATATTGTAAGTAAGAATCACTCCTATTGAAGCAAGCTGTTGCCCATCACTCCCTCTGTGTGCCTAGGCTTACTGGGCAGCACCTCGGGGAGTCTGCGGAGGTGCCCGTTCTGGACCCATGCCTCCCCCGGGACTTGCAGGACGAGGTGGGCCCTGCAGGCCACAGAGTGCACCTCCGGGGCACAGGCGACTTTGACCGCTGCCGGCTGCTCCTGCTGCCCTTCCTCAACCGCACCAACGAGACGCAGTCGTCCCTCAATGGCATCTACCAGCCGGCCATAGATTACCGCAACAGCCAGTTCTACGGCTTCTCCGAGTTCTACTATTGCACCGAAGATGTTCTGCGCATGGGGGGGGACTATAATGCCACCAAGTACACTCGGGCGGCTGGGGTGAGTGAGTGTCCCAATCACGTCACAGTGCATTCACCAGAGTAATCTCACACAACACAACGCATGGAAGATGTCCCATGCAACAGGTTACTAGGATCATGCATGAAATCTGAAGTATTTTCCCCAAAACTGGTGTCCTCTCATTAACTTAAAAACCGACTTTTGAAATAGGAGAATCTACAAATGAGGATTTCTAACAGACTGATGAATGGTTGTGTTTTTTTGCTGCTTCTCTGTAGAGTTATTGTGCCACCCAGTGGCGGACCCTGAAAGAGCGCTTTGACCGCGGCCTCTACGCCTCCCATGCGGATCTTCACAGACTGAAGTATGCTCTTTCAGGACCTGACCATTTCTGTGCGTACATTAGCCTGCCCTCAAAGTGTCTCTCACAGGTTAATATTGTCCTGCCCACACTGCAGGTACCAGTGTTTCAAGTCCGCCTGGATGTATGAAGTGTTCCACTCCGGCTTCTCTTTCCCCACGGACTACGGGAGCTTGAAGACAGCCCTGCTGGTTTACGAGAAGGAGGTGCAGTGGACGCTGGGCGCCATCCTGTACCGAACTCGCTTCCTTCCTTTGAGGTATCTTCACATTTTCATCATCTGTGATAGCTGCCTAGTTCTCCTTTTTTTGTGGTAACATTACTTGATCAAATGAAGTTTTGTCTCTTTTCACCAAAGGGTCTATAAAACTATTTGTATTGCAGAGCTATCCAAAATGGCAACAGAACACATCAGGCCAGTCCATACTAGAATGCATGGTATTGGCCCTGTGCTGTGTATACGTCCCATCCCGTATAACAAAGAATTTCTGTCTGTTAATGGCGCTTTAGGGACATTCAGCAGGAGAGCCTGAAGGGAGCACACTCTCACTGGCGCCATAGCTTCTCCTTCGTCGTCAACCACTACCTGTTCCTGGCCTGCTTCCTGGTGGTGCTGCTGTCCATCATGCTGTACCTACTGCGACTGCGCCGTATTCACCATCATATGACCCACCGTGGCCCTGCCGCCTCCTCTACTGGCCCCTCCTCTGTTCAGTGGTTGGAGGCGGGCCTGGGCGCCGCGTCAGTGGCTGTTAATGTTTAGGCTCGGCCACCATCACCTCCACCTTTCCCTGGCAGGTCTCATGTCAGCAGAGCCTCCATTTTAATACCTCTTTTCTTTAAAGGGTTATAATTATGAAGCCAGTTTAGTCTGAGGCATCATGGGAATTTTGGATATGCAATCTGAGCAGCTGTCGAGCTTGCTGGGAAATGTGATGAACGATAAACCTTTCAGAACTCGGACACCCCTATGGGTGGCTTTGGAGCAGCACTTCAGCCTGACGTTAAGTCACAATCTCCCCTTCCTTCCTTTTGTGAAAGTGAGTATGTATGTCTTAAGAATCGGTGGAGGCACACACCCGCGGGTGCGGTTATCCGTGCTGTGGAAGCGCGTCAAACAATCGGCATTGATCACATGACCATAGGAGCTTCGTCGGTGGATGGGGGGGGGGGTGCCCACCTCTCCGTGTAAATGTAGCCACGACGTAGAAATGTTGAACCCAGAAGCTTGAAAAATGTTGCTGCTAAATGTTTTTCTAATATGATATGGACACAAGCAGCGGTCTGCGCATGGCCGGGTGTTTGTGTCCAGGTTACAGTTGGAATCTTGTCCATGTATGGCAGCAGGAAGCCAGTTTGCACAGAGCGTTTTGTGACATTTTTTGTCTTTGTGTGCAGTTTTGCACATTGCAACAAACCACAAATAAGGATAATCTGTATAGGCATTATTACAGATGTGGTGTGTGTGTGTGTGTGTGATAGTTGTTGGAGTCTGGCTCCAACTTTAATCTGTCCTCCCATAATTTAAACACATGGTGTGATGGGAGATCTTTTGGCAAAATTGAATCAAATTCAAATGAAGATGTGTTTAAAAGCATTGTGGGTATATGTCCCGGTTAGACAACTTATTTATGTACGCAACAGAAAGACCCGTGATTGTAGATGCTGTGATTTGATGTCTGTTTTAGATGTTCACACCTTATGTGCTAATGAAGCGAGGGCGTCTTTGAGTCATCGTGACTTTTTCACTTTTATTTTAACTGTATTTTTATTTTTAGCTTTATACACGAGCAGCCTGATTGAGAGCTTCCTGTCCATTTCACCGCATTTGAAATGGGGGATGGGGGTAGCTTAAACACCTTTTGATCTTAAGAGTATTTAGTCTTTTTTTTTTTTTTTTAAGTATTTATTTTTCAGGGTGTCAAAACTTTCTGCCCAATTTCCGTCTCATCCTGTGACTGGATAAGAGTCCCCATCAGCTAAGCCTCCTTTGGGAGTTGGCTGGGTGGCTCAGTTGCTTTTCCTGTGCGTTGCCACAGGTCTGAGCCCCTTGGCTGGAGTCTTTAAGACTTTAATCACTGAAATCACTGACAGCTCCTGCTTTTTTTTTCTCTCTTTTTTTAAAGAAGTCGTCTTGTCACTGTTGTGTGATGCGTACAGATTGTAAAGCAGGTAATATGCAATATTTATGTTTATGGAGAACGATTCCTTATTTGCACGGAGAAATGTGTCAATGTGGAGATTTTTGAGAACTTTGTGGATGTGAAATATTACATTAAACATTCAATGATGTCTGTTTTTTTTCCCACTGGTTTCTCACTGTGCCTGTTGTGTGACTCCATCTATGACTGTGTGACCTGTGATGGATCGGTCCAGGCTCTCCCTGGACTTGTATTTCATGCTCTTTTAAATATTCTCTACACTCACTGTGACCTTATACTAAATAAGCACTTAAAAGATGGATAAAGATTATCCTAATCTGGATCTCAAGGCATTATGAGTCTTCCATATTTTTCATATTTTTACCTTGTTTCAGTGTACAACTGACTGATTGATACCCATGAACCCATTAAGTATTCAAAGAAAAGGTTGGAATGTTTTTTTTCCCCCTCCCCATTTTTACGTAAACGTATACAAAGCACTTGTCAGAATTTATTAAAATTCGAACTAGCTCCTTCTGATAAAGAATCACTGATTTTGTTTTCCATTGTAATTTTAGCTTGTTTGTTAGCTAGTTAATTTAATTTCAACTAGCTGATATTTAAAAGAAATATGCATTTAGTATTTTTAAATTCAGACTTAAGTGTTTCAGTATAAAATGAATTATATCTTAGTGCATCGCATGTTTTGCGTTTGTTTTAGTGTTGAATACAGATGGTCATTGTTGGGAAAATGTGGAGAAAAAATATTTCATGTAGCTGTAAGAACAAGTAATATCCATTGTAGTCTTAGGTATTACTTTTAAGCACTGCTTAAATGAGTCCATTGAGGAAAAAAAGTGATGAACGTAGGAATTAGGATCAGCCTGTTGTTTCATTTGATTGTTCAAAAATGACTATTTTATGTAATTTAATAATTGTCTATGCAGTAATATGAATTACTGTTAAAGAAAAAAACATCTAATGCAGTCATGCTACATCAAATTGTGGTCATCAGAAGCTATCCCTAGTGGATTAGTTATGATAGTGTTAGCTTAGCTTTAACATGTTGACTTAGCAATAGCAAAATTAGAATGGCCTGAGTATGACTTTCTTCAGGAGATTAAGAATGTGTCCTGTGTTATGTTCCTGCTGGTTGGGTGGTAGGGGTCTGTGAAGATTGGGTTCTTTTTGTTTTTACTGGCATACTCGGTTACAAAACAAACAAGCAGCCGGCCTGTGGAGTTATGACCAGCAGCTATCTGACTGTCACCTGACTCCTCTGCTAAAATGCACCACCAAAAAAAAATAACCACTGGCAGATAAACAACCCAAAAGCACATTTTGTATTTAGTATTTTGAAATTCAGACTTAAATGTTTCAGTGTGAAGAAAGTCATCATATACTCAAGCCATTCTTTTAAAAAACTCTTTATCCTGAAATTTAGACAGTACTTCTACACAATATCACTTTAATACCACAGACAACACAGTACACAGAAATAATGTCATTACTATAAAATACGTAACAAAAAAATGTTAAATAACCGTGCTGTACTTTGTTTGCTTCAAAAATCAAATTAGAGCTCTTTTAAAAATGTTAGGCTTCGAGAGACATTTAATGTAAAGTGTCCGGGGTCTTTGCAAAAGGGCTGGGCTGGTAATGCTGAATAAACAGACACGGGTCTTTATGTCTGTGACACTGCTGGCCTTCACGTGCCCCCCCCCCCCCCATGGCACGGTAAGGACATCAATCAGCCATGGCCAGTGGTAGGCAGACCTCTCACCGTCACTGTGGCTGAGCGGAGTGTCTGTCCCCCTCGTTGGAGGTGGCATTTACATGACCCAGCTCGTCTAGGAGCTCCTGGGTTCCCTTTGTTTTGGAGATGCCGTGACGGCCCGGGGCCCCGGAAGCCGCTGATAGATCCTGCTGACAGGGCCTGGGCCTACCCCAGGAGGAATCCTCTTTAAGTTCAGTGAGCCCTGACGGAGTCCAGATCCATAACAAGCCACTTGGGAATAAAGGTTTGCCAATAAAGTTGTTGTGTTTTGAATCTCTTCTGTTGTTGTCCCCCACCCAAGTCTGCTGCCACTTTTCCCTATGGGATTTCCCATAGTTCCCTCAACACAGGAGCATAGGAACCAAGGCGGATGTAGAGGCGGGGAAAGTTCAGACAATTTCAAAGGCCCTGAGTGACAGAAGCTCTAAAAAATGGAACATAATTGGATTGGTCTGGATTAGGGGCTCAATATCTCTAGTGGTACCCCTGTATGTACCCCATAGTATTTAATTTGGCTTCATTCATCCCACCCAAAAAACGCAAAAGTTGTGGATTCAAATCCCAGGGACAACGCATAAAAAAATTTAATAAATTCTAATCCTTCTCTGTACTGTGAGATACTAAGGATCAAAGTGTCAGATAAATTAAATGTAATGTAAATGTAAGTTGAGTCCCCCCAGTATTAAACTCTCTCCTACGCCCTTGCTTCAGATGATGGACACTAAGCCAGTGCTGAGGTAGCGTCACTGAGCAGGGAGCTCATTGATCTGCAGAGAATTGGGTTACACACTGGAGACACTGACAGAGACAGCCCCATCGCACTGGGCCAGACCCTCCTCCCTGCCTGTCCTTTCTCCAGGGGCAGGGTTGCATGTGTGCATCATCTCCTGTCTTGACTCAAAACATTTTATTCTGGGGCCTCTGTGGTAATATAACCCGAGTGTGCCGCATGATTATATATTAGACACATTAGATTACCTTACGTTATACAAGAACAAAAAAGCTTATGCATTTTCCCTCATTCCTTTTCATGCTGCAGTCTGAATATCATGATTATGTCATTATGTATAATATCAAGGGATCTTGGGTTAACATTTTAAATAATATCCGTATGTTAGCTCTACATTTATAGAAGGTTTTACTGTTCTTTTAAATTATATTAAATTACCCATATATTTAATGCCTTTATTAAACTCTTTCAAGATGCCTGCAGGTGCATCAAAAATGCATAATCCTCCAGGTGGCACTGTAGTGACATCACACTCAAAAGTTTGTGGTCATGTTGCTGGGCTTCTTGGCCTGAACTATGGACCATGCCTTCACAGCACCAGCAATATCCTTATCCCACCACATCCCCACAACCCCATCCGGAGCAGCACCCTCTGCCTCTTTCCAAGCCCCAGTGAGGGAATCAGAAGCTTTCCCATAGCTGTTTGTGACCCTTGTTAGCTGGGATGTGTAGAGGAGAGCCAGAGACCCCCAGACAATAAGTTGACAGCAGGTCACTCCAGCAGGACACCGAAGAGTCAACGAAGTTGTATTTACAACTGCAGGCAGGAGCATGTTTTCAATTACTTATTCATTTTTAATTAAATGCCTTCTGGACAATATGTACAAGTCATCACAAGTTACATAACAACTTGATTTACGGTATGCGGGTTCCCTGTCACTTCCTGGCATGCAGCACACCCTGACTGCTCCTTTTCACTTACAGCTGCTTCTCTGAGGTGTGTCTGTTTACCTCTGCCCCATGTACAAGGACCACGGTGACCAAGAGGAGCAGAATGTTAAGAATGCATGCTGGTATCTTATGGGGTCTAATCAAAACAGTGCCAGCGTAGTTGCTCAGTCAAGAGAGTGGTGGGTGGGGGGTGGAGATTCAGAGGGTGTTCAGTTCTGCATACACTGAAAATGTGCTCTAGCGCCCCTTTGACAAGCTGAAGAAATGCATGCGTTTGCAGAGAAAGGGATTCTCTCAGCCATTTTTTATTGGACACAATATTAAGCCAGTAATACATGATGCTGCATGGACCTAATGTATGGCGTATTCTCATTTTCTCAGAAGTAAATGCAACCGATGCATGACAAACCTGCAAACAGCTTTATGTACGTCCGCATGACTGTGTTTACAGAGGAGAGCAACTGTTACTAAAAACGCTGGTGCTGTTACCAGGAAAAAACCTGCCACATGTCAGTTTAAATTCACCCATCCATTTAGCTGCTTATCCTATGCAGGGTCACAGGGGGTCCAGAGGCTATGGGCACAAAGTAGCAAACAACCCATCACAGAGTCTGCATGCACACACCCTTTGGCAACTCCAATTAACCTCAACATATTTTTGGACTGTGGGGGGGGTGATCTAGAACACCTAGAGGAAGCCCCATGGTGACTCAGGGAGAACATGCAAACTCTGCACACATGGAGCTATGGTGGAGACTTGAATGCTGATCCCAGAGTTACAAGACAACAGTGCTAACCACTGCACCACCGTGCCTCCCCTGGTTTAACGTCATCTCTAAGTGAAATTCAAACTGCATCAGGATCCAGCGAATAAAGGAAGAGGCTTAGAAAATAAATTATTCACTAAGCTTGTGGGAAAAGAAACAGCTGTGTACTGAAAACTTTTTTTATTCTTGGCAGGTGGCCCAAGGTGACATCTTGTAAGGGGGCCCAGAATTTTTAGATACACCCCTGATGGTGGTAAAGAGATGTTGATACTGTTGCATCCTCTCCATCTGACATGGATGTTGCACCGGTCATCACTCTGGAAAGACCATATGAGTCCTGGGGGTGTATCAGCCAGTTGGCCCCCAGCTGCCTCTGCAAGTCTCAACGTCTGGTTGTCAGACTCAGACTCCTTAGCACTAAGTAATGCTACATAAAGCTGTCACGTATGACTGCTAATCACATGACTGGAGGAGGGACACCACCATGGGCTTCTGAAGCTGTCTTTCCACAGTAACATGAGGTCCAGCTCTCCTGTCCGCCATTACACTTCATAATCTGACTCAAACTGATCTCAGACGCTTCAAGAGACAGTGCTGGGGTTTCAGTGTCTGTCCAGTTTGTTCCTGTACACATCTATGATCTCTGCAACAGTCATTTTGGGGGTTATATTTACAGTTCCTGACCTTGAAATGTTACCCCATCTATAACGAGATCCAAATGTCCATATCACAAATAAAACAGTCCTGGCACAAAGATTAAATGGAGAACTATTTTTCAGGCCTGACTCACTGTAAATGCTACATGTAATGGTTTGGTTTGTTGTAAATAATCTTCACTTTTACAGTCAGTGAATGGCCTCAGAATTTCATTAATATGTCGACTATTGTTTCTGCTGTTCTGTAAAAGGATTGTAGTGTGTAGTGTTTCACAACTATACCAGCTGGACAACTATGGATCAGTCAGCTACAGGAATGTACAAATCTACCAGTACACCTGTAAAAGTCAATATGATTTCACTAGTGGTGAAATTTTTTTTCGAAGAACTGGACTGGGGCTAATTTTAAGAGGAGTCATTATCTTGTTTTCTTAGACTTTCTCTGCTGAGTGAGAAGGACCAATAATGAACAGATGTTGTCTGATATGAAGACCACAACCCACTAATCTATAGACCCTCCCTAAAATACATCACCCTTCAGTTGACTCCTTGGTCACACCCAGAAAACAGTTATCCTACATTAACAAATTTGGGTGTATGAGTCACATGCCAATAGTCATCAGAATAAAGCAAAATCAGAATGCTGATAGTTTAATTTAATTTTATTATGAGCCATGAATAAGGCTATTTTCAAATGCAAAGTTCATAACCTCATTATTGTGGCATTGCGCTGCAATGCAAACTCACTACTTATGTATAAAACCCTGTCAAGCATAATTTCCGATTATGATAAGAATTTATATTTAAAGCCAAATAATTTTATTGTCATTTTGCTTTCTTCTCAATAATGACATTCCAAGCCCTTGATGATTATATTTCACAAAATATATATAGAAAGTTTTTATGGAAATATGCTCTCTCCTTTCTCTAACAAAAAAGTGTGTGACAAAACAATACAACAATAGTATAATAAGTCAAACATTCACTAGCCACAGCCGGATTACTGACCAAATTACGCTGCTGTAGGTTGATCTTATTCAAAAAGCGTTCTTGGTAGGTCTTAAGGTGGAAAAACCAGAAAACTAGTATCTTGAGAGAATAGCACAGTGGCCAATGTGCAGGATAATGAAAATGATACACCAGTCAGCTATTCAATGAACAGCTCGAATAGCAAAATGAGCTTTAAGGCCGTGCGTAAATACTGCCAGCCCAGTTCAACTGCATGTGATTGTGGTCTAATTGTTAGCAATTCACTATGATAAAAAACACTATTGTGGTTATCAGTTTTAAAGTATGTGGTAATCTAGTTTGCCAATATCAGAATAAGGCCACATAGTCTAAAAAAAGATACCTAACTCACATACATAATGTAGAATCACCATTTCTGAGGATCTTCAAGGAAACAAAACTGAATGATAAGAACTGATGAACTACTTCAGTTCTGCATTTGCTTCACAGTTTGTTACATATCCATGTCCCTTTTGTCCACAATAATTTTACTCAAACAAATCCATATTTGAGGACGGCAGTATGACTGAACCTTCATTCAAACATTTGTCCATTTCCCACCAACACATTTAGTGTCTCTGTAAGTAGCCACCATCTACCTTGGGGTTTGGGGTTTCAAATCCTGCGCTGTGAGAGTAGCAATGTTTTCTCTGTGTCATGTGGGCTTCCTCCTGCATTCCAAAGACATGCAGTTAGGCTTCCTGCTGCCTCTTAACTACGCATAGTGTGTGTTCTGTAATGGATTGGCAGCTTTGTGCTCTATATTGCCTGGCATAGGGTTCAGATGACCCAGGATACGTGGTTGAAAAATTAACGAATATGAACAAAATATTTGATCAACTGGACTCTTATTTTTATGATGTAGTAGTTGTTGATAAGGAGGTGAGGAGGTTCTTGGGTGGGGGGTGGATTAGGACGGTAAAATTTGTCAACCTGGGAGGCCCCTTTTTATCTAAGGGACCACCATGCTTTGTGTATAAGAATAATGTAGCTGATTTTATCAGGGAGACGCAGTACCTCAGAGGGTTGGGGTCTTTAATTCCACTCCCAACTCAGTGTTTGTATTTAGATTTTGCATATTCCCTCCCACAGTCCAAAATCATGCAGTTAGGCAAACTGACAACTTAATGTGTGCCATGGTATGGACTGGCATCCCGTGTAAGGCATCTCGGGCTGTTTGCTGTGTAGGAAAAAGCTCCAAGTTCACTTCACCCCTGTTTTGGATAATCGGCATGGAAGTTGCGTAAAATGCAATATTTACCTTCTCATACGCACACAAATCAGTCAAATATGTTAAACCATACATACTGTAACCTGATAATGCCCCATATCCACATATTTCCCATAGCAAAAAAAATGCAGACAAATAAATAATTTTAGTTCCGATCAATCAACAGTATTTTCGTTTTTTATGTTATGCAAGGCAAGCAATTAATTGCATAGTTTGTAGTCAATTTTAATGTTTTTTTGAAAATTATTTTTAAATGTGGAAATTAAAATGTGCCTCAAGAAAAACATTCAAAATTTATATTAACTAATGTCTCGACCTACAGTAACTACCACGAATGCGATGAAAATACGTAGAAAAGTCCGGGAGATTTTGAGGTTTTTCGTTCGCTTGTCAAACCACAATCCCTAATATACGATTGGCCAACTCCTCTGCCAATCGCGTCTTATTTTACTCTCTTCGCATTTTCATTGGGCCTCTGGGAGGGGGTATGGCTGGATGTGATTATGTCACTGCGGCGTTACAGCACAGCGATGATGGTGCGTTTAGCCTCGCCGTTGACTGAGTAGAAGCAGAGTCAACATCCTTCGCCTCCCATGTCCCGCATGGAGCTGCGCGTCGATCCGGTCGTAGCACCTCTCGAGATGTCGGAAAGCAGCCAGAGTCGCTACTGCGAGTCGCTGGAGGCGGATGCGTATGAGAGCTTGCCGCCCACGGCTTCCCTGAGTACGCAGATGACAGCGGGAGCGGTGGCAGGGATACTGGAGCACACGGTGATGTACCCCGTGGACTCTGTCAAGGTAATGCTAGTCGGGTTAGTTAAGCAAGTCGGTTAGTTAAGGTAGTCGACTAGTTAGGGGGACTCAGCCCCGCTTTGCTGTTGCTGTCTGCGCGCTCTCACGTGCGTTTGGTCGCGTGCAAAGTTAATAACCCCTTGCTTTGCTAACTACCCAGGCAGGTTAACACGTACCAGAGCTAAGCGGAGGGGAATAAACTTAGCTAGTTGTTTAGCTCTCCATAGTCGGAGCCTTCGGCGCCTAACCTCCCCACACGTGTGACTGACTCCCTGACCGTATAGTAATCCGCTGGGCGGCGTTTATTGCTGCTTGTCAGGCTCCTTTCCGTCCGTAAAAAAGTTGGCCGACTTTAGCGCCAAGCTCCCGCGGACCGCCGCGGGTTCGGCTGTCGGTCCCGGCTCAGTTAGATTGCTCCCAGCCGCTGCTCCTCCTACTGCTTGGTTTGTCTGTACTTTAATTTGTAACAAATGTTCCGATTTAAAAATAGCACAGATATCATAACTAAGTTAGTAGGTTTTTGTGTGAATGGACTCGAAGGGCTTTGCTGGTGTTTATGGACCTACTTCCAGGAAGTTAATTTAACCAGGATTGCTGTGGTCGTTTACGACCCCTCCGCCCACCACCCCCTGTTATCCCCTGTTATGGCCTTTCGGTTAGCATAGTAATGGCCGTGCCTCGGGGAGATACGGCCAAGGTCCCTGCTTAACATGCACTTCGGCCGCTGCCTTTTCCATTTCCACTGTCAGGAGGTGTGCCTTCCGTCTGCTTCTGCTCATCTCACCGACTCCATTGTGGTTATCTCGGGAACAGGCTTTGCTCACAGACATAATCATGATTCATTCTGTGCCCAGACATCAGTGTTTCTTGTCATGTGCGTGATCGATTTTTCTTTTCTGACACTTCTTTTCAACATGGGTACTTAAGATTTGAAGTACACTTACCTAACTTAAAAATTGACTGGCAGTGCCAATTTCTCTCTCTTTCACTGTCTGATAATCAAGTGCTGTTAAATATCATGATAGTTTGGGGAACTGATGCACGTTACTTAACATGACCTGATCCGCTTGATTGATTCATTCATTTACTCATTCATTTCTTACATGTATGTTGTGTGTCTAACCCCCCCACCCCAGTTTCTGCTCCATTGACGCCTGGTCTGGGGCCTCTGGTTAAAATCAGCAGGCTCCTTTTAATTGCATAGCAGTGTGACACTTGTGTGTCCGGGTAAATGGACTGCTGTAGAGCTGCCACAGTTAAATGACCTGTGCTTGTGCCAGGCCCATCTTTGCCCCCCTTCTGCAGCCTTTTTCCCTTCTTGCCAAAGTCTGATATTTTGGCCCATTTTGGCACTCACTGAGCACATTTGCTTCAAAGGTCAGTCATGTGAACAGGTTCAGAATCCGGAAATCCTAACTGCATTATACATGGATTCCAGTGCTTTTTTCCTCTGCTGATATCTTATAGAGTGCAGTTCCTTCCCTGTCTTGTGCATGCCCTTCCTTTTGACATTGTTAAATGGGGAGGTGGTGAGAGGACAGTGTTATGGACGTACGGTGCAATTTGGCAGGATTATAAAGTGCCAAAAGTTGGCACTTAAGGTTCAAAGTTGGAAACTTTCATGGGAATTGATGGGAATAAACTGGAAACTTGCAAAATTGCAGGTTAGTTTATAACTGGGAACTTTAATTTAATTCAACATTCATTTTTTTGTTGTTTTAATGAAAGAATCGTTTAAAGTTCTACAAATTAATCAAAGTCAAAACAGTCATTTTTAAAATTTGTATTAGAGATCTTGTCATAAGCAGACATGCATGCAAAAATAAAATGTTTGTTCGTATATGATGCAGTTTGTATAAATTACCCAAAATTTCCAGTTAATTCTCATTAATTCCTGCATATTCCTGTTAATTTCCAACTTTGATTATTTCCAAACTTCCCCAACATAACTTCCTATGGAATAGAAAATTGCTGGAAATTTACCAGAAATTTTCTGCCCCTTTGCAACCCTACTGATAACCTTTTATATCTTTGACACCATACAGTGGGGGGAACTGTGTTGCATAACTGTCTGATATTTACTGACACCTTACCATAAGCTCTGTTTTGCAAGCAGATAAATTTTTTTTTGGTTGCATTCCTGACTTTCTTATATAATGGGCTGTTTGGTGCATTGAACGGTTGGGCTGCTTAGGATCTGCACGCACGCATATACACATTTTACATGTTATCAATTTGTACAACAGGATTTTAAAATTAAAATACTTTCGTACGTCAGCCGGGCCATTTTGAACTTGAACTGGTAACCTTCTGGTGACACATCTGCTCCTATTACGACTGGCACCCATTGTACCAGTGAGAGAAACTATAGTGCAGTGTAAAGTGCAGTGGTTAAGGTTCTAAACCTTAATGTTTCCTGCTGGTTGGTGGTGAAATGCTTGGTAAACACTTTGGCTGACAACAGCAGATATCGGGAGCAATGTGCAATCCCCTGGCAAGTAAAGCCAGTAAGATGTGCTTATCCAATGAAGCTTCTCTTCGATTAAACTACTTTATTGGCTTCCACTGGCTATCACCATGTACACAGAGAGAGACCATTTTCTTGTTTTCGTTTTTTTATGAACCGATTTTGTGCTTGTCTTCATAAAAAAGAAACAGCAACAATATAATTATAGTAAAATGTGGTGCATGTAGATAATGACTTCTCACTGGAGTAAGTTTTAAGATGCCTGATTTCCATGTACGGAGTTTCTCGTATTTGTGATGTACTGATAAGCTCAACACCAGGTTCATGTGGGAGTGGATCCGCAGAGTGATGTGGCTTGATCGTGACGCAGGTATACGAGTCTTTCCTTTCCCTTTTCTGTCTTCCCTTGCTGTCAGTTGTGTGAAAGGTTCCCTAGTAACCAACTTAGGATACTGCATGTAGACAAATTGTGTTGTAGTACAGTGGTCAGGTGTTTTGAGATGGGACCCAAGTTAATGTTTTTTTTTTTTCACGTCAGTTAAATTATTTTTTTAACATTGAATTATTTGATCAGTTAAGCCTTAAAGGGCACAAGTGTTTTCTAAGTCTTGAAATTCTTTAAATACACTGTGAATGTTATGTAAGGTGGTGTTTCAGCTTGGGGGAAGGATGGACAGGCGAGATTTCCATGTACATCTCTTGGAGTCGGCTGAAATGTGTGCTCAGTAGTCAAATTATGAAACTGTATGTGACTCAGTTGCAGCCAAAGAGAAGAGAATTCAGTCATTAATCAGTCGAGATTTGGAATGAGCAAGAAAGGACAATATGGCCTTATTTCCTCTAAGTGAGAGTTGTAGATGACGCAATTTAGAATGTTGTTTTCCAGAGGGAAACAAAGGAACTTTTTTTTTTTTATATACTTAACCAGGTGCATGGACTTTGATTTCTCTTGTATAATAAACAGAGTGTGGAAACATTTAAATTAGTTCCTGCCCCATTTATCATGGTGGATTATATATCACCACAGATATTGAATGGCAGCATTGAATTAAAGATGATTATGAGAAAGCATTGTGGTTTTTGTTAGAAGCCTTGCAGGACTCCATGTGGTGACAGTATCTAAGGAGCTCCTTATCTGCAGGGTCCACCAGCTCCATGTGTATGTCCTTTCATATGCTGGGGGCTGATTCGCTCGGCCACCAAGGTAAAAGGCGGGTTGGTTGGTTCCCTCCCTCTTGCCACTGATTAGCAGCTTGTCTCCAGCACTGGCACTGCAACCCCACAGCCACTTGTTGGCTGGCACTGCCAGGCGTCCAAGCCCTCACACAATGTCTGCTCCCCTTTTATGTGGCTAGCAGGCACGTATGTGGCCATTGACGGCTTTCTGGGTCCTCCGCGATGGTCGCCATTCTCAGTTCACAGGGGTGTTTTGTCGTCTCTTCTCCATTCCAGGCCTCTTACCTATTTGTTCTTCTCCAGTCTATGTGGCGAACCAGGTTACCTCAGGGCAGCTGCTGAGTGTTGGTATGGGATCCCCAATGGGGGTGAGTCGCCCTGGACCTCTGCTGTGGGCTCCAGGGGACCGAGTGTGTAGAGATGGGCCTCTGCTCTATGTGTGACTTTTGAGGTGGGGGTGGGAGTATAAAAAAGTATACCAAATAATATAAAAAAACCAAGCAAGTAGTAACCTGTAATCCTGGGTGGATAAGCTTTAATGTTATAAATGTATAAATGTAGTTGTTAATATCAGTTTACCCCCCCCCCTTTTTTTTCTTTTAAATAACAAACGTGGGAGTTTCAAGAATTTGGCTTGGATTGGTTGGGTTTCCCACAATTTCCAAATAGTACCACAGAATGAGTCATGTGTACTGTGGTGCAGGGATAGGTTATCGTTATTGCCAGCTTATCTAGAGGGAGCCGCCCCACGTAAGCAGCTGAGTAGGGAGAGGTGACTAGTCCTGACTTCTGCAGTAGTTTGTCTGGGTGAAGTATGTCCCCCTTTTTGTGGTCCCCTTTCCTAACGTGGAAAGGGCTTTCCTGGGGGCAGAGCCATCTGTGCCCAGTTGAGAAATTCAAATTTGACAGGCAAAGCTTCCTGGGGGGGAGATAAAAAATAATGGCTCATGAATAGATTACTGTTTGACTCCCAAGAAGTTGATATCGCTTTTTTGTGAACATCGTAATTATGCCATTTTATATATTTTTTTTTTCCGTACATGTAAATTTAATTGTGCCAGTTTCTGAGTAGGGCTTCATTAACAATTTCTGCTATGGGCCAGGTTTAAGTTTACTGGATTGAAACCAGCTTTGTAAGGGCAAGTCCTCTGTCGTCAGGTGACATCGGTTCCCCCATTTACAGGTTTGAAACACAGAAGGACAATGTCCTCTTCGTCCCCCACGGATAGGTGCACGACCTGAATTTCTCTTTGATAAGTACATGTGTGTTAATAGGTCCTGAATGTAAACGTGTATAGAAGGTGTATTACGACTGTTTTCAGAAATGCTCTGTTGTATTGCTTGTATTGAAGGAGGCACTAGGACCGAAAGTCACTCTAAAGAACTAGCATGTTTGCATAGATTTTTATGGTAAAGGATATGGCAGTCTTCCCTGTCAGACCATTTTTAAGATGCATCTTGGTGGTCTGCTCCACTGAAATCTGCTTAGAGACCACTGGAGATGCATTTTCTTCGTGGCTCATCGAGATGTGCAGTAGCAGAACTGCCCAAACAAAGGGCCCTTTGTTTCTGTCCTGAAAGAACTCATCTTCCTGTTTCTTTATTCATTTATTGAACTGTTTGCTATTTGTTTGGAATGTTGAAGAGCTGAATCCTGTGGGCTAATAACTTGTCTTCATTGCACCTTGTGTTTTAACAAGAACTGTTGCATTGATGGCCCTGTGTGGGACAGCACTGTGCGACCATGTATTCCACCTCAGATTGTGTTAACAGGGTCATGGTGCCGCACTACAGAAGAGCTTGGCAGATGTGAAACCAAACCCGGCTATTGCTGGGCTACAATCCCATGGCCCCAGAGGGCCTCTGCACCAGCCAATGTGATGTTATGCTCAAGTTTGCTACTGACACCCATTGTGCAATGAACACAGGGTCTGATTTCAGCCTCAGATTTTCAGCACCAAGTTAAATTGTGAGCTCTGGCATCTCAAATCATTTAGGTGAGGCAACCTGCTAATGCTCACAGATGGAAGGTGCAAAAATATGCTTTTTTTGATAAACGCATTTGGTTTGCTTGATTTTTCATTTTTCTAATGAAAGTTTACTTGCTGCATTTGTTTTGTGCTCCTAATTTGGTAGGCAGTAAGATTTATGGCACAGCATTAAACCCAACAAATTCATTTGAATATGACAGTTTCTCATTCTTGAATAAATAATTCTTATCTGGGGCCTCTTCCAAGTGTGACACTGAGAATTAATCCACCACAGACCTGGGTTCTTTGAATAGCATTTGGAGTCACCAGTCTAATGAAGGGAAACTGGAGCACTCAAGGAACCACCTTGTAGAATATAGACAGGCAAGCATACTTCCTTCAAATGTCACGAAGACCAAAGAGAATAGGAACTGGTTATTTCTTCATTGAGTGGTCCTCCAGTCTATAATATTGGTGTCTGGAACACATGTAAATGCCTTGCATTGAACAGCAGGAAGGGTTTAACAGATACCCTTCCAAACATAAGTGCAGATGTTCACGTGCAGCGCCGAACACGCCCAAAGCCAAATTCTGCCCAGAGGTCATGCTGAGAGAGAACCTGGAATCTCCCCGAGTGTACATTTTACATCCTGTAGAACACATGAATCATACTTCTGGCATATTGTTGAGCAAAGGTGAAGCAGGTATGCTCAGTTAACTGGTTTTGGTAAGGATTTGACAAATGGTCATTCTGTATGAACATGAATTGGGCATTTGCTATCTATCTGGTAAGCTGTGGAACTATTTTATGCTGAATCCCTCATTCGGTGCAAAACTCCTTCTCATTATAGGCAGCGAAAGGGGTGTCAGCAGTCAATAGACAGTGGCTACAACAGGAGAGATCCGTTTTCCTTTATTCCATCCAGCTTCCTTTATTCAAGTGAGTCTGCCCCTTATATCCCCAGCAGTCTCCAAGAGAGTGACATAGATTCATCTGGACATCACCCATTAGAATGGATGCATTTACCTGTGCTTTTGCTCCACCGCTCAGCGACTTACACATAATTTGCAATCGGCTCATTCAGCTCAATTAAGATTTAATTAAAGTCTGTTGCTTCTATTTATAGAGGCAGTATATAGGTCAGTATTCTGTGAACAGTCCATTGAAACCATTTATTTTTCAATGAGTAAAAACAACTTGAAGTACACATTTCCGGAACATGGCTCTTGTATAAATTACTTTCATGTCTGTTTGGGATGGTGTGTGGCAGAATGTTACTGGTTCGAATCCTGTGGCTAGCAGAATGACTGACTGTATCTCTTGGGCCCTTGAAAAAAGCCTTGGCTCCAGGGGTGTTGCCTGAAAGGACTGCCCCTGCATTCTGACCCCACCTGTGTCTGTTTCATAGGAGAGCAAGATGGTGTATGTGAAAGCCAAGGAATTCCTATGTACCTGTACTCGTACTCCTGCATATATCAAATGATAAAGGCTGTTTAAGCCCATACAATGCCAAACATTCACTCATAGTGTGGTTTCTGGGTTTTAGATCATCAGAAGGTCCTTGAGGTTTTAAAACCACAAAAGCCAGAGCATTTTGTCAAAAAAGCCACAAAGGTTGACAAGGAAGTTTGAAATGGTGATAAGAACAGAGGGAGCTTCTCTAAACAAGGCCTGGTAGTGCTGAAAAAGTGCTCCATGCTCTCGCAGACTATCCAGACCCTGTTGAAAGTGAGCCTTATATTTTAGTAAAGTGACAGTGATTGGATATGTACTTACATTTACCAGAAGGAACACAGGGTGAGTAACTTGTCTAACCTGAAATTCTTGGGAAATGTCACAGTGCCATTACCTGTAACCTGCTTTCAGAGAGTAAAGGACTGACACACTACATACAGCTAACCTGTAGCACCTTTTGAAGTACAGCTTTGAGATGTTTGACAGTGCCTAGCCCCACCAACCAGGAAGATTGAAGGCTATTTGGCACCATGTTTTTCATTTAATGAAGGCAGTTGGCTAATCTTAAGTAGGTGCTCCACTAGAAAGGGTCTCTTAAGAGTGACAACACATTCGTGCAAAACAAGATGAGCTTTCTGAGGCCTGTGAGGGCAGCACAGTGTCTCAGTGGGTAGCACTAGAGCATCACGCCTCTAGGGTGGAGTTTGCATGTATTCTGTTTGTAATGTGGGTCTCCAGCTGCAGTCTTAATAAATGCAGTTAGCCTTAGCTAACGTCTCTGAATTGCCCTTTATGTAATTGGACAGGCCTGCCATGTGTCTTGCTCGTGCCCAGGGACAGGATGGTCTCTAAGACCCAGCCCCTCACACAGGCATTTCTCGACTGTGCACAGGTCACTGACTGGCTATGATGCACACAAAATGCATGTTCCATGTGCACATGGCAAAAGAGCTCTCAATTAACGTTCACGCTGCAGGAACCAGGAACCAATTTTCAAACCGCAAGACACTTGGACGCATTGTAGCTCCTTAGACACTGTTCCGGAACCCCTTTCAGTCGCTACTCCAAGCTAGGTACTTTTTGTACTCCTGGGGACTAATAATTTACTATTTGGTTGACCACAGGCACCAGTGCTAACATGGAAGTTACCCAGGAATGCAGGAAAAGAGATGGAAGTGGGAGAGAGAAAAAAGAGCAGATGGAATTATATTTGTACTTCATTTACATTCAATGCATTAATGAATACCTTTTTGCTTGCATCTCCATATTTCTACATCGGAAAATCTGATTGATAACCGATGCATACTTTTTTCAAATATCACTGGTACCAGCAGTCAAACTTGCCAGCCCCGTTCTGTCTGGGATAGGCTTCAGGCCTCCATAAGGCCATGTCCAGGATAAGCAGAACATGGATGGATGTTTGGGTGTTGTCAATGGTTACCTCAAGACAAATTGCCACGGTAAAATGGCAAATGTTGTCCAAGTTATCAGTGAAACTTCAGGCAGTTCCTGTGGCCAGGAGCAGTGTAGTACCTCCCTGACATGTAGGAGCGAATCCCATGTTCAGTCTCTGCTAGGCCCCCCCTCCTCTTCTACAGTTTATTTGGACAGAAACTGGTAAGTAGATCAAATTACAGGGATAAAGAATAAGCAATCTCTGGACACGGTGCAAATCCGAGGCAGCATTTTTTGCACAGTACCTGTTTCTATAAGCTGTCATCGACAGCTTCTTACTGAAGACACTGGAGTAACCGTTTCATCCTCCGTAAGCACTTTAATGCCACGGCGGTCTTTTTCAGCTTATGACTGTTTGCTGTTCTTTACCCTAAATGCACGTCTCTGGAACCGGAAACTATGATGCGTTAGTTACCGGTCTGTGCCGGCGTGTGTAGGCTTTACGGTTTTGCGGTGATTTTCAGTCCAGCTGCTCGCCTGTATATAACCTGAGCCCCCGAAGTAGAGAAAATCACCCATCTCCTTCCAGAATTCCTCACATCCTCTGTCACGTTGCTGGTGCTTCTCGTCTGTCCAGTGTTTCATCGCCACTTTGTCTTTGTAGTGTTGACAATTTTTAAAAAGCGCTGAATCATTTTCTGACAGTGAGTGAAAGTAGTTTTATTAATAATAATAGTAATAATAGTAGTAGTTGTTATTATTATTATTATTATTATTATTATTATTATTATTATTATTAATAATTCATTTTATATTTTAAGTGTGCATCGGCGATTTCCCACACACTGCAGCCTCTCTCGTCAGGTTGTCTTTCCCTCCTTTCCCGACCTTTTTCCTTGATCTTTGACTGCCTGTCTCCACCCAGCCTGTCTCTGCTGCATGGTATGGGTGGAGGACGGCCCAATGTTACGGCATGCTGTGCCAAACCCTTCTTGCCACCCAACACCTTTTTGTGTTGGAGCTCATTCTGTCTCCTGGCAGCATATTGCCTTTGTTTCCTTCCCGCCACGCAACAATAAAATATCGATCTCATTTCCAGTTAATTTCTGGTGGCCCAGGGATGGCAAGGCCTGACATTTCTTCCAGACAGTGTCCTCCTCTGGGCTTCAAAAGAACTGTCCTCTCCCTCCCCTGCAAAAAAATGTTATGATTCACACTAGCCCTGCATGATGTGTGGTGATATCAGCATCACATATTATGCACATGCAAGTGTCGCATCGCAAGGACTGCAATAGTCAGCTGGGTTGAAATAGTTTTTAGTCATTCATAGGAAAAAACTTAACTTAACTTAGCAAGTTTTGCAGTTTTCTTTTCATGATTAACTTGTATATGCTTTTAAAAAAGTCTAAAGTTTTATCGCCACTGCTTTTGTTTGAGCTCTGCACACACTCTCCGAGCCAATCATAATCATTCTCATCCTTGCAGCTTCACTCATACAGCGTGGCGCGTTCCTGAGAAATTTAACAAAAATAATTGAGGAGGAGAAAAATGAACAAGGTCTGGTCATTTGTGTTTTGTACATATTTTGGATTCCATAGAGTGAGCAGAAGTATATGATTTGTCAGCACTGCTTTGTGCCTCTTAGCATAAGTTTGCAGTGGTGCCGTGAGTTATTTGACAGACTGTATAGGTAGGTAATAACCCATTCTGGGTGTGTGTAATTTTATTATGTGTAAATTTTTCAACTCCTTTCTTGTTCTGTAAATATTGCCATGTACCACCCCCCCAATATTGTTCAGCCTTAATTCACATTTTTCGAAATGGTTACCTCTTCGTACATTTATCTTGTTTCCCAAAACTGTCCCTGTTGATTTTATTCTTCTCAATTTTCTACACCACACTTCCTGAAACTATGCCTTAATTTTGGGAAAACATCATAAATCCAAAAACAGGCAATTTTTCTCAAACTTGTTACTGCGTTACTCCGTGCTCAAAACCATGCGCACCATCACCAAAACTGCACCGTTGCAAAATTGTACACACAATATAGCAGTGAATGAGACTCATTCCTCACCATTTACACATTTGACTCATAAATTAAACACCCCTCTTGCTGCACTCTTTGCTTTTTGCTTATAGGTCAGTATGCAAGTCATGGGTGCACATTATAGTAAGGTGGCACAAGTTCTTGGACTTCGAGCACATTACTGTGTTCTCATGAAAACATGAAAAAATTTTGATATACCAATCAGCATCCATTAATACAGAAAAGCCAACACTGTCCTTTTGCATCTCCTGAACTAAATCATGACCGTACAATAGAGTACATGTGGGTCATTCTGCAATATAGTAGTATATTAGAGCTGTCACGATTAAACTCGATTACTCGATTACTAAAAAGCATCGATTAAAAATTTCCTCGATTACTCGGCAATATGGCGGAAGGGAAACTGCGCATAGCGGATGAAGGTGAAAATCAAGAGCGCAAACCATCAGTTGTGTGGAAGCACTTCACATTAAAAGTGAATTATTGCAATTATTGCATTAGTGCAAAGCATAACTTAAATATCACCACAGCTC
>JAAGVU020000040.1:12822742-12847982 GCA_011763525.2 Mormyrus iriodes | reverse complement strand
AAAGTTATTTCTGTGACCATTGTGAGTTTTTCTTTCATTGACTGAAGGGTACCAACAATTTTGTCCACGTGTGTATAATAATTTTTGAGAATATGTTTTTAGTACGGTTGAACGATATTTTACGTTTTTGCGATATTTAAAAAGATACTATATAGTAAACGCACTATATAGCCAAATAGAACTTATCTGTTAAATTCTGTCAGATAAGTTGGTGGTATTGTAGTTAGTTGTGCCAACGGACACACTGCTGTTCCGACTGTCACTTGCCTTTGCGCAATATCGTCTCTATCAAGTACAAAATATTTCAATACAGCGAAAGACGAATGTCAGTTCGTCACCAGTTCTAGTTCGCTTTCTTTAATTCTTCACTAATGCGCCGCACAGTCTCTGAGTGAATTAAATAGTTTGGACGAGAATTATTATGATTGTCTCGGACAGCGCATGCAAAAACTTTAGACTCGTTTTTTTGACAAATAGATAATTATAAAAGGGGACCATCGTTAGAATTAAAAAGCTTGCTAAATTTTCTTTTAACGCAGCGGATTAATGGTTTGTACCCAACAGACTTTTGCGGTCCTTGCGATGTCACAACTGAATGTGCGTGAAATGCCATATTTAATATTAACATCGCACATCGTGCAGGCCTGTTAGGGCGACAGTGGTGCAGTGGGTAGCGCTGTAACTGCATGCCTCCGCTTTGTGCGTGTGGTTTGCGTTTTTACCCCGTGTGGGCATTTCTTTTTACGGTCATCGGTTTCCTAACACTGTGCAGAAACATGAAACTTTAAATGAAATGGTTCCTGCCTCACGCCAAATGCGATGTTTGTAATATAATATATATGTAAATGATTATTCGATGAATCGCCAGATTCATTGGTAGATTTTTTTATTTATTGATATTGTTCGTATAATTGGTAGTGATACCCCTTTAGTATACATGTTAGAGCAGGGAATGTCATGCTTCACTTGCCTATTTTCAGTTTTGAATGTTCTAATGACAGAGACAGAAGCAGCTGAGGCTAGTTGGATTCCTTCCACACTCAAAAATTTTTTCTTGGATTTAATTTAAAAAGTTATGTCAAGCGGTTCCACAAAACCTATGTTATATAACTCCTAAAGTACTGAATTCTCTAATATAGGCTCAATGAAATAAATTATACAAGCGTGAATGAAGTATATTCAGAGTAACTGGGTTAGGTCATTTTTATTTAGTATTCTTATGTTGAGTCAAATTAATGCTGTTATGTTTTAACCAAATTAAGTGTTGTGTTCAATCAGTTAAAGTTAAACAGATGATAAGCATCCTGCCAAATTAGTTTACTTCTAGTAAGACAGTTGTGTGGAACCATACTTGATATAACATTCTTATGTAAATTAACACTAAACACAGCATTCTTACATAAATACAAGTAAATAGGGAAACAAAGGAAAGGAAACAAACCATTTGTCATTTTCACAACAAACCTTTATTTTCCAAAATGAACCATTGACTGAACCATTCTCAGTTCTTTGAGATGCTTAAAGTGCAGACATCTAAAGAGTCAATAATTATTAACTATTTATTCTTCTGAATATTGTCAAAATAAAAAAAAAACATTTGTCAAAAATAGATACAATATTCAGATGAGCCTGCAGATAACCATCTTAAGTGCAGATGAACAGTTAAGGACATAGAGGAACTGTCCTATATATATATATATATATATATATATATAGTATGTGTGCATGTAAGAGAAAGAAACAGGTGAGAGAGAAATCAAGGGAGGGAGAGAAATGGAAAGTGGGAGAGATGGTGAGAAAGGTGTGAAGGGAGAGAGGTAGTGAATGGGAGGAAAGAGAGACATATAGGAACTGAGCTAAAAAAAAAAACACAGGTGAGCAAATCTTGACAGAACAAAGGAACAACAGTCTAGTCACTTAAGAACAATTAAACAGTCCAGACCTCTCCTCACATGGCTCACAATAATGATAACCCACAAAGTTTATTTTTCAGTACCCGGACCTTGTCTGAAAGGCGGCGGTTATCAATTCCCATCAGGACTTTCTGAAGAAATTCAAAAGTGTACCTCAGATCAGACAGGTAGCTCAGGTTTAGAACATATGACTGCAAACAGGAGAGCGGCGGCACTGGCGACATCTTCAATGTCCTTGAGGACGGTGACCCCCCTCAACTATGATCCCTACATCTTCTGGTAGATCAGCGGCATCTGCACCCTCATGTGTGATGATGTAGATCCCAATGGTGGTCTGTTCCATCTGGCTTTAAGCATTGTCAAAGTTCTCATCATAAAACACAAACCAGAAAGAGAAATTGTGGGACATGAGATTATGCGTCAGTTAACTCTGCACTCATAAGCAAAAAAAACAAGTGTTTATAACAGTTTTCTAAAGAAAGAGAAAAGCCAAGCTGTCTTGCAGTGCACAACTATCTCCTTCTACGATGCAGACAATATTGTATACAGACAATGTATACAATATTGCGAAACACTTATATCACCTGTATTTGTTAAATAAGGAAAGTAATCACAAAACGTAATAAATTTTCTTTTTTTTTTTTGGCCAAGGAGTATATACAAAGGATTTTGTTAACAATAACTTCAGTTTTAAATTCATTTAATAAAACTAATAAAAAGCAACCTCAAAACTTGTCTCTCATCTTAGACTGTATGTGATCCATATCCATAAAGTATGAATACCATTGCCATGCTGCTACCTACTAATTCTATACAGTTCTATTGAGTCTACTTCTACACTTACCAGGTATTCCTTTATGAGGTTGTCAGGGTCTTCATTTGCACAACTAGCTTTCAGATTGCAAGCTCTTAATGTGGCGATGGTGTGACTCTGTAAGAGGAAAATGTGACTCTACACTAATTCATTTAAATGTACAAGTTTAAGCACCTCGTACATCAGAGCATGTTTTCAAAATGGAAGGCACCAACAATCAACTAATCACAAACCTGGTTAATGGCAGCCATGATCTCCTTTATCTTGCATCTTGCTGCTCCTCCTTTCCTATGGCACACTTCAGACAGCCTGGAGGAGATGATGTCGAGTTCTGACATAAACTTGGACATCAGAGGGATGGTGGTAATGCGTGTGAATTCTGCACATATCTGGATAGATAAGTGCAGGGAAGACAAAATACAACAATTTACAACACAACCCAGCATTTGGCCATACAGAAATAATAAAATGTTGCATAACGAAGTCTTAATATCCATCGCAGCAATTTTCCATGGAAATCTTGTTAAAACTAGTTGAATGGTAATGTTAGGTGTGTTACCAAACAAAATGAAGATATCTACAAATGATGTGTTATGTTAAGAGTTGGACATTTTAATTCTGACTTGCCTCATATTCAGAGAAAAGAGCTGGCCATCTGCTTTTGAATTCTGCAATAAAGGGCATGTCGTTCACAACTTCATGCCTCCTAAGGGTAAAGGTTTTTTCCATTTTCACTTTGATGACCTGATGGTTGCCACACTTGTTGACCTCAGACAGTAGGGCCAGCCTCTCTTTCTCAAGGCTTTCTTGGTCATCTCCAGCTGGATAGTCTGGTAGGTAATTCACCTCGGCTCTCCGAGGTTTCTTAACTTGGTTTGGACTTGTATGCGCGTCTACTTGTCTACGTTTCATCGTAACATGCTATTTTTATGCTTACGTGCAAATAATGTGCAATCTGATTATTTTAACGTCTTGCTCTTGAAAGTGTATCCCAAACGCCGTAGATTACTGTGCTGACAGTTTCCAGAAAAAAGAAAGTACTATCAAGAGGCTCTGCAATTCGCCGGTGCTTTTTGAAAACGGTCCAATGGAGTGAATTGTCACGACGCATTTCTAAAACGCAGCGCAGGAGGAGCGTGCAAGCAGAGTAGGACGAGCTGGAAGGCTGAGTGGAGCGCGTAAAGACAAGAAATCTTGCGCGCAAACGTTCCACTGCGCGTTCAAACCTTTGTCACAAAAATAATGCCATAGAAAAGTAGCAGCGCTTGTTTTGATGTAAGTGATGTAATAAAAATTAGAAGAATCGTGAGATGGCATGGAGTTGTGAATTGAGATTTAACCAAGATTAAATATGCAGCCCTATGACGCTAACATTAAATGTGTTTAACATCACAATTTATAACTAACAAACTACCCAGACCAGAAAACACATACCTTAAATCCCCAGGATCCTCAGACGAAGTTAAAGAAAAGGCGGGATACTCTTCTTTGCGAAGCAACTCATGGAGGTACGGCGTCAGCAGAAGGATAAACATTTTTAGAGCTACATGTAATGCGTTTTATTTAGTAAGGTTATATTGATTCAATGAAAAGTCATCAAGTTAAGCTTAAACTTATTTGAAATAAAGCATCTGACTTAATTAAACCTTAGAAAACTAGTTTGTTTGATAAATCCAACAGAAGAACCTTATTTAACACCAGCAATAGTGAGATTTCATTTTTTTATTTACCTTTTTGTTCCTCGTCTGCCTCCTCTCATTCTGATCCTCGTTTTTCCTCTGGCTTTCACAGCAATTTTCTCTGCCATTTTTGCCAAGGAAGTGTTCAGCTGTAGGTCCTTTTGGCTTAACACTAGTGTTTGACTTGTGGTTGCTTAATAAGGAGTGTAACTTTCTTTATTGCCAGTGCTGCTGATATCCTCCATGACTAATGTGCCTAATAAAGAACATAGTGTTAAAAGTTTGGAAATGGTTACTAGATATTGCAATTTGTGTGTAAGCAATGGGAATGTGCTTTCAGTTTTGAGAAATGGGTTTCTCTCTAGCACATTGTATGGAAGACTGGAGTTTTTAATAATTGTTTTTGTGACATCAATTTTAGTGTGTAAACAGTTGACGAAAAACTGTAGTGTAGTTTCTGAAAGCCTTGGCCAAACAGTTTTATCCATTTCTACAAAATTTCTTTTTTAAAGTGTACACTGACAGGGCCATTCCCCTGCCTTCAAGCCTACAGGTTTCTGGGTTTTTGCCCTTAGCTGTCATACCATCAGCAGTTCTGTTCATTTTTATTAATGGTGTAAAGATTCATTCATACAAACCTGAAAATAGCTTTAATGTTAGATGCAACTACGTTGATACCCATACCCCTGGATCAGTCTAAATGTACCATGAACCAGTCTATGGCTAGATTCTCAAGTTACAAATCGGTCGACTGAACCTTTTGCTGCTAATTCAACTCTAGTATAAATTAAGCTGCTGAGGATGACTCATTAGTCTAACGTTATGAGTTGTTTTACTTTCAGAATAATGATAATGACCGCCTGTCATTTGCTAATAAATCTGCACAGTGTCTTACATTGGCCTGTTCATAGTACTAAAGAGCTAATACTGTGTTCAGATTCTGGTGGGTATATGCATGGTGGGCGATAGAAAGGCACGTACGGAAATTTGTACAGTAGTGCTTTCTGTAGCTGCTGTTTATGGTTTGCCGTTTTCTTGTATCCTGTTTTCAGTGAAATGTAGCACTTTTCCAAGTACTGTCACTCCTGGTACCTCATATTGAGCAGCAGCATCCTTGTAGATGGACGGGAGAGCATATTCTCTTATACAGTAATGTGCCTGTGTTGTATACACCCGGTTGAAACAGGTGTGTGCATAATGCATTTTGAGGGGTCTTCTGTTCCTAGGCATGGGGGAGCGGATAGAAACATGGTGGGGTCAGACCTGACACTGAGACGATGGACATACTGAGGTGTATGGGAGCACGGGGAGTTATTTACAGTAAGCTGTAGTAATAATAAGCTAGCGCAGGCTAAGTTTTTAAATAACAGGTCTTCAGGTTACTTTGGTGAGCTGAGACATCAGCTGGGAGACTATCCCATAAAAGCTGGAGCCCAATAGCTGGCAGGCCAATGGTTACTTAGTATTTCCTTAGAGGATTCGTAAAAGGGATGACATGACCTTTCTATGCCTAAGCAAGCAATGTAAAGAACCAGGGAGGGTGTGAGAGCAGGAAAGTGGTTATTTTTCCTGCTTTCCCGTTTTGGATCTGATGTAGTTGGAGGGTGTGTTTGGTGCTCCTAAGAGTGACATCAGGATGTAGCTCTTCAGTGGTCCCGGTGTTTAGGGACCGGCTGACTCAGCAGTGCTAAGCTGCTGTTGGGGGGGGGGGGGCTGGTCTCCCTCCCCCTCCCCTCATGCCCGTATCTTTCCCTCTTTCTTTTTACCCCACCCCAGACGCGGATGCAGAGTCTCCAGCCAGACCCCAAGGCGCAATACCGCAGTGTCTACGAGGCCCTGCATCGCATCATTCGTACCGAGGGTCTGCTGCGGCCCTTCAGGGGCCTGAACATCACCATGCTGGGTGCTGGCCCAGCCCACGCCCTCTACTTCGCCTGCTACGAGAGGGTCAAGCACATCCTCAGTGACATTATCCAGAACGGGGGCAACAGTCACCTGGCCAACGGTATGACACCCCCTCCTTCATGTGCATTACACAGTCCAATCCTGATTGGCCACTGAAAGGCATGTGTGTGACCTCTCTCTCTGCTTCCCTCAGGGGTCGCTGGCAGTGTGGCCACAGTTCTGCATGACGCTGTTATGAACCCAGCAGAAGGTAAACCTGCACTGAGCCCTGGGAAGCTTCTGCTCTTCAGTAAAGCGTTAAATCCAATGCAGTGTTCATTATGTTTACCAGAGTAAATCACAGAATCATGCATAATTAGCCATTTCATGCTCATCCATTATTGCATTTGTATTCCTTTTGGCATGTAAATTATGTCCAGTATTTATGATGCGTATCTGTGTCTATAGTTAGCAGGGGATGGTTTGTCCATCATGTAGGCTGCTTTTACTTTAACATATCATTAAGGAAGGAAAACTGGAAGGGCCTTCTAATGAAATGAAATGAAAATGTCCCTAACTAGACAGGTGAGGTCAGGGAAGCCGAACATTGTGGGGGCAGCATGTGGTTCAGCAAGCTAAGTCTGTGCCTGTGATCAGAAAGTCGGCAGAATAGTCACATGGCTGTGGGCGCTTGAGCAAGGCCCATAACCCCTAGCTCCATGGGCACTGCTGCAGGTGGCTGCCCTTCGCGTCCAAGCTTGCTCTCACTTGCATGTGTGTCTGTGTGTCAAGGACTGCAAGATGGATAGATGGAAACAGTATTTCCCTACCAGGGTCGATGAAGTGTTGTGGTAGTAGTAATTTATTATTCTTAAATGGCCCACACTGACCACTGACCCTGACAGACTCCTCCCCCCTTTGTGTGGCTCAGCGGGTTAGGCCTCGGTGCCTGTAATCGGAAGGTCATTGGTTTGTGCCCCAGCCTCAGTCACATCTATGCTGGATCTTTTGAGTAAGCCCTCGATTGGCAACTCCCTGCCAATATCCTCTGGGGATAAATGGTTTGACCCTGCACTTTGACCCAAAGCTTTGCTCTCAACAGTATATACAGTACCAGTCAAATGTCTGGACATGCCTACCAATTGAAAGGTTTATTTGTATTATTCTCTACATTTTTGAATAATTATAGACATCAGCACTATAAAATAACATATGGAATGATGCATTGACCAAAAAAGTATTAAACAAAAAAAGTACTTTGTAGGATGGGGTTCAGAAGGTTGCCAGTTCAAATCTGATGGTCGGTAGAGTGATGCCACAATTGGGCCCTTGAGCAAGATTCTTAACCTCAATTGCTCCAGAGACTGGCTGACCCTACATTCCCCTCTAAGCTATTTTCATCAGGTGATGTCCTGGGATGGTTTTCCAGAAGTCCTAAAGGAGGTCCCATATGTATGCTGAACACTCATTGGCCACTTTGACTTCACTCTCCAGTCCAACTCCTCCAACCCATTTCTGCTGTGCTTAGGTCGGGCAGGCCAGGTCATGTGATGCAACACTCTTACTGTCCTTTGTAAGCAGCTTGGAGTGTCCAAACTTTTGACTGGTATTGTTTATGTATATCTGTGTGTCTCAAAGCAGAGTAAGATGGGATAAGCATCCTGAGGTCCCTATACTAGTATTTTTGTCACTGGTAAATCCAGTATTGTTTAATTTCACATTTCAGTGGTGAAGCAGCGCATGCAGATGTACAACTCACCGTACCGGGGCCTATGGGACTGCGTGCGCACAGTGCGGCGTGCCGAGGGTCTGGCCGCCTTCTACCGCAGCTACAGCACACAGCTGGCCATGAATGTGCCCTTTCAGGCCGTGCACTTCGTCACCTACGAATTCATGCAGGAGTGGCTGAACCCACGCCGGCGCTACCAGCCAACTAGCCACATTGTGTCGGGGGCAGCTGCAGGCGCTGTGTCGGCCGCCGTCACCACACCACTGGACGTCTGCAAGACGCTGCTGAACACGCAGGAGGACACGGTGTTGAGCTCAGTGCGCATGCGCGGGCACCTGTCAGGCATGGCTAACGCCTTCAGGACCGTGTACCGCCTGGGCGGCCTGCCCGCCTTCTTCAGAGGCGTGCAGGCTCGCGTCATCTACCAGATGCCCTCCACGGCCATCGCCTGGTCCGTCTACGAGTTCTTCAAGTACTTCCTGACCCAGCAGTAGCTGGGTCAAGCTCTCGGCGTGGGGAGGGCATTGATCTGGCCTAGAAATGTACCTGGCCCAATCAGAGGACACCTTGCTTCTAAAAACTGAGGACCCGCTGAGCATGACTGGTGAAAGATCTAGAAGGAAATGGTGAGCAGAAGAGTTGCCTGTCTGGGGGCCACTGCCCCTCTCCCCCCCAAACACAGAGCTCCCTGGAGGTGGCTTCATGAAAGTGTCTCAGCAAGAGCCCATAGGATTTTTTCCTATTTTATTTACTTTCCACAAGTTGCAGTCCAAAGCCTCTGCAAGGTGTGGTCATCACCGGGGGTTTTATTTTTTATAAATATTTTAATGATGCATCTATGAATGTCTTTGGTACATTCCGAAGTCTTGCAGAACGGTGAACTTGGGTCGGCCATGTTTTCAAAGGTGCCTGTGTCCTGCAGTCTGCAGCCCCTCTGTCACTTTGTCCGCAATCCTTTTCAGGAGTGGCTGCATGGACATCTGTGAAAGGGGGATGGGTCCAGTTCGGAAGGTGTGGTTTGTACAGCTCCCCCTGCAGGGTTTTCCACACTCCAAACGTCCTTCTGTGTGTGGTGGGGGAGTTCTCTATTTTTGGTAAACTGAATTCAACTATAACCCACCTAGTTGTGTTCAGTCAGTGCAAAGATATTCATTTTGAAGTGTGTTTGTGTGTGTGAGGGAAGGAGTTACTGTGATTATTCACTTATTATTGTTGAGCTAAAAGTTAAGAGCTTTCAGGACAGTGATGCCACAGGGTAGATTTAGGAGGCTGATTGACTAACTGTTTTTAAATGCTGTGTGTGCTGTGTTGGGACACAGACCGGCGCTCCGGAGTCCATCATATGCTCAAGGGGTGATTTTATTTTGCGTTCTAAACTCAGCTGTTACCTAACCACAGCCCATGTATTTCCCAGATTAAAGGGGGAAGGTTCTGTTTAACTTCATATTTATTATATATTTTTTCCTTATTGCATGCACCACTGTGATGAGGAGCCTGGGGATTAATGTGCAGAAGAGCGTCAATTTCTAAAAAAATATGAAGTGGGCTGATCCCATAACATTTTGGAGGCTTTACATCAACTGACCCCCCCCCCCCTATTTTTCTACATTCCAAGTGCTAGGAAGTCGGGGTCAGTCCCCAAGTGTCTGCATTTAATGAACTGATAATACAAAACTGATGCTATACATTCACACCAAAGCTGGTTTTGGGGGTCCAGGGCACGGCTCTGCTCATTGCACTCTGTGGACTTTGATTTTCTCAAGTCCATATCTTTTGGATCCAAGTCGCTGGATTTAATGTTTACTATAGTGGTGATTTAACGTGGTGTTAAATTCTACAGGTTGCAAAATATTATGAGAACTCCCTTTTCAGAAATCTTATGGGGAAAAGTAGCCTGACTATTCTAGTCTGCCTGGAAAACCTTGTCGAGGCTTTTGAGGGAACAGACTTCATTGGCAGGTGAGGAGCCGATCTACATGGAGTACCCCACTCCTGGCACGTCTCCCGTGCCCTGCGCCCATCATCTCAGAGTTGGAAGCTGGGGGTCGCACATTTACACACATCACAGGATTCTACAGTGATCAGTTCACCTTTTATATTGTTGTTCTTTTGGATACGCTCACCCAAGCATTGTCATTTATTTTTGTAAGATTCCCAGTGACTTTACCCAAAAGGTTTTCTTTTTTCCTCCCTAACCCCGCTGAAATTCCAAAGGAATGTTTTTTGTGATTTTTAAAAAAATAAAACATGCAAATGAATAGCTTTAATGAAAATAATGACCAGTATACTCGTGAACTGTTCAAGTGTCGAGATCGAAGCCTTATGCATTACAATATGTGGTTGCTCACTTCCTCGTTGTTACAGGAATCTGCCAGTTGAGAAAGAGTACCACTGGCATTGAGGGTCCTGGCTCACTTTGCCGTGCGGGTCACGGTTTCCGCCTGGCAACTTGGTGACATCAGCTTACAACCTGAACATATTTTACCCTAATTCCAGCTTTTGTGCTTTAATTCTAAAATAAATGGTAGGTCTCTTTCCTTTCTGTACACATTGGCCAGCATTATTGGAGGAATAGGGAAGCTGGTTGTAACTTTGAACCAAGTGTAGGCCTAGCAATATATGATGCCTACGTATTAAGGAGTAACTGGTCATAGTTGCTCCTATACAAGCAGAAAACAGTAGTTAGTCTGATGTTAATCTGCCTGAGGCAGACAAAGGGCTTATCATGCCGTGGTGTTCGGTGTCTTGTTATGCTTGAATCGGCATGCATGCTGAGGCTCAGAGCTATTGCTCCCAAGCAGTTACCACAGACATCACTGTGATTCATTTGCCGATGCTCCTTATGAACAGAAACTATATATCTGTTGCATAAAAATATATATATATATATGCATATAGAAGTGAAGCTTTTTCTTTCTTAGTTGACAGATTGTAATACAACTGATACTGATTATAGTATCTTAAGACTGAATATTTTCAGTTGTAAATATATTTGTCAGACAGTACTTGTTTTACAAGATATTAAGTTGGATAGTTTATTCACCTATTGTCCTACTTATTTTGAATTTGTATATAAATTTAACGTTTAAAAGCAGTGGCCATGGGCACAATGAGAACTGACTTTGGACTATTTATGAAAATATTTTCATCCGTTTCTATTCATTGGGTGCCTGTCCGCTTTTCGGGCCCGAGGTACACTCTCGACAGGTTAGTTATTGCTGCATGAGGAAAGGATGCGGGCCACGGCTTTAATTACTCTAATTTTGTTTAATTGTAATATGTGTGAAAAACAACTTGAGCAATTTATAGATTTTAAATGGAGAATTTTATTTCAATAATTGTCCTTGGCTATGTTTAAATAAATTGTATTTTGCTGCTTTCTTGCGCACAATGTAAGAGGAAAAAGTTAAGGTCTTGTTTTTATCTATAGAGTGCCATCTAGAGTACAAGCATATTTTTCAGATATAAAGATGAAAATGTGGTAATGCTGCCACAGTTTGTAACACTGGAGCTGAATAAAATGCAAATAATCAGACTGTTTGTATTTTATCGTACTGTGTCTGAGTTCTTCGTATAGAAAAAATGTATGTTGATTAGACTGTTATAATATTGTAAATCACCGAGAACACTGTTTTAATATTTTTCTTTTTTTAGCTACTTTTTTTTTGTAATTTCGTGCTTATGGTTAATTATACTGCACACAGTCCAAAAACATGCTAAAGTGAATTGGCGCTGCCAAATTGTTCGTAGGTGTGAATGGTGTGTGTACACTGCGATTCTATGCAGCCTTGTCTTGGGTTGTTCCCTGTCTTGCGGCAGTAGCTTCCGGGATAGGCTCCGGACCCCGCGACCTTGCGTAGGACAAGCGGGTATTGAAGATTTATGGAAATAATTCAACAACTATCCCTAGTATCCCCTATATGACGGTGCAAGTAATAAGTGCATTAGGCATCAGTAAGACAAATGATCATCAAGTATGGTAAGTCTTAAAGGGTAATACGGAAGGAAAAAGGCGTACTGTTCAGGGTTGCCAACTCTTACGGCAAATGTGTATTATTCCATTATAAACCTAAAATTAGCTACATGAAAAGCGTTGGAGTAGTTTGCAAACCCTATAGACTACTTACAAGGTAATAAAACTCTTACATACATGTAAATGCTTGTGCATGTGTGTGCAAACGTGTCGAATTGGAAATCTCACTTCAGCCAGCTGACCAAAGTTGGCAATCCTTAATGTATAAGTTACGCGAAACCAAAGATTGCCCATGCAATCAGAAATTGGCCGTAACATCATTCACCGTAGGCTTTAATTCTAAAAATCATTCGCCTTATAGCCTGTTTATTATTGATTACAAATTTGGGGGTCGGTGACCACTCAGGAGACGGCATCCTTTGCGACCGCCTGTGTCACATGTGATCGACAGTGGTCACCGATCACTTCCAGCCCTGTGTGTTGAAAATCACTGTTCCTGAAAGCGCCAATGTGCAACCTCTCTAACTTTGCTAGGAGTGTATTGAAAAATTGTGTCCATCGCTGTGAAATATAAGTAAGATTTCCTTATATTTCACAGCGATTTCCACAAAAAGTGCAGGATAAAAAAACAATTCTTTATACAGCTGTTATTTAAACTACCAAGTCATATAATTTAATGAATATATTTCCGGTTTTGCCAACTTAGCAACTTTTCGACTACCCTGGCAACTGTTTTTTTTTTTCTCAAAAAGCAACTTGCAACAAATTTAGCTATTTTCAAAAATCATTAAGCAACTTTCAGCAACTTCTGAAAATTGACTTAAACAATGAAATGCACACATTTCCCACTCTGAAATGACGCAACAATATAATTCTTCTGTCCGTTTGTTGTGCAACATTAAAGGGTTCATTTCTGAATTATTAGCAGGGGCGAAGTTTTCATATTAACATTGGGGCTGACGGGTATACCGGGGGTCTGAGGTGTGACGTCATGTCGCCTTATTAGGCGATTCTGTAGTCACGCTGTATACATATCGTTTTTTTCGTAAACTATTGCTGTTATAGTTACAGTATATAAAGCGATATTTATCTTTCCATTTTACAGTTATTCATCTTTACTAATGATAGTTTACGTGCGTTAAGTCTCGCATTATGTACGCTGAATTTGAGGGAATTATTAAAATTATGCACAAATTTCGAGATTCTGCCACGAATGTCAGGCTATTCACTGTGGAAAAATGGATGTCCCTGCCACCCTCCTGCACCATGTCTCTCTCACAAACACGTCCTAACTTTCCGGAAAGAATCACAACATACACAAAATAGCAACTAGAAGATCTTCTCCTAGAGACCCATAGAAGTAAATATAGGAGATTTACGGAATCTCTTCTTGGCATTAAATGGGACTTAATGCCAGCGCTATTTATGAACTAAATGATATTGAGTTTCTGGCAAGTGAGCAACTTACTTCATGGCGTTTTTCAAATGCCAGATGTGGACTACAGCAAACACAGTGGGATGAGGATTGTGAATGACACAAACGCAACGTACCGCTGCGGTATCAGCGTTGCTATTTGTGCTATGCTGTTAACTAACCAAACGATGCAGTTTGCACAATCAAATAAGATAATCTTTATTAAACATAATCGACATGAGACGATTAAATTCCGCCATTTCACATAGCCTTTTATTGATTAACTGTTGGTTATAATACAAGGTCTTTAATGAGTTGTTTACATACAAAGTCATACCATGCTTCTCCACTCTGTAATGATAAAACAAATCTAAATTAACACATTTTGAATTTATTTTTTTTCGTTGAGACCGTTCTTTTGGACAAATTCGTTTCATTTTGGCTAATTTGAGCAATTTCACGTTCTTACGCGATGACATCATCATGCGATGACATTACGCCATCTAGCAACTTTTAGCAACAAATCGACCTGCCACAGCAACTTCCCCTTAAAAATTTGTTGGTAACATTGGATATATTCGTGTCGGGACTTTAGCGAGGGCCCCAAAATGATCTTAATCGGCAATTTTTTGTATGAAAATATTTTATATTCTTTGCTGCTCCGCAGTCGCATTAGTTGATTAAAATTCCGGAGTGCAAGTGAATGTATTGTAGTACAAAAAACAAAGTCAGCATGCTCTGAGAAGTAGGTGCTTTGCTGTACTTGTAAAAGGCATTTTTCGCCTGATAGCCATTATGAAATTATTGAAATTATTTGTAATTTGTTATTTCGATCGGGAAATAATTAAACATTTATATAACGTTGTATATTTTTATACTAATATTTTCAAACGATTTTCCCTTAATGACATTTTAGCATGCTCAACGTGAAAAAGGCAACTTCCGGCTCGGTGTAGGACCAGGGCTTGAGAAATTATTTTAAAACAATGTAAAAAGATCAGTTTATTTAGCAACTATTCTTAGTGTTTAGGGAAGAGGTATTCAGTAATAGTTTGTACAGTTACGGTTATCTATGGTTATTATTAGAGATGGGCAGCATTTCAATTAAATGTGTCTAAAATACTGAGTATTTTGTAATTTGTATTTTGCTGTGCAGCAAAAAAGACAAATGTAATTTATAACAAAATACTTCTAGAACTAATAATTTTTGTATTTAAAATGCTTAATATAATTTGTCATTTTGTTTATTTTTTCCTGTCATTTTAAGAACCTTCATCTCCAGGCTTATAGACTTTTAAATATAGCCTATCACAGCTTTGGCTATATTTAAATAAATCACGTGACATTCTGTTGGACCGAGCTTGCTTGTTGGAACCTTCACTCGTGGGAGTTATACTTACACAAACATACTCTGAGGGCAGAACGAAAAATTATTAGTTCGGATAAAGAACCAACCGGGTTGTAGAGGAGGTGGATCCAAGCAACCGGAGGAGGCAGGACCAAAACATATGATTGGTTAGTCCCATCACTTCTGGTTGCTTGGACTCACCTCCTCTACAATCTGATTGGTTTTTTATCCAAAGTAATCATTTTTCATCCTGCCCTCAGAACATGTTTGTGTAAGTAAAACTCCCGTAAGTGTGAACCCATGACTAGTAATCCAAGGAAAGAAGCTCCTTTGGTGCTCGGTGCAAATTGCCTTGAGGTAAAGCAGTGAAATATACTATCAGATATTGCTCACTAAATGTCATTATAGGACAAAAACAGAGCAATTAGCAAACAGAAGTGCTGTACCCTAGAACTTGTGAATTAACTTGCTATCCTGCAGTGGCGTTCTAGTTCGTTTTAACAGTGCTCAAGCAGTGGCATTTTGTGGTTCGTCATATACGGAAGCCTTCATCTGCGATAAATCAAGCTAGCTGCTTTTGTTCCTAAGGACAAAATTAATTTCTGTCAGCTAAACATAGACGTTTTCATAAAAGGAGTTATTTCTATGACACACATAAATCACAGAATTTCTTATCTCTTTAAAGTTAGGGCTAGCTGTATATTTAGGAAATATTACACATTACTAGTGTACAACGATACACATATTTGTTGAGTATTTTTGTATTTTCAAATTACAAATTAGTTGTATATTAAATTATTTTTCTCATGCCAGTATTTTGTATTTTATTTTGTTACATTTGATGAGCAAGTATTTGTAATTTGTAATGATACTTTTTGATGTATTTGTGCCCATCTCTAGTTATTATACTGTATAGTATGGCCGATGCAGTATTTGACGTTCCTGCTTTTGTAGGCTTTTGCAATAAGATCCTAAAGTTGATTGTTTTCAGAACTGTTAGTGATAGTACTTGTTAATTCTGTAAGCCACACAGCATTGAAATAATGTGTGATCGGATCGAATACTGCTTTAAAAAAGATTGTTGGTATTTTCTGGCTTGTCATTATACTATCTTTTCACCTTTGTCTCATCTTCATTTCACTCCCAAAATACAAGGTCAATGAAAAACACATATTTTGATTAAGGTTGTGTAATGGTCTGAACAGTTCAGGGCGACTTGTGCTCTATGCAGCAATGGCTAAAGATGTAAGCTTTGATACAGCATAGTTTATCTCTCATAATTTCAGGCAGTATACCTCTATTTTGTCCGTGCTTCAGATTTTAGCCATTTATTCTAAAGATAGAACTCCGTAGTAGTCATTTATTTTACTCTGGTTGACACTGAAACCTTGAAGCTGTTATGTATAGCACTTTGTATTTTATATTCCAAAATATTTTGTGCAGGTGGGTCCCCAAAAATGTCTCTAGCCCAGGGCCCCCGCCATCCTTTATCCAGCCATGGATATATGTATGCACATATTTCATCCGAGCCGTAGCGATTCAAATTTATTTCAGTATAATTCTGGGTGTAATCTATGCAATGTGGTAAATCAGAGGGGTGGGTTTGTTGTCGAACTATATAGGAAACAGAGGCTGACTGCCACCTTCAGGTCCAGACCCTTATGTCACAGAAGTATTTCTCCACAGTTATCCCAGTCACGATTAGTAATCTCAAACAAACTACGTTCTGTGAACTTGTAATAGTTCATAAATTAAAAATGTACTACGCTTTTCTCATATGAGAGCACATTAAAAATAGTTTCACGGCTGAAATTCTTCAACTGTTATCAATTAAACGTGCATATTGTTCCTATTTTGTATATTAAAAGCACAGTTTAATACCGTGTTTCCCTGCTTGACAGTAAAGCAGCTGAAATACAGAGACCGGGGTGGGGACCCAGTCTGCTAAACGCAGTTATGTCACCTTCATTACATTATATTGTATTGATTTATTATCGTTAAACTGTACGAACTGTAGTTATTCATACGTTTAATTTCATAACTATTCATTTCTCTGAAATTGCTTTAGTAAATCTTCAGTATCCTAAAATGATATCCGCGTTACTGAAGACTACATACTGAATAAGAGCTTGCTAACATGGAGTGTTGGGACTTTTTCTTTGACATCACTTTCACAAAATTGCCTATATTTTGACACATAACAAAATATGCTGTAAGAAGTATTTTTAGCTCCAACCCCATTTCCAAAGAGGTTGGGACTCACGATCGCGAGCAGGATAAACGGTTAGAAGTACGATCGGTGTATGTAATAAAATGTCCACGAGATGGCAGCAGTGGCGCAAAAACTTTTTTTTTTGCCTGACGTGCTTCGGATAAATCTGCCTTCTTAGTCCTTACTTTAGTTTTGCATGTGCTGTATTATTCTCTTTCAGGTGTTCTGTTTCGGGAAAAAAACACAAGTCTTAGTGAGCAGTGCAAAATGTACACTTTGAGTGTAACGCTCTTGTTTTAAAGCATTTAAAACATGACGTTTTAAGTTCTTCTGAACAGTTAGAAAGCATTCATTTTAGTTTTAAGATGTATATAATGTCTCCCTTAAGCCAGTGCCATGAAAGAAGTTTTTATTGCTGGCATAGCATCATTGTTAATAAAATATATTCTTGCTCATCAGTTAAATCGTTGAGAGATACTGCATTCTAAACATGCACTTGTGTTATTAAAGTGACTGGTGGCGGGGTAATGTGGATCGTGCATGGAAGAGCTGGAATGGGATGAATGCTGATGCGGACGTGCCAAGCGGTGCCTCCCGCCAGGTCTCTGTCCTAAGCGGCAGGTGCCCCCACCACCCACACCCTCTTGCTGGGGACTTTTATATAAGCCATGTTCCCTCCACATGTCCCCAGACACGTACACACCTGCTGGAATCACCAGCGGCCTTGTTTGTTGATTTTTGTCCCCTAGTGCTCTGGGGGTTTATCTGAGACTCTCGGAAGAAAGCTCCCCTTTGCCCACCCCAAAGCCCTTGTCCTATACTGCCCCCCCACCCTGGCAATCACTTTATCTGCAGTAACCTGTCCCACCACTTCATGTTCCAGTCCTGAAGATAAGACCGTTTATTAAAGGTTTTTGATTGTGTGTGCAGCGACTCAGCCCTTGTGGGCAAGCGAGCGTCCTCACCATCAGTAGCATCTGGGACGTGACGGTCTGACGGTGAGGCTAGTGAGAGAGGGCCCGTGCTGGTAGTGCAACATCAAGAATCCGGTTTTGCTGGGCCAGCCTGCAAGGCTCCACCCAAGCCGGGGCTCTTTAGAGTATCCTTATCAGCCATGGTGAAATTCATTAGCTAGTTACGGCATATTGAAAAGCGGACAATACATTCCTCTTTGGTCAAGTTTGCTTCCTACTGTTTCTGAGAAGGAGCCTGGGCGTGGATGGGCACCATTAGGACCCAGGTTGCTGGGATGGGGTGGAAATGGGATGAATTCCTGGCTGGAGGGAGCTGGCCATGATGAGGGAACAAGGGGCTGACGTGGCACCAAGGCAAAGACGAACCTGGTGAAGCTCTAGAAATCCCAAATTTTTTTCAGGCTCCCAGGTGAAGTGACTGAGTCAAAAGGCAAAAAAGTGACTGAGTGTCCTCTACATCATAATTAGCCATGCTGATGCAGTCACCTTAAATGTAATTCAAGCCTTCCCATAGGATCTCTGTGTGCAGAGACCACTTTACAATTTACTCATGGATAGGGTGGTAGCGTCCATGGAAGTCATCAGCATTTAGAAGCTTCAGAGCTGAATGAGACTATTTGATGGTTACAAGTCCTCTCAGAAATGGCTTTTGACTTGTAAGTACCTCTGTCACTGGCAGTGGCCTCTCCTGGTGTACCATTCACGGTTGATTTTCAAAATCAAAAATGTTGGGAATGGAGCTGGGCACCCCCTGATGCTGGCAGTAGGCTCTGTTACTGGGGGGGCAGCAGTGAGAGTCAAAGAAGCAACATTCATTGGCGAAGCAGATACCTTCATTTGAAGAAATTTATAAATGTTTGTTAGTGATACGCTGACTTTTCTGTACGTGTAGGTGTTTTTCCTGGTACACGTGCTTTTTATGTATTCTTCTTACTGATGCAATGGTTGCTCTCTTACTGGGATTTGAGCCTTGATCATTATGGTCTCCTTAAACATTGTGCCTGTTTTACACCTCAGAGAGCAGGATGAGCAGCAGAACAATTCTCCTAACGGTGTGACATTAGCAGGGATGCTTTGGATGTGTCACTGTAGCTAAACCAGGTCACAGAAATCAATTTCATTTCATTTATGTCCCTGGATTTTATCTCCTGTTGTTACAAAGTGGACGAGGCCACTTAACACCCATGGCGAGTTAAGCACGAGACCAAACTGCTCCACACGACACACGCGAGGAGTGACACTGAGGACATACAGAAGCCCCTGTACCTCTGCATGTCCCCGGACACGTACGCGCCCGTGCGAAACCCTTGCCTTTTTGTTTGTTGTATTCTCTGCCAAGCTTATTTGTTTTTCTTGCCTCTGAGGAGCTTTGCTGACCTACCACAGACGACCGTATCTGAGAACAGCTTTAATCTTGCTTTATGGACTGGCTTCACTGCTGGCTTGCAGCCTACATTCAAGAGATTAGGCATATTAGGGGTGATTCGGTGCTTTTTTGTGTAGCTGGTATTGTCTTCAGTCCTTACTTTGTGTCTAACAGAGTCTTAAGGGCCCATCTCCTTTATCTGCTGCTTTATTTGGACGTGAGGACCTTCATGGCCTCCGGAGGCCTCCTGTGGGGTGGCATACCCAGGACACAGCCTCTTGGTGAGTCGCAGACATAGGCACTTAAAATGCTGCCAGCCCCAGGACAGCTGCTGGAAAGCACCCCGTTGTGTTGAGATGGGACTTCCAGAAGGACTATCCTCCCCCCCACACCACCACCACCACCGCCACCTCTTTGTGGGTTGTCGGAAAAGCCAGTTTGTCCAGGTGGTACAGAAAACAAAGCCATTCCTTCTGTCAGAGTTCGGAAGGAGGTGGAGGAAAATGAAGAAAGCAAGGGGGGGGACAGACAAGAAGGAGGGTTGCTTTAAAACGCCTTTGTGTTTGACTGTCAATGTACCGTGTCTCACTCCGACGCTTGAAGTGGAGGCGTCACAATAGCAGGAGTAATAATGGTAGCGAGCGTTGAGGCGCGCCCATTGGCGAGGCTCCTATCTGATGGCTCTGTTCTTTCTGCTCCATCTTCGGTGCCACGTGGAGCGATACTGTCAGATTCCTAATCCCGTCAAAACAGATGCTATCCTGCCTCTTTACATTTAATTACCTGTGTGCTGCTCAGAGGTGGCCGTACTGGCCTCAGATCTGCGGAGCAGACAAAATGAGGGGAGGGAGGCAGGGGCAGGCCAAGGGAGGCATGGAACTCCCCGGCCCTACCACGATTCCGGAATGAAAGGGACGGAAAACTTGGGAATGAGATGGTAGATCCTTGTATTCGCTGTCTCATGGGTTACTGAGCCACTGTCAGATCACATTGTTTATGACTTAAAGTTGTTATTGCTATGTTTGATGTGGACTCCATTTACCTACTTTAAAAGGTGTGATCTTTTGAATCACAACTCTGCACATACCTGAGGAGAAAAAGCAGTCTCCCTGCTTGTTGTGTTTGAAATATCTCTCATGCTCCCCATTTGCGGTAATGCTAGAGGGCCCAAAGATATTAGAGCTCCCCCCCCCCACGCGGAGTCAGAAAGTCACAGCCTAGTCATCGCTCGTCCCACAGCTAGCTGTCCCACAAGGTCAGCGGAGTTATCGACCCTGGCAGGTCATTTACGGGGGAGTGAGACGGCCCCCAGACGCGGCTGGGCTGGTAGCAGAGCCACATCACACTCCCATTCATGCTGCAGCCACACTACTGTAAACACAAGCAGTCAGGGCTATCCATTAGCACTGCCTGGAGAGCACCAAGCCCGTTCCTCAGCCTGCCTGCATGTCTCCTGTGCACCATCTAAGCTGTATTTCTTAGCTATTATATTACACGCTGATGATCTAATGTTTTCCCTCTCCTTTTTGCTCATTTATTTTCAGATTGTAGGTTAAGCTCTTATCTCCATGTACTGTACATTCCATTTCCTCATCACTGACTTACACAGAGGGCTCAGGTGATTAAAGCTAGTTCTCAGAAATAAATGCCTTAAGGAGAATTATACTTGGAATGCTCCCATACACACATGGCTTTTAAGAAACAGAAAAAATACCATATATATTCAAAATTAGATTTCTATATATTTTTTAACCTGGATTGGTAGATCAATATGGCCATACCACATGAAAGAGTAAGTAAAAGTATGTGTTTCATAGTAGGAATCACTTGGTGTGATATAAAATGTATATATGGTAGCAAAGGTGTGGTCTGTGGTTGAGTAAAACTGACCACCTCACTTAAAAAGTCACGTAGAAGTGCGCTTACCAGATCTCATTGATGGGCACTTTTTCCGCTTTCACTGAAATGAGCTGACAGTGGGGTCTTTCCCCCAAGATCTCATTAGCATTTCAGTCTGTGACTTCAGAGTAATTTATGGAGGGATATGACAGAGAATTCCATGACCACAACAGTTACTTATACTGTCAGTGTGTACAGGGGAGGGGGTCACCTTCAAAGTATTAACTCAGCTCAGTTAGGAAACAAATTATTTCATCACTAAGCTCCTTTGTGTGCTTATGTGGTCATTTATGTATTACATTGTGGGGACCAAATATCCCCACAGTATGAGGATAACCTGTTATTTTGACCTAGTGGGGATGTTTTTTTCAGTTTCCACAAAGGGAAAATCTGTGAAAGCAATCAAAAAACTAAAAAATGTATTTAGTTTGGTTACTTGCAGTTAAGTTCAGGGCGGGGTAGGGGTTAAGGTTACACCCTTTTCTGAAATACAGCCATTATAGAAATTGAAATAAAATTTATGGAGTGACTTGATTAAAATGAGTAGACCACACAGCTTTACAGTATTGTTTCGCTTTATATTACATATGCAACACAAACACACAAACAAAAGCCAGAACAGCATTGTAGTGGCCAAGCACATCCCTAAACTCCCTATAGTTTCCTTCCTTGTCAGAGTTTTCACACACGGGACTAGCTAAATCGACAAGAACAGTATTTGCAAACTGAAGTATTTTTAACTTTTGCCTCTATCGTGAACTAGTGACGTTATCTTGCCTGATGACTGAACTCATGTTCTGAATGGTTACCAGTATCTCGGTCATGTTTTTGTCGAGAATGCACAAGACTAGGTGAGGCATGCTTCGCTGGGTGGGTTTAAAAATCGTTTATATTGCTTAATTATCCAATAAACTACTTAGTAGAACATGATGGGAAATGCGTCGAATTCTGTTAACTTAGTGAGGCAGAAAATGTTTCGCTGCACTGAAGCGACTTTTATCAAAGGGTGGTGCTGTTTTGCACAGTACTTTGTCGGACTATTTTTTGAATAGCCGCACTGTTTTGGTTTCGCATAGAAATGGTCATTGAGCTTACATCGACATTTAAATGATATGTTACATACAGTACCATGACATAGTATTTGCTGATTTCCTCTATTTCTTCTCATTCATAATACCTAATTGTTTCTGATATCCAAAGAAATGTTTGCATAATTCAATGGACACCCTGAGTAAACACAACACACTGTTTTTAAATGATCATTTGATTCATTGAAGGATAATAATTGACCAACACCTATATCATCCATATAAAAAGTAATTGCCCTCTTAGTCACTCAGTCAACCAGTGAACCAAATCTAAATGGTAATGGGATAAATTAAACTAGATGAAACTAAACTTGATTGCTGCCAGCCCTGTTGAATCTATATGTTACTTAAATGGAACTATTGCTGCAATGTGGAATTGGATAAGGGTTACTGTGTTCAGTAATAAGATGTCAGTACATATAATTTGAATGCCTAATGTTTATACCACAGATATTATCAGCCTTGTCTTATTTTTCAGCAGCTGTTATTATAGCAGGCTTTCTTGTTGCAGAACTAATTTCTTCTGAAGTTCTGAAGGAGAACGTCTGGTCATCAGTTTGATCTGAAGTTCTAGTACAATTGCGTTATGCAGCAGCAGAACAACCCAGAGCATAAGATCAAGTCCAGCAGGTACATAGTCCACCTTTGGATGGCCAAAATAAAATTTAATTTAGGGTTTGGATTGGCCAAGTCTTAACTTGAACCCCATTGAGATGTTGTCGTGGGACCTTATATGGGCAGTTCATAGTTGAAAACCCTCAAATATGGGTGAATTAATGTCACTTTTTTTTGGGATAGCTCTGCTTCACCTGTTGTCTTAAAGAAATCATCACTGGTGTGTGTATGTATAAGTGTGTGTATGGATCTCTGTGTCTCTGTACCCCTGTGCCTGTTTTTATCCCTGTGTCTCTGTCCCCCTGTAAGTATCTTTGTCTTTCTGTCCACCTGTGCCTGTATGTATCTGAGTGTTTACCAGGTACATAGCCACATTGTAAAATCATGGCTTTGGATGCCGGACCCCCACCAACATTTAATTCTGGCTCCAGGCCTGCTAACTGCCCCCTGGTGTCTCCTGCACACATGCCCCTGTTCCCAGCCTGCCTGCTCTTTGCTCCACTTGCACTCTGCTGCGCTGAGATCAGTGCTCTGACGAATGGGTCATCTGAGTGCATCGGCAGATGTGGGAGGTAATCCTGTTAATCCAAGAAAATCATATTGTCTTGCTTTAACCCAGGACTACTTTACATAGGTCTAATCCAGTTAATTATACAATAGAAAGGCATTTTCATCTTCCTATTCTAAAGATGCTCCTTATGGAACAGGTATTGATTTTGCATTTACATGGTACTGATCTCCAAATTACTGTTCATTTTTCTTGGTCTGGGATAGAATTGTGAGATTCCCTAAATCCCTGCTTGTTGTGGCTTGAACTGAAAGCTGACAGCTGTGATAAGTGGGGATTTACAACTGTCACAATGGCTGATCTCTCAGCGTCTCAGCGAAATCTCCTGTCTAACTGGACATCACTTTGCCCAACCTCACTAGTGGGATTTGACTGTGAGCTCATCTTAGCTGTAATGTAGTGATAACTACTTCTGACACTTAATAGTTTTCTGTCCGTATAAATTAAATAAATAAATAAATAAATAAATAAATAAATAGAGCTGGACGATATATTTTTATCTTGTATTCAATACATTTTTACACACGGACAGACACCCCCACAAAGCCCCGCCTACCCACACCGTGTCAAAAAGAGGCTAGATAGTGAAACTCAAAAATAAATAAATACAGTGCCAGGGTGGCCAACTTTGGTCAGACAACTGGCGTGAGATTTTCAGTTTGAGACATGGCTGCACACACATTTACATGTGTGTATGTAACAGTTCTGTTACCTTGCAATTAGTCTGTAGGGTTTGAAAACTACCTGAATGCTTTTGATGTAGCTGATTTTAGGATTATGATGGAATAGTATAGGTTTTTAGATTCCTTGTGTGAGCGATGGGCGTCTGAAAGCATGAGTGTCACGCCAGATGCGTGAGAGTTGGCAGCCTTACAGTGTAGAGAATGAAGAATTGCAAACTGCAACATACATACTGAAAAGAAAAATCTGTGCCAAAAAGGCAAACCTTATAGAAAAAAGGCCCGTCACAAGATATATATGCAAAATATATATTTTGACAAGATGACAAGTTTTATAGAACATTTGCTTAACTCATGAACATGAAAGTAAGGTTAATAATATAACTTGTATAACAAAATCTTCAGTTTTACTCAAATCAGGTGATGCAAAAATGAATACACCCCACAACAAAAACTACTATATCTAGTATTTTGTATGACCTCCATGAGTTTTAAGGACAGCACCAAGTCTTCTAGGCATGGAATGAACAATTTGGCAACATATTGCAACATCTACCTTTTTCCATTCTTCAAGAATGTCCTCTTTTAGAGCCTGGATGCTGGATGGCAACTTGTCTCCTCAGAATTCCCCATAGGTGTTCAGTTTGGTTCAGATCAGGAGACATACTTGGCCATTGAATCACTTTCACCTTGTTCATCTTCAGAAATGCAACAGTGACCTTTGATGCGTTTTGGATCATAGTCATGTTGGAAAAGTGCACGACGACCAAGGGTACGGTAGTGATGGTAGCATCTTCTATTTAACTTGATGTTTATCTTGTATATACCCCCCCCCATTTATTGTTTACTATTTATTGTACTATTGTCTGTTGCTTTGACAAACCAATTTCCCTCAGGGGATCAATAAAGTATCTTTCTATTCTATTCAATTCTATTCTATTCTGTTTTAATATAGCACAGTACATCAGTGAATTCATGATACCATCAATGAAATACAGCTCCTTGAAACCTGCAGCACTCATGCAGCCCCACATAAGGACACTGCCACCACCATGTTTCACTGTAGGCACCATGCATATTTCTT
>JAAGVU020000040.1:12803136-12814173 GCA_011763525.2 Mormyrus iriodes | reverse complement strand
TGTGTGTGTGTGTGTGTGTGTGTGTGTGTGTGTGTGTACTTCTCTATTGCTTTTCCCCCCCATTGCCAGTTAAAGATGGAGAGGGCACCCAGTACCAGTTAGAAACTTTGTTCTCTTAAAGATATCGCTGCTTAGTCTCTCAGAGAAAAGTCTATCTGTGATCTGTCCTGGGAGGGATAACTGATGATTGCGCTTGATATGTGGACTGAACTGTGAGCGTTCAGTTGCCACTGAAGCCATCATCAGTCCTGATGGTGGCCTGTGACAGTGTCACATCAGCACACGCACTTTAATTACAAAAACATTTAGTCCATTAAGGTTGAATTGCTGCCTCACAATTTCAAGGTTTTAGCGCTATCTTAGTTGCAACAGCATATAACCGTCTGTGGGACACAGAGTAAGTGATGCTGCTTATGGGTAGTAATACATAGCAGAGCTGCCCTCTAGTGGCTCGAATCATCCTCATATATTACAACCATCCGTACGGCTCTTTTCTCAACACATTTTAAAAAGAGAATCTTTTAGCCTTTACCCTGATTGTATTAATGATGTTGTATATAGTTCATATAATTATTAATTAATGTGTCCACATTTTGATTTGCAAAGAAATGTGCTACAGTCTAAATATGTTCATTTGTTTCGCTAATTATATTTTCATCATTCTGGAGCGACAAACAGACTGAGACGACCACAAACAATTGAATAGGGTTGCTGCCATCTTTTTGGCTTGTGCTGTCCGGGACAGGCTCTGGGCCCCTCTAGGACCCTGACCAGGATAAGCGGTTGGAAGTTGGGTGGATGTCTAGAATTAATTAAAATATGTATAGTCCATTTAATGTAGCAATGTTTTTAATACAAAACCACTCCTTTAAAGTCAAGAATCAGTGTAGGGAACATGGTTTATCAGTGTAATAACATGGTTTATCTTTTATATCCGTCATTAATTCTCTGGATTGATGAAAGCTATGTTGTTTGAACTGAATATATTTTGGAAAACACTTAAGCATTGAGGTAAAAGTGTTTGAACTAGAAACGGTTTTTCTTTGTTTCTCGGTCCAAGAGAGATCTTGTTGCACCCTGAGGTGAGGAAAATTTAAGTATATTCCCAGCAGGGGGCAGTGCAAGGTTATAATTGTCATTCATGTACTCAAGTACAACGTTAACTGTAGTATACAACTGATCTTCTTACAAAAAACATACATTTCACTTAATACAGTGCAATGGTAAACAGAGAACTAATTACCAGTAATGTTATTTTCTTTGGCTACTATTTCAAATATATGCTGTATATTTTAAAGAGCTTATTGTCTGATATAAAGGGTTGTACTGAAGTACTGCCTTTGGGGAAACCTTAAGACCCAATCTTAAGACGTTCTGGAAAATTGCCATCTATACTGTCGCCAGCAGTTGCTTTTGCTTTGACGTAACCTAATAATAATAATAACTGAAATGTAGAAATGTGAGTTAAAAGCTGTGCCATAACTTTATTAGCGAAAAATTAAAAAGTGAAATCAAGCTGGTAAGAACAAACAAAAAAGACGAGTATGTCAAGGTGAGGTGATGACAGAGTGAATGGCAGGTCAAATTGTAAATCTCTTAGTAGCTTTGATCCTAAAAAAATGTTCTCCAGTGTGCTGAGAACAGTACCGCTCTTCTGTAATGCTATACAAACAAAACATCAGCCAAGGGTGTGGTGATGAGGTGGGACACGGTGTCAGCACCCTAGCAATATAAATTTCTAAAGATTTCAGGACGAGCCGTGGAATTATAAATGAACAATGCATCCCTTCTGGGAGCATAGGCCTATCATTATTTTACATATGCTCAGTAACGCCCGATAAAATGTAATTGCTTAGCTCCTTAAGTCCCACTGCTTCAGTCATTCATTCCAAACGAACGAAGTGAGAAACTATCGGAAGAAATCAATTCACATTTTACAAAGATCCATTCTGAGCATAATTGTCTCAAAGCACTTGACAAACGTGTATAAATACTCACAATTAACACGAATGTTTCTTCCCTTACTTTACATTTCGAAACTATTTATATCACCCAGAATAAAACACATTGACATATGGTATGCATGAAAAAATGGCCATAAAAATCCTGGAAAATTTGTATGTATAAAGTTCATTGTTGGAAAAAAAAGCTGCCTTCGTGGAGCTGCACCAACGCGCCCAGACGCGCATATATTCAATGGGCGACTGTAGGATTTATTGAAACATAAATTAACGATATTTCACAACTGGTCTGCGAAATGGAGCTGAACAGCTTGTAAAGCTCAAAGATGCACATAGGATGCACGGATGGGGGTGAGAGGAGCTGCGGCGCGGGGTGAGCTGAGCGCCGGGCGGGAAGCTGGATGCTCCGCCACGCTATGTTTGGCAGCGCATCGCCGAAGTCTGGCCTGCTCCTGCCAGAGGACAAGAGGCTGTTTATAGATGGCGGACAGCTGAGTGATGGCTCCTAAGTGCGGACAGATGTGTGTGCGCAGGGGAAGTGGGAGAGACGCTCGGGCCGTTAGTTTTGTTCCGGACGATACAAGCAAGATGAAAAATAAGACTTTTCTAGGCTAAAAACGTGGACGGCTGTCAGTGGCTTAACTGAGAAGTGCAAATAAGTTTATTATTGCCTTTCCAGTTTTTAAGTCGATGGACACAAAGTCCGGTCTTCCTGTGTGGGACAGTGACTTAAAGTCCTCATTTGCTTCCATAGTTCTTTTTTTCTGTAGGCTCTGACTGGCATATTTAAGATTTTTTTTGCTCAGTGGTAGAAAAATAAAATGTTTGCTATTTGTTGTTTGTTTCGTCGTCTGATGTAAAACATGCACAATAGGATATCTTGAAATTATGAAACGATAAAGATTACACTGAGTCTAAACGTTTATTTTTGCGATCATTTGGTTACTTTCAAAAGCAGACCTATCGTAAATTTTACCAGTTTCGGTTTTCTATGGGAAAATGATAAAACATAATCATTGACAATGACAAATCACAGTTTTCCCGTTTTAAAACGTATTAGTAGTAGTTCTTATAATGGTTACTGTTACAGTTCATACTGTCATGGAGGTATACAATTTATAAATTAGCGCAACTCTGATCTGATGGTAGGTAATTTTAGGAGTGTGCGTGTGTGTGTGTGTGGTGGGGGGTGGTCATGTATATATTACATTGTGCGTACCAAATGTCCACAAAATGTGATAAAAACCTGTTATTTTGACGTTGTGGTGACCATTTTTTCAGAAACTCAATTTTATAAAAATCTGTGACTGAAATAAAAAAACTAAAAATGTCAAAGCTCTTGTATTCTGTTTGGTTACTTATGGTTAAGGTTAGGGCTGGGTAGGGGTTATGGTTGTCATTGTTGGGATTAGGGTTTTGCCCATAGAAATGAATGGACTGTCCACAAAAAGATATGAATTCAAATGTGTGTGTGTGTGTGTGTGTGTGTGTGTGTGTGTGTGTACATGTTTAGCTAAACATTCCCAAAAAGACATTAGGTTAGCAAATTCCTGAAAAACTGACTTTCTGAAGACTTTCCACATTAAGCGCCTGTCCTTTTTTCTTGTTTTTTTTTGTGTTAGCATTAATAAACCCTAGTAATAGATTTGTGTGTGTTTCTTCTAATCAAGTGAAATGCATATGTCATATGGTATATGGCTGCGTAATTTTTTTTAAAGCCTGGATTCCACAATTTTTCATGTGATGCATTTGGATTATTTATTCATTTCTCCTGCAGAGATTTGCTGCTCTAGGTGCAGCTTTTCACACCCACGTTTTGGCCCTCCGGGGCCTGCAGGTGTACCTCCCTCCCTGCTTTGCTGCTTAGTGGCACCGGCTGCAGTACACACATGATCCCAGGCTGCGGGAGGCTCAATCCCCTGCAACACTCGTCTCATGCACGGCCTGGGGAATGTCGGCACCCATCCCATCCCATCCCATCCCGTGTTGTTGTGCAGGGTTTCCTCTCTGGGCCAAATCTGCCAGGCCGCGGCACTAAGCTAAGCTGCCGACACACGCGCCGCTTATCTGATCCGCTCAAGTGGCTCCGGTCTCCACTCTGTCTGCCGCTAGTGCAGCTCAGAGCCACACCACCCTCTTATCTCCAAGCTCTGTTGTGCTTCCCCCCCCCCCATCAACCCGAGGCTTTGTCCAGCTAGCCTAGGAGGGATGAGGTGCAAGCTCGGACACTGACACTTTGGGGGCTCTGAAGGGGGGGGAATTTACTTGCAGTCTTCTCTCACTGCAATGCTGATGTGTCGATTATAAACAGCCATCAGTCTCCAGCACTAAGTCCCCCCCCCCCAAACAGGCCATCGTGTGCCTGTTAATGTTCATGCCGGGGATATGCTTGGGACATGTTCTCCTGCACTGTTGTGGGGGTCAGAGTATAATGCCAGGTAAACGTTGAGTATATAAGACAAAGACAGGGGACTTATAGGTATAAACTCTCCAGGTAGTAAATGCTTATTTAGCAGCCTAAAGAACTGCAAGATGAGATAAAAATGCATCTTCTTCTTCATAATGCCTGCTGTTAAGCAGACTTACTGTGAGGCCACATTATAAATGGTTTAATTATTCTATTTGTGGTGTGTATATACAAATTTAAGGCGCAGACATCACAAAATATGATATAGCAGGTGAAAGTATAACACAATGCATGCCAGAATTAAATAACATTACTATTCCATTCTTTCCGTCAGCAGACAGACCGCGCACGTGTTGTCGGCCACCGTTTGTTATATTTATTTTTAACGGATTGATGTCATTGGTACCTTACCGTTGTAATGTTCTCACTCACATTCTGATCGCTGTAATACCGTGTCTGCTTTGCCATAGTTGTATTTGTATGAAGGATGAAGGTTATTAAGCAGGTGAAATAAAGCGCTGATTTAAAACTGATAAACGTCTTTTGCATTCTTGACGCAATGCGATGGTTGATCTGGTGGTCTGATGGATCCTGGTTTTGTCGGTCAAAGGACCTTTGCCCGCCGCGGCATTAATGGAAGTTCTTGGTTGTGCGACAAATACGCTAAAAATATAGACGCTTCAAACGTCCGATGTCGTGGGACAGGTTCACCGAGTATGTGTTTCTGTGTAGTGTAGTGTAGTGTGATGCAGGCACTAAAATAACACTTCAGTTATTGCACAGTACTTCGCAAGGCCACGTGCCAACTGCCAAGCTAATCACCATTTTGGGGAGATATTCTAATAAGTGAATCCGTATGACAAATTTTCTATATTGACATACATAGTACACCACAGTCAGATTTCGCCATTATGATGAAAGGAAACGCCAAATCTCCACAGTCGCGTAAGGAATACTTGCCCGGCAGTTTATGACATCTAAATTAATCTATACAGTTTAGCTCTGAGCAGCTCAAGTGGCGCTTGTATCTCGCCTTCAGATCGATTGCAAATTAATCGGATTGGTAATGTTTCCTTGTTTGATCGAAAGCTACGAGAGAACCAGAGCCAGTGAGTCTGCAGGTTTATTTACCCTCACCTGCGCACCTCTGCCGGGCAGGTTCTCTAGCCTTATCGCGCTTCTCTGCTATTGTTCCGATGTTTTGACCGTAGGACAATAATGACCTCCCAATTTGATAGAATTAAGATTGCGGTTTAAGAATTGGTCTAATCAACTGCTTTTTACACTGATGCACTAGGAAAATATTAGCACATTGTTGTGTTATAAAGTAGGAATATAGATAATTTAGTAGTTTTCCTTGCATTTAACACTAGGCTGTTTCCCTATAAATAGGCCTATATTAGTTTAATCTGGTAATGATAACAATCACTGTGGTTAAAAGCATATTAATCTTTGCTCATTTTAAACGGTTTCTTGTAACGTCTCAATCAGGAGTAACATGAGGTAGTTGGCTTTTTTTTAAATGGGAGTGCATATAGTTGGTGATGATCAAATAAACATGTAGCGGAAGTTTAAAGGTATATTTCTTCTAAAGTTTAAATTGAATGATAAAGTCAAAATGGAAAAGTAAACCTATCAAATATTATTGTAATACATTTCGTTTAAATGCCTAAAAAAATCGGTTTACCTCAGCTTTTTCTGCATACTAGCCTACATTGTAGTTTAACAGTTGTCCGTAATCTAACCTTATTTTATTTGACCTTTTACAGATCGTGTTTTTATTTGTCTTTTGGTATAGGTGTGAAGAAAAGATTAAACGATCCATTAAACGTACGTAGCCTATACTTTTACTTGTTTCTAAGATAATAATACATCAATAGTGCCGTGTGCATTTATCTACATAATTTATATAAGTATATAAGTATTTATATAAGTATACATAAAGGTTATAAAGATTATAAAAAGCCTTTTCATAATTATAATAAAGAGTTTCCAACTTTTAATACATTTTTAAAATTATTTGGGGAGGTTGTAACTAGGGCGTATATGTAAATGTAATCCAGATTTACTGTGAGTGAAACAATTTACCGTTTATTATTTAAGAATGCCATAATCTCTCAGTATGGAAAAAACCGAGGGCATTGAAACAACCCGTCGTTAACTTACAATTGACGTGAAAGAATTAATTAGTTATAAAGCATTTAGGCCAGTTTAAATTAAAAATCAGAGCGTACTTGATTACCCAAACTCAGTTTAATGATATGGGCTTGTTTTACTCCATGTGTTAAGCATTTATTTATTCGATGTATATTCCTTTCTAAAACACAAATATGGTGTTTTAGAGTTTTACATTTTAGTTTCACGTTGATTTTCTGCTCGATAGCACCCTAAGCAATCTTGACTAAATAAACAAACGGTTCAAGTAAGAAACAACACATTCGCCTTTATTCTATCACTCCATTAGCTAAATACAAAAGTATAAAATCACATACTGTTTGCAAATAATGAACATATTTTACAAAAAATATATATAAACGTATCCTCATTTTTTTTTACTCTTTAGTTAGACACAGCCAGAATTTGTTAAATCCAAAACAAAAAATAGCTCAGTAAAATTGACATTGGGTGTGCTGGTGCTTAACTGTCATTTCGTATGTTCTTCTAAAAAGGGGTCATTCAGACATGAGAGCTCCATTGGTTAGTTTTCACCACGCTCTTATTCCTTGTAATGTTGCCTGAAAGTGTCCCTGTTGGCTCAAGGTTCCATCCGCGTTGCCCATGCCGAGATTCATATTCACAATGTGGCCGCTGGCCTGTGTGGCACTAGGGGCAGCGGGCACCCCCGGATAACTGCAACTGTACGGGTTATTGCCGTAGCTGCCATAATAGGTGTTGTACTGGTAAGTGCCAACTGTTACGTTGTATGGCGGGGTATATGTCTGGGATCCCGTAAGGCAAGGTTTGCCATCCCTCACCAGCACCGGTACTGCCACCCTTCGTGGTGGTGGAGGATGTCCAGCTAATTCAAGGGACTTATCTTGTCTCTGTCGCTTACATTTATATCTCCGGTTCTGGAACCAGATTTTAACTTGGGTCGAGGTGAGCTTGAGGACTCCGGCAAGGTGGTCACGCTCAGGCGCAGACAGGTACCGCTGCTGCTTGAAGCGACGCTCCAGCTCGAAGACCTGCGTCTGGGAAAAGAGGACCCGCGGCTTCCTGCGCTGTCTTTGCTTCGGTCGGTCAGAGAAAATGTCGTCGCTCTTCTTGTTACAGTCCGGCGAATCGCCATGCACACAGGTGCCTGCAATACAAAAAAAGGTAATTTCAAAAGATGCTGAGCTTTTAATTCTTTAAAATTAACGGTACAAGCTAACATGCCCAGCAGGATGTTGCATATTCTGCAAGGTCTCAAGCCAAATGTGAATTTATTCATCGATGAAGTAGCCTGAATAACGGATTTGTAAAATTGGATAATGAATAAAAACGTAATATGACAGAATGACAGATGTGTTATATTTTCAAAGAACTTTTTCATATTTTAAAATGAAAAACGTCGTTGAAAGTATATGAATAACTAAAAGATTTTTTCATGCCATGTGTGCTATTTTATGTTATGAAATTCGATTGTTTTGTTTGAAACCGAAAATAGCTTTATTCATGTGCTTACAATAATAATTAGACATTTGCTAATAGCAATTTCGTCTTTACATTACACACCAAAATCACGTAAAGCTTGGCTTATAGACTACTGTATATGGTTCCACAATAAGGTTATTTAAATCCTTCTATCACGTGCCAGCCTTGTACGTTGCAGTATCTTTTATACTGTTTACTTTATGTAAGCTTATATAGTGCTTGTCCATATAGCTTGTGAAATTGTTTTGCTGTAAGTTTATTTGAAAGTTTATTCGTTTCTTTTAGCAATTAAAAGCACATCAATTTACAAGAAGTATTCATATTGAGAGATTGTAACAGATCTCATCCATCTACAAATGTGCCAGTACTAAAATAGAAAATGACAATATGCACAATATTCGCAGAATAAGTACAAAGGTAAATGACGGTACATGTTTTCAACAAATTCCTTGTCATGTTTTTCTACGACGCTCCGACTGGACCCGGCTAAAATATTGTAGGAGTAAGCGCGACGGTGAACGCTGCTCACCTGGGTCGTCGCTCGGATCACTCTCTTCCAGCGGGGAGCTGCAAGGTCCCCTCAGGATGTCAAAGCTGTCTGACTTTACGGGGAATTTTGCTTGTCCGGGCGTCGTGCACGACGGTTTCTCCGGACTGTACAGAACCTCCATGCTTCGCTGCATACACTGCGAAGACTGAATGGGTGGGACATCCTGGTCTGGAAGAAAAAATCCTTGCTGATGAAATGCGTGGTGGGAGTTCTGTTGCTCCAACTTGAGAATGTCCTTAACAGAGAACGGCGTAGAAGTCATAGGACTAGGAAGCATCACTGGCAGCAACCGGAGAGACTTCTCGTGAAAAATATAGTGTGAAACTGTAACAGATTTTAAAGCCGCATCAAGATCTTAGTTCATTTGACAAGTTGGTGCAACAGTTGTTCAAGGGGTTTATGAACAACCGCAGCAGACCAGCGCCGAAACTTTGTGCGGTGGGCTTCCCGGAGATCGGGGTTTACCTTTTCAGCATTGAGCACTTCCTCCAACAGCCATTAGCCAAGCAATGAGCACGTGGTATTGGGCACACTTAAATCTGGCTTTTTTTAACCACACCCAGTTCCATCCCAAGACGGAGTGATCGGAATGCAGAAGCGCAGCCTTTGTCCAGAAATACACCCCAGAAATTCGCTTTTGTACTTAATCTTAATTTGGTCAAATGATGTGCATGTGCTCCATTCCTGTTGGATACCTTTTTTCCTACGCGTAATGATTGGGGGTGGTGTGTTGATATGAAATGCGAGTTGCAGGTATACCTGACGCTTGACCTCTTCATAAATATGGAGGCATATTTCCTCATCAACCCCCCCCCCCCACCACCAATTGTACTCACCATAATGCAGACATGTACATTCAATGGTAACTACGCATGATAGGTTAATGCAAAGCTTTAGATATTACACTTTTTTAATTTCAAGTTTATAATTTGTAAGCTCGTTGGCATGATGTTTTCTTCACTAAATGTTAGTGATATGTTTGGAGCTCTGGACATTATCCAGATTGTTTCACAGCACCACTTCCGACGCCTACTACTCCTAGCCCGTTTCAGACACTATTAGCCCCTTACGTGGTATCGTCGGCGCTTTTTGATCAGTGTTTGCTTTACTTATCGATGTGTCCGATACTGAGGGCTGGTAGCGCTATGACATGGTGAAAGAGTCAAACTGACAGAACAATAGGAAGGGAATCGAGGAATTCAGTTACAAAATTAGGGAACTTCCTTCAATTTCACGTTTATGTCCAGTTGAATAAGACGATTGACTAGGCAAGGTAAAAACCAATAAAAGCACTCCGTCAAAGCGCAACATGGTTGGCACTGCGTGCCAATAAACTAGGCCTAATTTTTAGAATGTATTTTTGCATTTGTATGTACTGTAGTGTAGGCCTATGCTCAGAATTAAACCACAGATATGAGTGAAGCCATAGTATCTTATTTTTATTTCATTTAGCTCCGAAGATTTTACATTTTTGAAGAAACCTTTATACATTTGCTTTTATATATATCAGCTGTATTTGTAATAGGCCTATATGGGGTTGGGTAAAATTGTTAAAAAGAGTCTGTTTCATTTTAATTAGGCTTAATTCACGCCGAATAACCCCAGACATAATAATGACAATTAAAAACAATATTTTGATAATACTGTTCTTTTAGAGTAGAAGATCCAATTCTGATACAAAATAAAATTTTGGAAGCTCGGGCCTTTTAGAATAAGGGAGCTCATGCATACAAATATATTTGCGAGCCATTTAAACCGATTCTGACGTGTTGTTTTTTCAATTCTCCGAATGATTTACAGAGTTTTAAATGGTCTCAGTTAAAGTAAATAATCTCTTCTTCAGTGAGCCTAAGCAAACACGAGAAAAGATTACAGGATTCCAGTACTATCCCAAATTCTGTATCACGGCCTTTCTAGCCATAATAGGTCCCCGTGATTGCGACCCAGTTTAAAGTTGCTAGCGAAGGAAGCGTTAAAATGAGCTCTCAAAGAATACAGCCTTTGGTTTTGTGTTTATTGAAACTGTGCTAAATTAGTATACAGGTCCTCACGGTTGGCTGACCCGGCCACGCAAGGTGTATGTTCCGCTGGTTTACACCAACACAGACGGCCAACAAACTATTAGTCTACACAGGCCACAACAAACAGTAACATTACACCTGATGTTGTGGATGTGAAGAGTCTGCGGCGCCAGGCCGCAATGCTTGGCTGAGACCGAGACGAACAAGAACGGAGCAGGAAAATGGCTTTATCCTACCATAATAAGCTGTCTCAAAGAGATTACAGGACAGTAAGGAGGCTGGAAAGCGCGCCGTTGCCTTCTGCGTTCCCCGCTGCTGTTTCTCCCACTGGTTCTTCCGTTGGACTTCCATATCGTGTAATTTCAAGCCAAAGACCACTCGAAGGGATCAGGTGTCTATTATTATTATTATTATTATTATTATTATTATTATTATTATTATTATTATTATTATTATTATTAT
>JAAGVU020000040.1:12785081-12803036 GCA_011763525.2 Mormyrus iriodes | reverse complement strand
TATTATTATTATTATTATTATTATTATTATTATTATTATTATTATTATTATTATTATTATTATTATCAATTTGAATTTAATCTAAGTGAGGAACGCAAACATTCCATCGAAGTTAAGTATGCTAACCAGTGCTTACGATGATAAGATGCTAAGGGTTAAAAAGCAGCCTAATAAAGAAAATGGCTTAGAATTTCGTACAAAGCTCTCGGCCACTAAAGATAGATGCCGTTACATGCACTGGAGGAGACCTCATAATTATACTGTTTCAATCGTTTCAAGCCGAGGACCAACCAACGGGAGCGAGTGTTTGTCGTCGCTGTTGTTATTTCTTCTTCTTATTTTTATTATTATCATCATCAATAATATTTGTTGTTATTATTATTGTTGTTGTTATTAATATTACCTAATATAGGCCTACGTGTTTCAATAAATGTTTTTTTTGGTACCATACCAATAATAGACATTCCTAAGGATCGGTAATACTATTTCTATTTGTAGCTATTATTAGGCGTATTACATAGCTGTTTTTCATTTCGGCATTAATTTCTGACTAATACGGTAAAAGGGGAAAAACGCCAGGCATAAAATCTCATGTATAAAAATGTTTAGTGACAGAAAAATGCAATTTTGCTTTCTCGAGATGTATGCCTGAAATATTTTTCAAACATTATTATTATTATTATTGGCATTTATTTTAATAAGTATAAAAACCGGTGGTGGGTTTTGTGTGTTTAATTATTTTAACATTCTGCTTGCAGATTTCAGCAGTTATAGGTTTCTTATTTATTCTCAATTGACGCTGAATTAAATCGCAATTGAAATGCTATTATTAAATGAGGAACGGGTTACGGGTGAGAATGCGCTATAATATATAGAAATGCACACTGAAAATTCACAGTGCTGTGAAGTTTAAGAGATATGGCCCAATAAACAAGAGACACCTCAAATTAATCTGCAGCAGTTGTGGAAAAGTTTCAATAATTGTAATATTAAGTAAATATTAAAGCAAATATCTAAGTAAAATAACTGTCTAATAACCAAAATGTTCTGTTAACTGCCCTACTAATTTGGAACATGTAAATATATATCTTCTGGATCTTTCATTTTTTTCCAAAATAAAATATAACATAATAGTAAAATTTCACATTGTGGTCTTTTACTATGTATTATTTTGCATTATGTTTATGATATGCTTACTGATAACTAATTGCTGTTTTGTATTTCGTTATACACGTCTACTGTGTTTAATTATTATTAACACCAACGATCCTCGCCTTTGTATGTAGCCTTCCTGAAAGCCTCTGGTAAGTTACTAACGAATTAAAGATATACGTTTTCTGAAATTTTTTGGGGGATCACATGTGCGCAATTGTGGTCCGTTATTTTATCTAATTTTGCCTCTTAATAACAGCGGATAGCTGTTTGTTTTAGCATTACAGCAAGGGATAAATATAAGATAAGTATGTTACCGTGCCTGATTTTCCGAACCCACAGGATATTTGCTGAAGGAGTTCTATACAGGCCAGTAGCTAGGAATAAATGTCGTGGAAGGATCGGCAGCCCTACAGATAGCTCCCTCTAGGTAGACGTTTTCGTTTCGGAGGGGAGATCCCCCTACTTAGATTTTTTCGGCCGAAAGGCTGAAGCAAATTTCGAGGCGGTTCAATCTCGTGATTGAACTACGTGGCTATATGTCTGGTTCTATATCCATAAAAATGTATTTTAAAGGTCTGCACGTTATCATAAACTACACAGCACCTGCTGAAAATTAGTATCTAAGAGATATCATTTAGTCATAGAACTAATATGTAAAGGATTGATCTTATATTTAATGTTTCGACTCCGGTGTGTACTCATATCACCAACTGATACAACTGTAAAATGATGATGTAACTCATAATTTAGTAATATACATACACATATGTATATATTACTTCTGTGTATATATACTTGTGAAGTGTCTTAATATTTTGCTATGAGTAATAAATTTTATGTTGCACTTGAAAGGCACGCTATTCATGCAAATGTCTTTGTGTGGTTACTGCTGATAAGATGATTTGTATCCAGGAAAAAAATGACTGCAACAATCAATACTTAATATGTGTTATTTAGTGTTTTATTTTGGCAGGGACAGAAATTAATAGCGTACAGTTCCAGAGAAATTATCGCAGAAGGCGTATTCGCTAACCCACCGAGGTGTAACAAAAACTGGACCGCTTTTGTTTCATTGTCAACCTTTGCAGTGCAGGGAAGCTCAGAAGTGGAACGAAGGAGAACCTGAGGGATTTGAAAGTGTCCAGTTTGATGACTTAATGACTTAATTGCGCCTCCATGTTGTGTGAACGCTCAGAGCACTGAGCCAGCGCTACCCACCCAGAGCTTCGGCGGTTCCTCTAGTCTTACAGAGGATTCCCCTTACTTAATCCCGCCATTTGTTCCGTCACCGTAACACAAGAAGCAAGTTAAGTAACGATTGCCACAAAATACCCTAATTAATCATAAAGGAACATAGGTGGCTGATAGCTACTGAAAGGAGAGTCAAGTTTTCAGCTCTATTGAGGTATGCCAGAAAGATCCTTCTCCTGACCAATTTGTCACCAGAGATCTTCATCAAAGTGTTATTTGAGATTCCGATCTTTGAGAAAGAAGAACTTCTCAATCGGAAATCTTCCCTTTTCAGCGTAATCCCATACACATGCAATTTCTGAAATACACCTGATGGTGTGTTTTCTTTTTCCCCACTGACAGCCCACATAACTATCCCAGAGTGTCAAAGACGGCCCTCCCTCCCAGGCCTGCATACTGCCTGACAGGCATTGGGGGAGATTCTGGCAGAAAGGCATTAGGGGTAGCATAGGGAAACTTATGCTTGCTAAGTAGGTTTATAGGTTTCATCTTTAATGCTAATCAAGTTTGTCTAGTCTTTGAAGAGGACCAACACACACTAAACTGACACATACATAAAGACATTCTGTTCCATCATTGTGGGGACTTCCTATTAAAGTCTCATTACAGTTCCCTTCCCCATGCCTAACAAAAGGCAGATAGAAACATACAAAAGTTTTTTGTTTAAAAAAAAAAAAACTTGGAAGCAACTTGGAAACATAGCTACTGTCATCTCAGTTTGTTACATAGGTTGTGAACCTGTACATGTATACGGACAAAAGGCACCCGTATTGACTCTCTCACACAGTGAGACACAATAACAATGAACATAAAGACCCTTGGAAGGTCTCCTGCAGAAGATAACAGCCAGCACACTTCACGGCCCTCAGTGGAAACTAAAAAAGTGAAAAATGAATCCAGTCACTTTCAGGAAGGTTTGGGGGCTTTCCATGGCTTTTTAGCAATAGCTCACTGCACGATGTTTGCTTGTTTATGTGTACGTGCCCCTCCCCCCACATTGTCTTAGCATAATTGACTTCAAGTGGCCAAACCCACAACTAAACCAATTAGTTAAATGTACTTGGTTTGAGAAAGCTACTGTAGGGATTATTTACAAACACTAAAGTGATACCATCGTGTTTACTGGCTTTAATTGTGGATGTTGGGCTCATAATAGTAGATTTGTCTTGATGTTTGTGAGTATGTTGCATTATGATTCAACATTGTGATAAAAGAGAAAATAGATAAAAATCAGGTAGAATGCAGCAGAAACAAAACCCACGACTTTAGAAAAGATTTTGTATCGTGACGGGTTTTTAAATTTAATTGAAACTGATGGATTACTGTCTTTCAAGCCCAACCCCAGGTGAATTTTAATCGGCTGTATTTGCATGACGCCCAGGTAGTGGAGGTTTCAAATTCCAGTGTGTGGAGCTGTCGTCCAGCTCCTGTTTCCACCGAGCCACAGCCGTCCCTCACCTGGCTGCGGCACTTAATCTCAGACAGGAAGTTGTTGGGACAAGAGAGGGGAAGATTGACGGGCCGTGTATTATTGATGACGTTAATTGCGCGCACACACCCGGGTACGTGCATATATATACATATGTGTAGGGATATAAGTGCATATGCATTTGTATACGCATTCATATGTGGCCTGAGGACAGAGCTTTTGAATTTAGGATCTGAAATGGTGGCATTTTTTTTGATGAAATGAAGAAGGAAGGAAATTCATTTTGCCACGAGGAGAGAGGGGAAAATTACCCATTGTTGTCCTTTTGAGTAAGGCATTTAAAATGGATTGTCTCATTAAATACATAACCCTATACGTAGGTAATATTATATGCTATTTAAAAGCATAGTTAGGAAAATGAAAAAGTAAAAAAAAAAACTGAAGGTAACTGTACCGAGGGTGGACAAAATTACAGAGATACCCAATAACATTTTAATGTCAGGGACCCAATGAGAAGCTGGGCCTCCCTTGGCCTTCAGAACCGCTTTAGTCCTTCTTGGAATGCTGTCATACTGGTCCTAAGCTGTCTGCAATGATTTTGGGTCATTTTTCAATACGGAAAGCCTGCAGTACTGGGTTGAAGGGACTGGAAATCTGCTTTACACTTTGTAGAACTCAAGAGTGAGGCTAGAAATCCTGACACCCCGATCCCCAGACTACTGGCATGTACCAGGGCCCCATTCACGTATGAGCCCCTGGAATCATTCATGGTATCCACCCCATTTATGGCACCTTTGCCAGAACACCCCATTGGACAATATGAGAAAGCCCATGGAAGACATCTGACATCATGCTGGTGGTCATGAAACCCACCTCTGAATTTGTTTAGCAGTGTATTAGGGGGCATTATCATCTCAGAATAGGGGTATAACTTGGGAACAATGTCCAGTGAAATGTCCTCATATATCCCTGACCATCATATGATGACTTGTGCAGAAAAATAATCCTGAAAAATAATGACTTAATGATCCCGTGAGGTGGTTTCCCATACCATTATGGACCCCCTCCTTTCTAACAGCTAGCAACAGACATTGTGAATGGACGGCATCCTGTGGCTTTCTTCAGAAGTAAAACCCATCTCCATGTAGGGAATAGGGTGAAAGATGATTATAACACCATAATTGCTTTCCATTGAGGTCCAGGTCAAACAAACACTTCCCGGGTTACGATGGTCCGTGTTACGATATTTCAACTTTACAATGGGTATTCCAGTTCCATTCTGTTTTTCACTTTCAGTACATTATTCAGTAAATTACATGAGATATTCCAAAGTTTTTTTATAAATTGGGTTTTGTGCTAATAATTTTGCCCAAATGTAAGCTAATGTAAGTGTTCTAAGCATGTCTAAGGTAGACTATAGGTTAGGCTATGATGTTTGTTAGGTTAGCTGTATTGTATTAAAATGCATTTTCGCCTTACGATATTTTTGGCTTACGATAGGTGTGTCAGAACGTGACCCCTTAGTAACCGGGGAGAGGCTGTACATCTATTTGGGTACAAGATACAAACTGCTTCTGGACATCAGCTCTGTGTCAGATTCCTACTCTGTGAAGCTCATAACATAGTTTTTGTGGAGACTGGGTCACAGAGGTGCTGATTCAGTTGTTTAGCAGTCATCCTGTTAAGTGTCCGGCCATCTCTGACGACAAGTTTCAACTTGTGACGGCTGTTTATCTTTGCCTGGTGCAGTTTGACCGTGTTTGGCACATGATGTCATAATCTTTGAGACTTCTCCCCTTGACAAATTGAATAATTTTGTATTTGTCATCACCGTTGTGCTTGCAATTTGGACACCAAATATTTGGCACTGGCATTGACCTGGCCAGTTTCCTCACATTACTTTGAAAACTTGCATATCAAAGTACGGATCATGAGCCTTTTTATAACCGACACATGCTGCTAATTGGCATCCAGCCTGACGTGACTCACCTTCGTAGCCGTGTTTGTAACTGTGATTTAGTTACATCAAAGTTGAAATTCTTTTTCATGTGGTGTTTTGGTTATTTTGTCCCCCTGCCCCCCCTAGCTAAGAAGCAGAATGAGCAGGAGAGACAGAAGGGCCTGTAGCTTTGGCGATACACAATGGGTGGAGAAACATCACTCTTGCCTTTTATCTGCAGAATTCGGCTGATGTAGCCCAGTGGTCTTCAAGCCAATCCTCAGCCCTCCCCCCCGGCCTGTCCGCATTTTACTCCAACCCACCTGCGTGCCAGAGCCAGGTATACTGGGGCTTTATAATTAGTTGGGCAGTAAAATCAGGTGCGTAGGTGGTGGAACTGATCAAAAATGTGGAGGTAGGGGGAAAGGTAGAGGTAGAGAGGTTGGAAGCAGCTGGGGTGATGGCTAATTAGAGAGGCTAATTCCAGCTCTGATCCCACATGTGACCAATAGAGGGTCCCCTTCCCTCATTCCATGCCTTTTCGAATGGGACAGTGGTGACTATTGTTTCTCCACACCTCCAAAACGAGCCCCCGGGTCTGAGTGCCTGAAACACCACAGGCTTGTCACCTTGAAAGGAAAAAATCATAGCCAGACCACACAATGCTTATATGACTGACGTCTTGGTGTTATGTATCTGCAGACCCCCCCCCCCCCCACCCCCCATCTTTAAGGCCTGGAGAAAAGTTTTTTTATGATTTAGCAGCATTCAAGAAAGAGTGATTTTAACACATTAGGGAATTTACCAGGGGGGGTGGGGGGTGTATAGTCTGGGACACACACACACACACACACACACACACACCTGGTATATCTCAGGAACACAAGGTCTCAATTTTAGCAGATACACACACCTACAGCCGTGGAAAAAAATTAAGAAACCAAAACAAACAAATCTTCATTTTTAAATCCTGGTTTAATCCCGGTTCTGCTGGCAGAAGGCTACACTGAGCAACAGGCTGCTTCCAGGTTCACGATTTCTAAGACAGCAGTACACAAGAATAAGGTGAAGCAGGAGACACTGGGAACGAACACAAACGGCCAGGTAGAGGGCAGAAGCGACTTTCTAATGCCGGAAATGACCATCAACTTATCCAGCTGTGCCTCATGATTCGGCAGATGACATCAAGTGACCTTCAAAAAGAATGGGAAACATTAAGTGCAGGTGTGAAGTGTACTGCTAGGACAGTTTGTAACAGGTTCCTAGAAACAGGACTGAAGTCCCATGGAAGGAAGAAACCCTTCATCAATGACAAACAGAGAAAAGCACCACGCTGCAGTTTGCCTGCAATATGTATATATATATATACATACACATATATACATATATATATACACACACACACATATATAATTAAATTTTTTTTTCACAGACACCCATGTAAACTGAGAAATGAGTGAACCAAAAAATTGTGCTGTGCTCTCTTAATTTTTCCCACGACTGTATGTGTGTGTGTGTATATATATATATATATATACACATACATACATGGCTCACGTAATCGTACATTACATATAATACATGCTGTACATCGCCAGACTCAGTGTCATTTTTTTTCCATCCCTCCAGTCTTTACAGGCTGATGACCCACCACATCAGCTTATAGGTGACATGTCCAGGGGCTTCGAAGGGTCCTGGAAGATTCACTGGGCCCAGCATTCTAGGTATGCCCCTGCACATGACAGTCCGTTTCAGTCACATGTGTCCGATTTTGCTACTGCAGCCTTTGTGCTTTTTGGTACATTTATTTGTGTTTTGCTACAATACCAGAAGTTAAGTTTTAAGGTGTGGTGCAGGTTGCTTAGCTGTAAGAAATATAAAGCTAAAAAATGCGCCTGTATTCATGCCAGAAAGCCAGCCAGGCCCTGCCCCATCACTGCCCCCAGCTACAGCCTCACTGGCCCAATCAAGCCTGGCGAGGGCCAATTAGAGACTCAGTGTGGAGGCTCGGAGGCCTGGGAAGGAGGGGTACAGTGGAAGTTCTTTTAAATCTAGGCTTTTGTGGTACCTGAAACAAAGGCTTAACACTGGCACTTCCCATCCCTAAACACTCCCCAAGCTGTACACACCCTGGTGTGTCACGCACTTTAATTAGATTCTTCTTAAAGTCAGCATATTATATTTGAAAGTTATATGGTCCCGTGTGTATTCTTAATATAGGGTCTAGCTTCGTACCCGAATTCTGCTTCCTAAGGGATGAGACTTCCCGGTGAACCTGTGGGAATATCTCCTGTGCAGTGCAGACTCTCGATCCTTTATGCTATCGAATAAGCTCTTCCCTACCCCCCTTCAAAAAAAGGGGTTACTTATCCAGTTAACAGATTTCATATTGATTTGTGTGTTGAACTAGGTCCACACTGCGGTAAAAAGAGGAAATGTATGACATGTCATAAACGAAACAGGGAATAGGCAGCAAGCGAGTGTTAAATCACCGGTGGATCTCTGTGAGTTGCACTGGCCAGGGCTTGTGGGGAGGGTGGTCTGCTCCTCGTCACGGAGACTGCTCCCCATTGCTCATGCTGACAGACCCACCGTTGGAATGGACCCCGATGGCCTAACTTTGGAGCAATCAAAATCTCCTACCCTGCTGTCCCCTACTTTCCTACCTTCATGGCCTGAAGTCAGCGAATTCACTATACCTTTGTAGTGTCCATCTTTGGCCTCATTTGAGGTTCGTCTCTGATGTTTATTAGTTCTTGTTTTTTGGTCATTTCTGTTGGGGTGGTCGGGGGGGCGTGGATTTATGACCTTATGGTGTAGACCACTGTTGAGGTTGTTTAATGTTCACTCCTCAGAATTTCCCCATCAATGAGTGTCGTGATGGTGTTGCAGTTGATTGTACATCAGTGTAAAATTTGTTTCACGTTACTATAATGCCAGAAATGGGGGGGGGGACAGGATGTTGTCTTTGTTTTGTGTCGTATGCTGTAAAAAAAGAATTAACAACGCCTTACAATGTTGTGACAGCCAATGAAAAGGATTGTAAATTGTTTTCATTCCACGTTGTTTCATTTTATGTTGTTTGATACGTTTTGCTTATTCTGAAAGGAAACTATTTTCCATACAGAGGGAATGGGCCAAAATAACAAATAGAAAGTCCCTGAGCCTGAGATACCTGCTGCCCGACACTGACGTTACCTTATCCTGCATACATGGGAAGCCATACCGTTGTTTCCAGTCTTTCTTCCGGATGAATGTTTGTGCGCCAGCAGCAAAACATTATCATCTCATAAGCATTACATTTGCTTCTCTAGCATGATGTTTCTATGCCCTACAAAGACAAGATAACCAACTGATAGCAATTTCTACAACTTTTTAGATAGCTAACACGCATGGGGGCACAGTCATATAGCATGTAACCAAGGTACTGAAAGGCTCTTTGTGTTAATGCTGGTTTTGGAGGCACCATAGTGAGTACTTTAAGCTGTGGTGCACAAAGACAGGTCTCTGCAGTTACCAGACGTCTGGCCACTATTCACTAAGACGCATTAATATTTTGGAGTAAATGATAAATTCTACTCTGTATTGAGTACTGTTACATTTTACTGTATGTTTATGACATCAGAGCACATTTACATCAGTTTGCTAAGAAAACCGCCAATCCATCTTCCAACTGCTTATCCTGGCCAGGGTTGGAGCTGGTCTGGAATCTCAGGCAGCATAGGGCACAAGGCAAGGGTGCATTTTTCGTAGGAAATACTTGCGTGGATATTAAGGTAGTAGGCACATAAATGATAGTTTTGTAACCACTAGATGTCCTCAGTGGGCCGAGTTAAGAGTTGAAGCATTTTTATATATCTTCAAGCATCAAAGAATCAATTAAAATGACATTATAAAGCCTTTTCATACTTGTTAATTGCAGTAGTACATGTTTCAGTACGTCTTTGCAAGTAAGGGAGTATTCATCCAGAGTATTTCCAAGTGTCCTGTTAGTTTCAACTTGGCCAAGTCATTTACACATTGTCACAAGCTGTGAGAGAGGAAGGACCCTAAGGCAGGCATTTGGGCAAACATAAAAGGGGTCTATTGGACTGAACAGGACCATGAGGGGTCAAAACAAGAAGGGCACAGGCAGACAGGAGGAGCGACATCAATGGCCGGACTGGGGTTGACGAGACAAACAGGTATTTAAATACAAAGACTAACGAGGGGTAACAAGCAAAAGGACCACATTAGGGAGGAGACAGGAGGGTTGGGTGGACATGACAGGCAGAATGTAACACACAAGAGCTGTGAAAACTTGCATGCTAATATACAGGCTACTTTCCAAATCATTTGCTTTGTTTTATGTTGTCTGTCATCAGTGAATTACTTTTAAAATGTTGTTAAATTACTTTATAACTGCTGTCTTGTTCACTACAGCGGTTTTTGAGAGTCAAGTAATTTGTAAGAGGCACTTTAAGTAAATTGGATTATTTTCTAACAAATTAGAAACCTCATCAGTTGTTGTTCTTGTTGTGAAGAATAAACCATCCATTTTCTATAACCACTTAATCCATATGGGTCGCGGGGGGTCCAGAGCCTATCCTGGAGGCTGCGGGTGCAAGGCAGGGAACAACCCAGGATGGGGCGCCAACCCATCGCTGGGCACACTCACACACCATTCACACACGCATGCAGAATTTGGCAACTCCAATCAGCCTCAGTATGTTTTTGGACTGTGGGGGGAAACCGGACCTGGAGGAAACCCCACGACGACACAGGGAGAACATGCGAACTCCACACACATGGAACCCTGATCCTAGAGGTGGGAGGCAACAGTGCTAACCACTGCACCACCATGCTGCCCCTGAAGAATGAACATTTATTTTAATTTAGATGTTTGACAGAGGCTCCTAATTAGTGTTTTTTTCCATTCAGGAGAAGAAGTAACATACCTCCTTGAGGGAGGCTTTTCCCCCTGTTGCTGGACTGGAGGACAGCAAGATCTGATTAATTCAAATTCATTGTAGAAAATGACTGTTTACTGCAGATGTAAATTACATGCAGGAACTGTACAGGATAGCCAGAATACAGGTGAACCATATAAACTGGGTATAGGCCTTGGTCTCAGTGTATTTTAGCTCCAGTGAAAAATACTAAAACTAAAAGAGACTTTGTCATAATTGGCATAAATTGTAACAAATGTTATTTCACAAGGGCTCAGTGGGGAGCAATATAACCTCACACCCCCAGGCATGTGTGTGCATTGTGCACGTCCTCCCTATGTTCCTAACATGTGTTTATTTGAATTGGCATCTCTCCACGGGTTACAGTGAGTTAGGATATTAAAGCTTAGCTTTGTATTTTTCATTAAAATAAGGATTAACATGGGTACTGATTGGATAAGTGGTATAAGTCGTTTGGATTGCTTTATAAATATGATTCAATTTTGCATCATGCGAACAACAAAAACAATTATAAATTCCACAATCATATCGTCATATAAACTACTATTAAAAAGAAAACCAGTAATAAGGTAGCAACACGTAAACCGCAATCTACAGACGCCGGTTTCCTCAGAGCTGCCCGCTACCTTAAGCAGCCACACACTGCCCTCTTGTGTTTAGCTTACGACACGCCGCGCAAGACAACGATGATCTTGTTCCCAGCGGTTTTGAAGCATTAATAAGGACTTGGACATATTCTTAAAATTATATTTGAACTTTGTTTTGTATCTTGAACATAAGATATCAGAAATTAAATATTTTTTGTTTCTAGCAACATTTTATCATGTATTTCTTTTAAAGATAATTACAAAGTCGCATACCGCTGCTTTTATTTTCAAAGGCGAAAAGTTTGCTGGAACACCTAATTGCGTTACTATGAGTCACTATATGGCGAAACATTTCAATTTCCCTGATGGATGGATGGGTGACGCCAAACCCACCGAAACCCTTTAAACACAAACATCAAGTGGATACCCTGTCGTCTTGCATTGGTGTAGCTTTCAGTTGATGTGAGGCTTGCAGAAAGTCTGAATCCGGTACCTGGTCCATTATTACATTCTTTACGTTGTGTTTTTTTAAACCCGAATAAGATGGCAGCATTGCTTTATAATTCCACACCAGTAGGTGGTGATGTGCCAATTAAGTTTATTATATATTTTTATTTGTATTCATTGTACCGCGACCAAGTACTGGATACGTGGTTGGAGGATAAATGGATTTATTAACTGATCATTGAGTTTACTATATAGGGATACTGTGCATTTAAATGTGGGTTTTAAGTTGCAGGCCTGTACCGGCCCATTTCCCACCCTATTGAGCTTGTCTTTGTGCCGTTGTGTTAGCGAACATCGCTAAAAGCATATCGTGATATTTTATTCTTTTAGCGCCATTGTGCGACGTTTTGAGAAGTTGTTCAGACATCTGTTGCAAATCACGACCTACTTCACTTACCCGATAAAAGAGAAAACCAGTCTTACAGCTTATATGATATTTCATCCAAGAAAATAAGAGGTGACACTATTGTTAAGTACTGTAGGAAGTAAGAAGGAGGGGCGACTGAACAAAGCGACAGGTCGTTTTTTTGTTCTTTATATTTGAGAATTTGCTTGCAAGCTGCCATATCAGAATGGAGGAAGTGCATATATAAATTACAGCTGTATATACGTTTGAAAAGAGAACATTTATATAGGCAGAGATGATATTTCACGTTTGAATTTATAAATGATTGACACTACTGCAATTAACAATGTCATAAACTTGAGATGAATCACATGGCTGGCATTTCTAATTTCAACAAGCATTGTTCGCTTTCAAGGCAATACTGAGCTATTCTTCTGGAAGGGGGGGACCTTTCTTCACACTGAAAAACAAGTTGCCGTGGCCAGCAGATGCAGGGCAAATGAATAAAGATTCAAGATTTTATTTTTCGCATGCACGAATGTAGCGGTACACCAGCAGTGAAATGAAGTTGAAAATGTGCAGTAAGCAAGGTAGAAGGATAACCAAATGAAATAACATAAATGAACAAAATAAGTATTAAAAAATATAGAAACAGAAAAAAAATGTATGAAAGTAAACATGCAAAGTCATAAGAAAATATGTGGAAAGAAATGAAAATGCAGGGTGCATTGGTAGTTTATTTTAGTTTTTAATTGGTGGTATTAATCTTCTCAAAATCTACAGCCTATATGGCATGGGTGATGAGTGTCTTTGATAATATTTAATGCCCTGGACCTACTATGTTGGATGTAGATGTTCTGCAGCAAGGGCAGTTTTGTCCTGGTGATTGACTCTGTGTACCATACCACCCCCTGCAGTCCACTGCGGCCCTTGGAGCTGCAGCTGTCGCAGAAAGCTCCTTAAAAACTGCACCACCAGCCATCTAAAGCAGCAACTGGAGTTAGCACAGTATAGATCATTATCGCTGTTCTGTATATAAATATCTTAATGTTCATGTAGGTCTAGTAAGAAATTGTAATTTTATCTCAGATATAGTAAAAAAAAACTTGCTCTCTGGTTATATTAATGAATGAAAATTTTATTTATGCAATTTCACAAGCAATTCAAATTATTGTTATATAGTGCCTTTTGCAACAGAATAGCCCAAGGCACTTGACAAGAGTCTGTGGCAATCCATTGCTAAATTGTTTATACAAAATGGTGCATGAAACGGGGAAGAGGGAAGTGGTAAAAGGATAGGGAATACATATTTTTCACTTTACATGCAGATTCCCCTGTGGGGTGAATGTGCATGTATATATTCTAATAAAATACCACATTATTATTAAAGCATTTAGCTGAAGAAAATTACTGCCTGCTAGATTCATACTGTGAAAAAACTTTTTGCAGAGGTGGAAAATTCAGGTCCAGAAAGTACAAATCCAGACCAAGATTTTGTTCCAACCAACCAATTGAGTATAAGAAGTCAAAGCAAAAGAGTACGCAACTGGTTGGTTGAAACAAAATCTTGGTCCGGATTTGTACTTTTTGGACCTGAACTTTCCACCTATGACTTTACGAAATAATTGCAACCACTTTAGCTGTGAAGTTTAATAATAATAATAGATACTTTATTGTTCCTTTATTGTTATTCTCTTTATACCTCCCCCAGCTTGCTCTCTGTAGGTGAGAGCAGGCTGGCCATAATGGGCAGCCACCCATAGCAGCTGGGTGTTAAAGGCCTTGCTCAGGGAGCCGCAGATGTGCCGAAGGCCAGGCTGAAACTGATGACCTTCTGACCACAGGCAGAAAAGCTTAGCCTACTGAGCCACACACTGAATACTACACTGTTGGTACTGCATTCTTCTTTTAACTACCTGAACAAACTGCCTGGCTAGTTAGCTTATTAAATTAAACTGGGAGGTTAGAGATGCCGTACGGTAAAGGTGTTACAGGGATGCTTAATTATATAAGAGCAGATGTCAGGATATGATATGTCAGACCTTTAAATGGGCTCAGTCATACAACTCAGAATGGGGGGATAACTGACGAGCCCAATAGGATTCTTTTTTATTAAATATTCATAAGGATTAGGGCAAGCAGTCATTTGGCATGTTGGCAATACTAAAAACACTTTGAAAGCTTTCATTTTATTGCTAAAGATAAATAATTTAAAATAGAGATTATTAAAATATTTAAGCAATTATATTGGAATCATTGGATGTAAAAAATCCAGTTCCATACAAGATATATATGTGTGCACTGATTTGTAATTATAAAATGTAAATGTAATAAAGTGTATTAGAAACCTAAAACAATTTTTGCAGAATTGTTGGCATGTGCTTTATGTCTGTCAAAACAAGTGTTTCTTGAAGCGGTCATTAATAACCCCATAAAATCCAAAAGCAGGGCTTGATCTCACCACTGCAGTGGATTATGAAGTTCTGATGCCTGCAGATAGTGAAATACAAAGTAAGCAGTCTGGTGTTGATACCAGGCTTTTGCGTTTATGGCTCTATGCAATGTATGTAATAATTTTCAAATGATACTGTTTAAATACTGTTAAAATATTTGAAATCCAGATTTCGACTTCTTCATGAAAACTTATTTTGCTGAATTTTATTTCCCATTGGACCCACATAAAATGCAGATAAAGCTACAATAGCATAGCAATACTAAATACTGTGTTGTGAGGTGTTATGCGGATACTTTTTGAAAACAGAATGCTGTATTATTCCTCACAGACCAGGGGGAGTTTGTGTGGGGCACATCCTCACCATCAGCTCACAGGCTGACGCTGACCATAAATTACATTGTCATATTTTAGATGACCTTTCTAAAGCGAACCTGAAGACTTAATGCTGAACAAGTGTCATCAAATAGCTAGATCAGTGTTTCCCAATCCAGTCCTCAGAGACACACAGCCGGCCCATGTTTTTGCTACCTCTGAGCTCCCTGCCAGTCAGTTCATATTTTTGCTCCCGGTAGGAGATTGGAGGGAACAAAAACATGGACTGTCTGTGTATCCCCGAAGACTGGATTGGGAAACACTGAGCTAGACAGTTAAAACACCACATCTTTTGACTAGTGCTTAACTGTTTATGATCAAATTCACAACAAGCAGAAGTAGTTAGTATCTTCCTGATCTATATGAAGTTGTTGCTTCAGGGTCATGTACTCACCTTCCTTTGGTTTAGGTTTGATCTTAATGTATGCCAATGGAAAATAAAAAGGAAAGATTCAAGGTGGCAGGTGGGGCATTGTAGAGAGCCTTTGGTCTAACCCTTTCTGGAGATGCTTTAAAGAATTTCTGAGATATAATTGGTACTGGCTCTGAATGATGTTTGATGGGTGGCCAGCAGGATCCACCATGTCAAGTTCTGCAGAAAAGGCTAAGTGGATCATGGAGGCTCAGGAGAGGGAGTCTTCCTGAGAGAAACACGTTGGTCGCAGAGAGGAAGGGAGAACAGCTGAAGGCCAGGCTGCATGGGGTCAAGTAGGTCATTTTGGAAGACAGATGACTGTAGTGCCAAGTGAGGTTAGAGAATTAAAAAAATATGTATGTCAAATTGTTCCTCGCTTTTCTGCATGAAGTCTAATTTTTCGTGGAAACTGAAATTGAAGTTATTGCTGGTCCCTCAACACTTTTTGTGCCAAACTTCTCTTTTCAAGTGGGTGGAAATGTCGGCTGAATCTGGTTGCTGGAGGAAACTTGACTCTTGAGGTTTTGGAGAAGCCCATCTAATGTAATTCAGCGTTTTCCATTTTCGTTCTGCAATCTTCAGGTGATTAATCAACATATGCTAGAAATTGGATAGTGACACCCACACTTCTTTAGTTTATTTATTTGAAGTCTCCCATCAGTTTTGGAAATGTGTCTCTCTTTCAGCATTTTTGAGCCAAATGAGCATATTGCTCCAAAGAGATTGTATATCACTTACATTTTCAAAGGGTTCTTCTTGTTTGTGTGTGTTAAGTGCAGCCAGGTCTGGCTCGGAGGATAGGGGTGTTGCCTGACAGCTCCAGGTTTGTGGTTTCTGGTCTGGGTTTGGTTGTGTTTGTGCCTAGCTCTTCTGTTTTTTACACCGTATGTTCTGCACTTTTCAGGGTTGATTCTGTGTATCCCCCACTCTGACTCAAAAGCAGTTACTGGTTATGTTTCAATGTTTTCCCACAGTGTTCTTTTATCATACAGGGAAATTTTTAATCTGCAGCCCGTATTGGTGTTAATGTTGAGAAGGTCCATTAACGTTTTCATAAAAACATTCGGTTCGATCCAAGTTACGTTTAAGATCACTGAATTGATATTCAGTTCTTTGAGGTACAAATAACAATGTAGAGCAAAGAAACAGCTCTGTAACATTAATACAGTCATTAGTTTACACAGTATATCACTGAAGTAGGGAACAGAGGGCAGGAACAGATGGATAACTGAGGTCGACTCCAGTCCAGTTAACGATGATAACTGTCACTTAGGGAATATAGCATTGGGGTTTTTGCGGGCAAAGGCTAGAGGTCATTATTTGAGGAGAAAAAGATTATGAGACTGATATGGAGCTCTTTCTACCATTTGGAATGAAATAGGAAAAAAGGGAATGACTTTGGAAAGGGACCCTGAGGGAGTAGTGGTCTGGCAAGCAACCAGGCCCCAGGAAAAGCAGACACTCTGTCTCAGTGTCCTGCAGGCATGGTCAGTGAAACCCAAGGTGAAAGGAGCTGCAGGTCGCCAAGTTTTGAGGCAGTGTCTGGAGGGGTGGTCAGTTGTTGCCAGTACTAATGAGCAAGACATGGTAGTCGCAGAAATCAGGCCAGATGGAAAAGTGAGCATTGCCAGCATGAGGAGAGCAAAATGATCAACGGTGCAGCAGACCTTTTCATTGTCTCTATATCTTATGATTTCCTGAATTATTAGTCAGTGATAGTAAATGAGCAAAGCTGTGAAGATATCATATGGCTTAGGCTGCTGTTTAGGATGCTCAGCTTTGTGATATGGTGTGTCTGTGTGTGTGTAGTATGGAGCTTTCCCTTGTGAGTTTAGGCTGCCTGCATGCTCCAAAAAAGCTGCATTTATATGTTGCCACAGTAATTCTGGACATTTTGTGGCAGAGAATCTGAACAAAAGAACGATAATTGGGCAAATGCTCGCTTGAATTGTTTTATAACCCGCACAGCTGGTGTTTTTTGGGCCGGCATATTCCCAAGGGGGGGAAAACTGCAAGTCACTCTAAAATCCATCTGTGTGTCCATCCATCCATCCATCCAAACATCCATCCATCCATCTTCTGAAAGTGCTTTTTTTGTCTTTACTGCTTTGGCTAAACGCCCTGCGAGATAAATATGCCTGACACCGTGAGCTGGCTGAGAATAAAAAGCTTATGGTAATTTGGTAGAACATGCAGAAACATGGGGATATTTTTCAGCTGAGGACTGGCGAGGAGGTGATTCGTCTTTCCGTGTTTTCCTTTCATCATCGTTCCTGATTGGCAGCAGAGTGCTTTTGAGTGACTCTGAAGTCTGCTGTAGATAATTCCTTGCATTGCAATCTCTTGAAAATCTTTCAGCTATTGATGGGTTTTCTGATAAGTACAAAGACATTGTCTGTTGACTAACTCAATCTCTCTGTGCCACCTGGATCTTTCTGACAACAGTAAAACCCCCCCCCCCCCCCCCCCCTCCAAAGAACAAGAGACGTAAACAAAGAAAAAAACAAAAAAAAGAAAAAATTGTGGAGGGAGGAAAAAATAAACCCGACA
>JAAGVU020000040.1:12766845-12784981 GCA_011763525.2 Mormyrus iriodes | reverse complement strand
CTGTTGACTAACCTAATCCCTCCTGGCCCCCTGGACTTTTTTTACAACATTAAACCCCCCCCCCCCCCCAACGTATTCAGAATTATGGGACTAATCAGAGAGAAATGAACATATACAGTGGTCAGTTAGGAGATGGTACTCAAATTACCCCGCAATGCCATGTGGCTGTCCTTTCTTGCTTTGTCCTGACTTGGCTTGCACTTACAGGTTGTGTTTTGCCCTGAGACTCGCTTGGTCAACTAAAGCAGGCTAACTCGTCAAAGTGGCCTTAAAGTAAAAGGGAATCAGATTCAATTTGCACAGTGCCAAATAACTCACAGGCTCTCATGCAATAATTAATCACTAATTCTGAGGGGACTTGAAATCAAACTGACAAAAAAGAAGACAAAATGCAAGACAGTGCAGAACTGGTACAGGAGATGGATTCACTGGGGATTCTTGCTTGTGTCTCTATGAAAAAGAACAAGTTGAAATCTGTATGGAGCAGCCCCATCACCTATCCCTCAGACTGACTGCTTAGGATCAGAAAGCCTCACAGAACTCTTCCAAATTGGCATGAAATTATATATCCCACAGCTCAAGATAGCAGAGCCTCTTGACGGCCATATTGGGTTTTTTCCCAGAGGCATTGGAATGAAATACACACACTTTGCAGTTTCAGCTCGTTTGAGAAAAGTTCGCTTTATACAGGGATGTGATCTCGGATTTGTCACAGCCACTCTGTAGCTAAGAGTCTAAGTCGATTGACAGATACCAAGCAGTATGGCTGTCAGAATGAATGACTCCAAACAGGGACTCAGAGTTTTGCTTTTTTCTGGTTTATGTGGGTCTATCCTCAGTCCTTTATATAATTTGTAGATTCTTGTAAGGCCACAACATACAATATATGATTTTCTTGCTACAAAACACTGCTATAATTCATATGCAACCCATGATGTATATGAAGCTTTGTTGTCAGAATATTATTTTTCAGAATGTGGTGTCTCCGGGTTACGACTGAAAGTGACTGTAACATCCATCCATGTTTCGGTCCATCTGTCTGACCAACTATTGTTAGAATAGCATGGGAGTGATTATGCTTGATTGCTTATGATTAACATCTGGGATTATAATTAGCAACATCACATCATGGATTATTCAGATTTCAATTTTGGCGAAAAATCATATATACTGTACCAATTAAGCTGTTTCCTGCCCACTGACATTTGTCCTTACTGATGATGTACAGTTAATGATATACAGTTGTTGTCACAATAGGAGTCCCTGACATCTGTGATAAACCAGCTAATCGGCAATGAAGAAATATTTTATTATTGTTCTTTCAAATTTATACCTAATATTTCCTCTTATGGAAATAAGGATCACTGGAGGCTTAGAGAAATCCAGATCTGTCATCAAGAATTTTATCAAATCTAAAGGAAAGAATGAGTCCAGACCAAATGAACATGATGCCATATGCCAGATACGATCTTTGTTTATTTCTTTCATTGGCCAAAACAAAAGACACAAGCTTGATGGATTCAGCGACTTTCATCATATTAAATATACAGCTGCAAATGAGTGGCACCGAAGTGGAAATTAAATATATGTGTATTAAAGTGCAAATAAATCACAAGGTTCAATCATGCTTAACATATGTACTTCAAAGAAGGAAAAAGATGAAACAAATTATTCATTCATCACTCAGTGTGGAATCAAAGCATCGTGGCTACAGTTGGTCATGTAGAAGAATTTTATGGAAGTGGCTCAAAAACATAACACCTACTTGCAAGTGGGATAAGTGATGGGTTTCAAGTCTTAATAGGAAAGAAACAAGTACCATAGATTTTCGCAGCACAGGGAGCCCAGAGCCCAACCTCTTCTGCAAATATGGATGCATTTACAAGGTTCTGACATAGTTCCTCAGCCTAGGAACATGGGTGCTTTGAAAGCCGGTGTAGATGCTCTTAGCTTCTTGAACGGAATGCAGGCATATGCTTTTGGCTCTTGCCTGCATTGAGGTCTTGAGCTGAAGAAGACAATCAGTGGGATATGTTTCAGTTTATTTTAAATGCCCCCCCCCCACACCAACGCCTCAATGTAGCTGTTGTAAGTTGCAGACAGTACTCTAGTAAGGGCTGACCCAGACTGACCACATTATATATGTTTCTATTCCAGTTAAACCACTGACTGACTGTCAGAACCAACTGAGCTTGGGCTCCCTTACCCCAATACAGGCATTGAGATTTAACATACATTCTCTAAGTTTCACCAAATCATTTAGACCCTTGATTTTTAGAGTCAAAGTGAAGTGGTGAAAAAACCCTTCTGAAGTTACATAATTTCACCAGGAGGTGGCAATCTGTGTGTCAAAAATACCACTGGAAACAAAGCAAGACTACACAGGAAATGAACAAGGAGAAAAAAAAAGGAAGGTCCATCTATGCCATTTTTTCGCATCGCATCAATCGAAACAGTCTGCACCAAAAATATATGGAAACGGGTGGCCAGTTAAAGCCGCTGACCTCCGAACACAATGAGCTGAAGTATGACACCATGAGGTCACCCTGGTGGTGATGGTGTCGATGCGGGGTCCAGCAGTATCCCACAGCCGGGGTGAGCACGTTGGTTTAGCAGCAGCTGTCGAGTATTGGGCCGTTTCGGCATTTCGCAAAGGCAGAACCACCCACCGACCCTAACCATTGTTATTATATGTGTAGTAACCACAACCCATTTGGATGTGCAGAATTTAGTTCCTCATAATCCAGCAGACTGACAGTTTGGTTGTTTTCCTCTGATACTTCAAAGTTAGGTTTACAAGCTGAACAAGTTGAAGTCTGGCTGACTTGTAACAAGTGCTGGAAGTTTAAATGCCCTTATATAGTGGTCATAAGAGATGCAAAGTGCTTATTAAAGTGAAGCTATATCTAAATAGTCTCCATGTTTACACACAGAGCTCTGAACATTTCCTGTTTATATACATTTTTCTTTATAACATATACATCTTGGCTACTTTTAAGCAATGCTTTTACCTGATAACAATATAGGGAAAACAGCGATTCTATACTTGGTAAAAGAAACGGGGAGAAAACCCTAATCTTAACTGTGTTGGTGTGAATAGGGAGGCGTCTACTCTATCCACATACCAGCAGCAGGCACTAGTGGATGCACACGGCCACAGCTGTAGTATTGTATATAGTGCAGAGTCCCATCTTCGGAGATTATTGCATAGTGTTGTGAGTTATTTACACTTTGCACATGATTTGGTATTCCGACATAGAAGCACATTGTCTTCCCAAGCCTTCTTTATCCTCACACATAAATCCCATTTCACGACTCCCTAACTGAACCGAGCAAGACCTTAGCATAGTGCTTGCCTGTGATGTACAGTTTTAACGAACTGTATCTGGTAAAATCGCTTTGTAAATCATCTCCCCTGATCCTCAGGGGCAAACTTCCATGAGAGACGAATACTTTAAATTGCATAGTGTCAAAATTGATCCAGCAAACACTTTGCATTTTCACAATTCCAGATAAATAGCATGGGTTGCTTGTACAGTATGACGGCTAATTAGGTTGACCTCTTTGCGTGACTGGCTGTGTTTGGAAGCTTACGCAGGAGTACACACCAAGTTCTCACAAAGTCAGTCTTTCAGAGCCTAAAGAAATACGTGAAACATACAAGTCTCTCGACTTCCTTCACACATACGTAAGTTCCAAACCTCGCTAAGTTGTTTTAGGTATGGTCCCATTTAACATTAGGGAAAAAATTCTCCTGACTAGCATGGCTAATGTGTTCCCCCATGACCAGCACAGAGTCATAACATGCATCCTATTCAGTCAACTCAGAAGACACCTCAGACTCTCTTAAGATTCACCATGCCCCCCAAGAAACTGAGAGCCACAGCCAAACCTTTCTTTAAAATCTGTAACCTAATTCTAGCATACAAAACAAATAACCACAGCAACTTAATAAAATAACAAATTAAATAATATAGTAGGAAAATAAATATTAATAGTATTCCAAAAAGGCTTTTAAATATTTGTTATTTTCCCTCGTAACAGACACTGGAAGTCAGTATTGAGGAACCAGCTTCTCTGCATCAGGGAGCATGTGGTTTTTTAATCCAGAGAAGAAGCTTACATCTCCAGCACTGACTCACTCACCAGTTATGCTACAGCTACACATTGCACATTGAAAAGAACATGGTTTTTTTTAATCTGTTTCCTGGTTGAATTTGAACATGTGTTTCATTGTCCACCCTGTTTGTGCACCGTAGGGTTTGGGGAAAATAAAATTCTTGGCGTGACACATTTGTGCTATTATCCTTTGTTTTAATCACCACCCCAACCCTTTCCAGCATGTTTGGAGAAGTTTAGTTTGATGCCGAGGGGGGGTTATCTTCATTTTTTTGGTGTTCTGCAATAACCTCTAAAGTCTCTAGGATTCCCATCTTTCCAAAAATAAGAGGGAAACATAAATAAACCCTATCTGGTGTGAAAGTCCAATGGCTCAATTATAATCATAGAACAACACAGGGGGACAGATGGCTCTTTATAGTCTAGCACAGCTAAATGATAAGGGCTTTAGGGACTGATGAAATGCTCTTTGAATGTTCCTCAATGCATTTTCTTTTATAGTGTAGGCCATTTAGCCTACATTTTCAAATAGTTATCTCTTTTTTCCAATGTTGTAATTGTACTATATAAGAAATACTCCATACCATGAGTAAAATGATCGTTTTTTAGATATGACTCTATTAAATATAAAGTAGTCTGACCCTTCTTTTTGTTGTTTTTTTAAATATATAAAATACATTTTATAATTGAATGCACGAATACACCTGTTGAACCAAGAGTAAACTCTACATCAGTGGCCAGATACTCAAAGGATGTATTCATATGCTATCAATATATAAGACTGAAACACAAGCAATATATATACTTCTTAAAAAGGTACTTGTTTTCCCAGCATGGAAAGGAAACATCCTCACACACCCAAAGGAAGAGAGCACTGTTTTTTTTCCCCCACAGGATTTGCAGTGTATGCCGCATATCTACTAAGTTAGGAGTTGTCACCGATAGCGCGTTTCTTGGTGTAGACGCCAGCAAGGTCCCTGCTTCGCAGGTTAGGGTGAACCTTGAGCATCTGTGGGCCCATGGGCCAGCGCCAATTTCCACGAGCCTCTATCGCAGCTGGGGCCGTTTCCTCCCCAGATAGGCAGGGCTTGCTCTGCAGCAGCTGGAAGAGCATTGCCATCTCCGGCCCCATCCGGGAAACAAGGCTGGCCCTGACCAGGTCTACCGTCTCCTCGTTGCACTCCATCAGACTCTGCAGGAGCTTGCTGTAGAACCTGTAAAATGGGAGGGGCTGCAGTCAGCGCCGGCAGGTGGGAGGTGGCAAGACTCCATGGATTTCTGGTGGGAGCGGGACTCACCTGTTGGGGAAGTGGCTGGGCAGCTGAGCCACCTCAGCGATGGCCTCCGGGTTGGAGCGGGCCACAGTGCAGATGTCCAGCTTATTGTAGCATTCCTCCTGCACCTCAGACACCATTCTCTGGATGGTGGAGCAGCGGCGAATGGTAAGGAAGACCTTAGAGGTGATTCCGCTGGCCATGCATTTCAGGCTTTCCTTCACAAAGGCTTTACCCTTCACCGGATACAGAAGGCAACATCACACAGCTGCAACTTGCGAGCCACAGGTTACTTAAGGAGGGGAGTCTCTCGGATTCTTTGTGAGAAGCGCAAATCCCAAGTTGCACTGACACTAAAGTTGGCATAGAAGACGGCATGTACCTGAGTGTCGAATTTAGCAGCACTGTAGAGGAAGGACTTGCAGATTTCGTGCATGCCATCTGTATCACAGGTGGAGTTCTCCAGACAGGCAAAGGCACTGCAGCCCACCTGAAGGGCGCTGTTGAGACAGCGTGCCACATCTGCTGCAGACAGGAAGAGGCATGTCAAGAAGATGTCCCCATCTGACGCCAAGACAATCAGCCTGAAACTTTTCGCAGGTTGGGAACTCGGGGGCCGCTGTTGGATTTTGCTCTCTCTCTCAATGCTCCCCCCACCTACTCCACTGATCATCTTGATTGAATTGGCTGAAGTTCAGAAGAGTTCAGCGCTCTGCAGAGTCACCGACAACCAGGGTGGCTGTGGTCTAGGCAAAAAGGCGGCCTAATGGTAGCCTCCATCTCAGTTTAACTCAAATTTGACAAATGATGGATTTGCTCCCTCAAACACAATAAGCAGCAGGCTAAAAGGAATCAAGCCCAGCTCTTCATTAACAGCATCTCCTCGCAATTCATCTTACATGAGTCCCTCATTTTCTATTTTTGGAGTCTCACTGCAGCATCCTCAACTATACAGATAGCAGTGTGTCTCCCGCTAACTTAGTGGCAAGCTAGTTAAAGTTTGCCCTACAGATGAACTGGAGCTGTTCTCAGGGAGGTGGGGGAGGCACCATGTGGGACTGGGACTTTGTGCTGACTGCCGTTTCTGGCTCGAAACACACTGCTTCCATTATGCTCATGTATGACGCGACAGTTACATTGACAGTGACAAAATGGCATGCACGTTTCATTAGTAGGAACGCTAAGCCGTAAAAGATCGTTTTCTCTATCTGTTTAAAATCCTGCCTCCTGAATAAAATGCATTTTCAAAGAAGACTTGCAGTGGTGTAAGTGAAAGAGTGACCAGGAGTTATTGTTCATAGCCTGCCAAAAATACAAGCTAACGCTGCTACATGCCGGAGATGTAAATCATCCCTTTGATAGAATTACAACACAGTGTTAATGGAAAGACAACAGTATGCCAGGTGTATCAAGATTATTCCGTCTGATACAATCTAGAGAAACTGGAGAAAATTGACCTTTGTTGAAATGGGATGACATTATTGAAGGCAGAATTTATTACAAGGTTTCCATAATGGCATAATGGCAGTTTAGGATCTAAGGAACAAGGTTTCATGTTGATAAGCACTGATAAATAGCCTAGCTGGAAAAAGCTGAATCACTTTTGTTTGCGTCAGAATATTTATACAGTTGAATGTTATTAAAATAATATGATCAAGCATATTGAATCCCATTGTAGACCTGCTAGTCATACAGCTGACAGGTTTAAAACTGTAAGAAAAATATCTCTCATCAAATCACTAGTCCCGGAGCAAACAGAACAGTTAAATCAGATCAACTATACAGTGCATCACATTTTTTAAATATCATCAGAATAGTGATGCTGAAGATCTGAGCCAGACCTAGCCCATGTGGCCCTCTAGGCCAATGTTTCTCAACCTGGTCCTCAGGGACCTCCAGATGGTCCACATTTTTGCTCCTAGGTGAGCATCACTGCTGGCACTATTAACAATCTTTACTCATTCTGAAATGTTTGTTTTGTCCCCACTGCACTTACAATTTTTTTTTGGTCACACTTCACTAACCTAAGAGCATCCTTGACATTGTTCCCCTCCCCCCACATGGTGACAGCAGAGCATCCCCCATCTGACACAAAGTGAAATTGGCTGGCAAGCTGGCGCCCCCTCAGAAGCCCCACATTGCACACTTTCTGTTCCGTGTCTGCAGTGCAGAGTGGGCATTACTTAGATGAGTGATAGACGAATGATCTCGCATTTGTGCCACTATCTGAGATATCTGTGGTGCCCCTTAAACGATGCCAGTCTGAAGGGTAGGTACAGAGCTCTGGAATGGTATAGATAGATAGATTGAGAAATAGATGGATAGTACAGTATAGTGTAGCATAGTATAGTATAGTATAATATAGTATAGTATGCATTGCAATTGCATTGACAATAACTGAATGGCACACACATTTTATTAGCAGCAGCACTAAACTGTGAATGATAGTTTTCTCTATTAGTTTAAGTTTCTGCCTCAAACAAAATCTGTATTTCCAGAAAGCCGCAATGGTTCTTTAACTTTTTGTAAAAAAGCTGGAATCCTAAAGCTAGTACCCTGCATCTGTTCCAGAGTAGGATATGCACCAGTTTCCCCTTTGGCTGCTGGGACAGGGAACCTGCTGACGCCGATCTAAAAATGTGTCAGTGTAACACCTCTCTTCTCGGGGGGAGGGGATGAATTTCGAAACATGTCTGTGACGTAACAGGAGAACCTCTCCTCAGGCCTCCCCTCACCCTAACCCCACAGAGTCACCTCTGAGGCTTAAGGGGACCGCGCAGATAAGATCTTGTTTTACAACAGAACACACTTATTGGATTAAGGTACACTGTCTCTGGCAGGGCCTTGAAAGATAGGCTTGTTCCTTTTATAGACATCCATTGTGTGACACAGGAAAGCAAGCCTGTGATACAGACCATAATTATAAGTGGATCCTTCCTGATGTGTGCTGACTGGCCTGACAGCTTTGAGGTCAAGGGTATCATGAGCTGCTGAATCAATAGACAATGCGACATTTTCTTCATTAGTTGCTTACTCACTTGTGCTTCTCAGAAACCCAGCAGCAATGGGTTTGTGTCGAGTTACCAAATTAACTTCTCAATTAGGATGATCAGTCTTAAATGAACGCAGAGTTGGTTGGTATTTGGCTCATTGGAAAGTCCATTTCATCCATTCAGCTCATAATTACAATCAGTTAATAAATAACTAATAATAAACCGTGTTTACCCGAGCTACTGAAAATCTAAATACTTCTGAAGAAAACTTGATAAGGCTGCAAAACAAAACTAACACTACATTTAAATCCTACTTCTAAATGGCTTTAAACTTTAATTTGGCTTCATTAAAAATTCACTGACACTATGAAAGATGTCTGTATGACACAGGTATGTGTGTAGAACAGTGCTTGTTCTCATATAAAGTATTACTGTTGATAAAAGGAAATGTATTTCTTGATTTCTTAGCTATGATATATTCAGCTGATATTGATATTTACATGATATGCTCATTTTTAAAGACAACCATCACAAACTCAACAGTGGGTTTGGCCAACCGGAATAGTGTGCATTCCAAGACAGGTATTTTCATTAAAATATGTTTTAGTTTATACAAAAAAAAAGACAATGGTCCACAAGCATGAAGATAAATACAGAAATATATTGCGAGAAGTTCAACAGAGCCTTCTGTTTCAACAGGCAGGACAGATGACCTCAATGCAGTGCAGTGTTACGCACAAAGTTTACCTTGTAAATTAGAACTGATTTACGTAGTGATTCATTGATAAATTCATTGATAAATTAATTAATGTAAACTGAAAATACGCTTTTATCGTGGAGCTTGACTCTAAGGAATCTTGAGATTGATTATAATGTTCACTGCCGTGCACATTTCCTCCTAGTATCCACTGCCCTTGTGGATGTTATTCATTTTCTAGCGGAATCTGGCATGTTGGACCTTGTGGCCGTTAGAACTGTGAAACGGCACATTAATCACCCAAGACGGTACTTGAGGCAAAAAATATCGTTACGCAGCAGCATGGGCATTTAAAAGTAAAGTATCGTGTAATGTTTGTAGCACAATCTATTATTCACCATTTCAAATCACTTTTACATGATGCGATTGGCTTTAGGTTCAGACGGAATTACCGACAGTCGGGACTTAATTGCAATTACCGGGTATCTGTCCAAAACTCTTATTAAGAAAATCAGACTGTATTTATTGCGCTTGGCGCTGTATTGGCGCACTGCTATTCATGCGTTGCTGGCAGCGGAATGCTGCATTATTCTTTCGGCTATAGATGTGCAGTAACGCAGCGGCATGGACTAGGAGCGGCGTACTTCGCTTCCCCCTTCTGCTTACTCACTCTGGCGTACCGAGTATTTCACTATTTTAATCAGTAATAAATAAATTAATCTCCCCTCCTAATCACGTCTTTCCACATCAAACAATGCACTTTAGAATGAAGAGCTTATATCCTATTAATACAACAAGTAGGCCTATTTATTCCAGAAATCTATTATCTATAGTAATTGTGTAATGTTCACAATAGACATAATATCATAGGTGTTGCAATAGCAATTAAGATTAATTTTATAAACGATGGATTCTGCATTCCTGCTGTCATTTAAAAGTAAATGTATAGACAATAAGTAGCATGACTATTTTTCCATTCATCTTTAAAATTAAGGTACGGCACGCGCCTTACTTTTGTGATGTCGCGTGAGAAACTAGGCTATACCTGAACGTCTTGTTTGAAGATCACAGAAATGTTGCAAGAGCTGCGAGTTGGAACCTGGTCATTGTGTTTTTTTCTGTAAATGTATGTAAAGAACTGGGATTCTGTGCTGTAGCGAGCTGAATCAAACCAAACGTGGATTGGTTCCACAGTTTCTTGCGCTTCCTGCAGTGAGTCAACCTTCTTTCCTAAGGGACTTCCCAGCGCACTTTTATCCTGCGGCAATCCCGCCCTGTTTTAAATTCGACCACCACCTGTAGTTCATAAATTCAACGCTGGTTCCAGCATTATGAGTGCACGTTTGTCCAATAAGTCACAAGTCACAAACAAGGTGTAAAAGACATCTAATCATACTCTGTTGGTGATTCCAAATATCAATGCCATTTTGCATTCAACATACTTGTACTAGCCACTGCACAGCGACACGATTTATTATAAAATGCCCAATCACTCAAGCATCATTATGTAAGTAAAATAAAGCACAAAGCGTAATACTGTATTTCTTACAAGGGCTGCTGGCGGAGACGCGAGATCTTCTCGGCGAGAAGGACTCGTTCTGATCCGATTCGTAGGCAGACGCAGTCAGCGCAAGCAGCAGGAAAAGTCCGCTCCTGTGAAGCATGGTTTAAAAAATGATATGGAAGGTCTTTAGAAAAAAGGCAAAAATGAAACGTGTAAATGAATCCTCCTTATGTCGAACTTTAATGTATTTACTATTGCGTTTTGCAGGTATATTTTACGGAGGTTGCCTCTTCTCGTCTCTTCTTCTATACAGTAAAGTATTGCCACCTATTTTCTTGTGCATGTTGGAAGGAGCGCAGGGTCCAGTTTATATAGGCATTCTGTATCAATGATAACATGTAGCACATCACGAGCCTGCCGCTTAGTCCAATCAAATCACAGCATAGCATAATTAGAATTTTACATTAAATCGCAGTATCTTTCAGAAAGTTTTCGGGTGTATCTTTATAAGTGATCTTCACTCGATATTGGATAATGCAACTTTCCAGACCATGAGTTTAATTAAAACAACTTTTTGAAGAATTTCCGTAACAGCCATGTTTTTCTAGCCAACGTCGTTGCTTTGAAGTGGGGCATCTTAAGGAATGTAGTAATTATTTAGTGTGTGTGTGTCTATATATATATATATATATATATATATATATATAGTACAAAGGATAACTAAAACCTAATTATGCTTAACCCTGTTCTTTTGTTTATTCTTTCATTCTGGCGGTTATAAACTGGGTATTCGTTAAATCATCTTTATATATTCCTGTTTAAAATCACAGATCCCTTACCTATTCTGTTAGTAAGGTACCTAAATAATATTTATAATTACTCAAGCATTAAGCTACTCTTGATATTAACAAACACAAGCGAATATGAATATCAGAGCTTATTGAACATCCTTATATGTTTAGATCATATTTGCTTTTCATGATTATACATGCAGAGACAAAGAAATACTATAGTATTGCTTCCGTTGTAGCTGTGTAATGTTTAGTAACACCGGTATCGGCAGCCATTTACAAGTATAAAGTTTTCTTCAATTCAGCTCGCGTCTGGTTCTGCTAAAATGGATATTGGGAAAAGCGACGAAAAAACGTTGGTTGTGTGCTGTGTTGTGTGGAGATATACTACTAATTCAGGCTATAATCCTAAACCCTGGAGGATCGCCGCAGAATATCTCATTCTACTGTAAGCGCAGCATGTAGGACTACGAGGTACATCGCCCCCCGATACTTATGCCCGTTAAAACTTTCTGATCTGATACGTATAATGAGTTGTACAACCTGTTTATTTTGGCAGGTGCTCTGATGGTGCACCCTCTAATCTCACTTAAATTTTATGAGCATTAGGTGTCAGAAGTTACAGTAGGTGTTTCATTTACAAGCCGGTTTTAATAGTCAAATGTTGCACGGTGATTGCCGTCCTTAAATGTCTCTGAAAAACATCAGCTGGAATTATTCAAATGATTTCGGTATTATCTCGTTGGCATTTGGCTGAACCGTACTTATTAACGAGACCTTTGTTGATGGAATGAGCTGGCTGTCTTCAACTTCGAGATAAACTGCGCGATTATTGAGTTAAATGGTGTTGTGTATGGAAAGCTGCCTTTGTTGACTTCATTCTGTATTACTTCCTAATGGCGGAAAGGTACGGGAACCTGCATCAACTGCAGCGAATATTAGCTGCAAGTGCGAGCCGCGTCGGACGCCGTAGTCTTCGGTGTATATTGCCATATAATTTTGAAGGACAGGCAATGTGTTCTCCATTAAAAAATGTATATATATATATGATATTTTTTATCAAGAAAACGGGCCAAATCTAACAAACATACAAATAATTGTAGTTTATCGCGTAGTATATGCCTTTACAATGAGTACTGAAACTTGATTCAAACATAATTGACATTGGTCTTCCCAAAAAAGTTATGCCCATTTCTGTGTGCGAAGCGGTCCTTTATTTTCGAATATAAAGTGGAGAGCCAAAAAGGGTGTTGAAGAAACTCAATGACGGTAATTTAGGTGTGCCATTGTTCCCCGTATCATGAGAAAAGTACATTGCTGTACTAGGAATAACGCGTAGCCTAAATTCGAAGAATATACCTTTGTTATGGTATGTTTCGAAGTGTATGTGGTTATATACCTACTGAATTCGTTATATGTACGCATTAGTCAGCATTTTATCCTATGATATGTTAGATTTACGTTTCATAAAGGTGTGCCATGTTTGCGTCATGATTAAATTACCCCGATATCTTTAGAAGGCGTCCAACCTGAGGTAAAAGTGTTTTTATCTTTTCCATCACTCAGTTGCTTCCCACTTAAGAGGTATACTGGGATTACCTTTAGGTGATTAAAATCTATAGTAAAACCATATAAAGAAAAGTAGGTATCAAGCAAATGGCATGTTAGAACAGCTAAACCAATGAATATATACATTTTTTTTTAACGCTGACTTAATCGGTTTCATTTGCATGAGGTTCCAGCTCCTTTATTATGTTCAAGCCTGTTAGTCTCCATTCGGGTTGACAGACTGTGATATACTGCAATACTTAGACAAACGCCAGTGCTAGAGGAGAAATATTGTGCATCTCCCTTAATCTAGATGATATTAATTCTTTGGTCTCCTGGAAAACCTTGATTACGAAAGCAAATGCTGAGTGTTATTGTTAATAAGCATGGGATCTTGCTCCAGTATCTGGCCGTCCTGCTGGCCTCAAATGATTTCCTTCGACTGATTGCTATGCATTGAATAATTAACCAATTAATATTGCTGGAGCAGTGCCCTGGAGTGGAGCAGATTGGAAGGACCGCCATCTTTGCAAGCTTGTAAAGGACAGAAGCCTGTCCAGTTATTTACACCCATCAGCCATAACATTAAAACCATCTGCCTAGTATTGTGTAGGTCCCCCTTGTGTCACTAAAAAGCTGTTACCCTTAGAGGCATGGACTCCACAAGACCTCTGAAGGTGTCCTGTGATAACTGGCACCAAGACGTTAGCAGCAAATCCTGTAAGTCCTGTAGTTGTGAGGTGGGGCCTCCATGGATTGGACTTGTTTGGCCAACACATCCCACAGATGCTCAATTGGGTTGAGATCTGGGGAATTTGGAGGCCAAGTAAACACCTTGAACTCTTTTTCATGTTCCTCAAACCATTCCTGAACAATGTTTGCAGTATGGCAGGGCACGTTGTCCTGGTGAAAGAGATCACTGCCATCAGGGAATACCGTTGCCATGAAGGAGTATACTTGGTCTGCAAAAATGTTTAGTTAGGAGGTAAGTATCAATGTACCATCTACATGAATGCCAGGATGATACCAAGGTTTCGCAGTAGAACATTGCCCAGAGCATCATGCTGTCTCTGCCGACTTACCTTCTTCTCATAGTGCATCCTGGTACCATCTCTTCCCTGGATAAATGACACATACATACCTGGCCATCCACATGATGTAACAGAAAACGTGACACATCAGACCAGACTACCATTTTCCTTTGTTCAATGGTCCAGTTCTGATGATCACATTCCCATTGTAGGACAGGTGTCAGTATGGGCACTCTGAATGGTATACAGCTACACAGCCCATACGCAACAAGCTGCAGTGCACCGTGTGTTCTGACAACTTTCTATCATAGCCAGCATTTATTATTTATTTATTTATTTATTTATTTTATAGCAATTTGTACTACAGTAGCTCTTGGTTTGGACCAGAGGGGCTAGCCTTTGTTGTCCATGAGCATTAATGAGCCTTAGGCACCCATGACCCCATCGCCGGTTCATTAATTGGCCTTCGTTGGACCACTTTTAGTAGGTACTGACCACTGCATACTGGAAACACCCCACAAGATCTGCCATTTTGAAGATGATCTGACCTAGTAGATGATCTAACCTAGTTGTCTACCCATCACATTTTGGCCCTTGTCAGTCATTCAGATCCCTACGCTTACCCATTTTTTCTGCTTTCAACATATCAAATTCAAGAACTGACAGTTCACTTGCCTAATATATAATGGCACCCTTGACAGGTGCCATTGTACCTAGATAATCAATGTTATTCACTTCACCTATCAGTGGTTTTAATATTAAGGCTGATCAGTGTATTTCTATTGTTAAGACAAGCAAATTGCGTGAATGTAGCCATAGCCTGTGGAAACGGCCCAGAAGACTCGAGTTAAACCACAACTGCACGTGTGTGTGTGTTACAGAATGGAAAATGATGCAGATGTAGCATTTCTGAAAATGAAAGAAGCAAACAAACGAAAGTAATGAACAAAGCTGAGAGATCATACCATTGTTATAAGGCTGAATTTGAAATACTGAGCCTGTGTAGGAACAAAATCAATGTATTTTTTTTTTAAGAAAGAAACATACATTGTAATGTTCAACCCCAGAAACTAAAACCATGGCTGTGGGTTTAAGGAGGGTGAGAAAAAACACGACAGCATCTTGTTTTGTTTAACAATTGAAGGCCTGAACCCATTTAACAGTTTTTTTTTTCTTTTATGTAGCCACTGTTTACTGGAAAATTCTTTCGGGGCATGCAGTACTCTAGTTCAGCCTCCGTCCCCCTGCCACACGCACAGGACTGTACATATGTGGGAAACACGCATTGCAGCTAATTTCCAGCTGGGAAATTAATTCAAAGTCATTCATGGTGGCTACATTTTTAGCATAGAAAACCAAATTTTTTCAATTTAACTTTTATTCATTTGGATTGTTGGTTGGTGCTTTATTTACATTAATATCAAAGAGCAGTATCTCCTGACGTGTTTTTTAAACTTATATATATATCTATGTTCGCAATAAGTACAAGGTAGCATCTGTACATTACACATAAAGTCTATAGGCAGGGATGCCCGTAGAGATTTTGTGCCCAATGAAAGTATATCATATTGGGTCCCCATTCCAGACCAATACAATCATCTTCCATATTTTTTAGGGCCCCTGTCACTGTCACTCAGGGAATAATGCTAAATCAGCCCTCCCCCTCACGATGCCCCCGGTTCAAGGCTCCAGGGAGCTTCATCTTCACCTGTGATGTATCCATTTGCCTGGCGACCTTATTTGAGCAAACAAATAAACCAGGGAAAGTGAGTCTTTGCAGTCTTGGTGAAAATATTCAAGGCTATTGTTTAAGCTTAAGAAAGCCAGTCTGTATTTACCTGGCAATATTGTTTTAAAATAGACTTGGTTTTCTCTCCTGAATTTAAAAGAGCCGAGTTTGGAGTGCTTTCTGAAAGGTTTACCCCTGCTATGATTGCCTTGGCGATGGCGGTGCTAACCCTTTGATTGGTGGTGCCCCAGGGCCCTATTCTGAATGAGGCAGTTTCACTAGGCTCTGTTTGACAGCCAGTCCCTGTGTGGTGATTTGAACGCAGCAGCACCGGATTCAATGTGACGCTCGCAATAACTGCATCTCGGTAGCGACGCTGGCGGCTTGTCCTGCGTCAAAGCCTGATACTGACGAGGCTCTGGGCTCATGTTGGGATCCATGAATGTCTTGTGTACCCCAGGCACTGTTTATCAATAAGTGTGGACAAATTAGAGTATATCAACTTATGACATCACTGTGACAAAATCATCATTGAAAGTGAGTTCAATTAATTCTTATGCTGCAGAAATATAAGTTATAGCATTATTTGTGCTAAATCTACCATTAAATGGTGGTGGTGTGTGACTCAGTGAGTTAGGTCTCTGTGCTTTTGATCAGAAAGTCACTGGTTCTGTTGGGCCTGTGAGTAAGGTCCTTAATCCCCAAAATGCTCCAGGGTCCTGAATAAATAAAGCATTCCATCAGAAGCTAATCATCATTTTAATTACACATCAGTTAATAATCAGATCAATTACGGAATGTGAGAAATCTATAACAATATTAATATGTGCTGTTTTGGAAAGGTGTCTCACATTTGGTGAGCTTTCACTGGTGTGCATTTGAGATGATTTGAATCTCTTATGTATTGGTGAGTGGGGAGGCTCTCATTTGACGTCACTGACATCCTACTGATGAGGACGATGCACACCTCTGCAAATGTCAAATGGATTCATAGAGTTTATTCTCCAAACATTATCCAGGGGAAGATAAGATTGTGTGAAAGAGCATGTTGTGCAGAGCACGCTTGCAGGGTGAGGGAAGTGGCCAGGGTTCAAAGTCGGGGCAAAGCCGCCTTGTTGAATCTTCACTTGTCTGGCGCAGCAGAGCCCGGCCGCTTTGCATAGATCACTCTCATGTGGACGTTGTTTAACTTGGTTTTTACCTCACTGGGTAATTTTGCTGTGGGTCCTTTCCTGATTACCCGCTTGTGGATGTTGTTAACATTTACTATTTTAATATTGCTAGACCAAAAATAAATAAAGCCATTAATGTAATTCTAGATGAATTACTCAAAGTATTTGATAAACCTTGCTTTTAGCAAGTAGGCCCATTCTTTATTTTTATCTGTACTGTTGGCATGCCCAGGGGGGCTGGGCAGCCGGTTGACCTTGGACCTTGGACCCCCTTTTTTTCTCCCTAATTTTGGTTCCTCTCCTCCATTGTCATCTTTCTTTCTCTTTCTTTCTTTCTTTCTTTCTTTCTCTTTTTTCCTTCCTTCCTCCCTTCCTACCTTTTCCCTGTTTAATGTATTATTACATATAAATGACATAGTAATGTATTACAGCACACCCATGTGTAAGATCCTTGGGGAGACTCTGTTGTGAAAGGCGCTATATAAAAAAAATTGAATTGAATTTTCCTGCCATAGGTGGGGGAGTCTGCCTGCTAAACACCAGTACACATAAAGGCATGAGTGTGCGTCTATGTAGTTGTTCGTAGATTCATAAGAACAATACACAAAATGTTTTAAGATGCTATGCTGAGATTGCTGATAAGGTGGGCATCATGTATTCTCAAAATAGTTATATCTAGGATTCTGCTTTTTACACGTGCAGTGACAATAATTTTATATTTCAAATTTAATTGTCTATACAATATCCACATTTCTTTTTGTGAAGAATTTTGCTATTAAACCTTTAAAGAAGATGTAAGTATTAACATGTCCACTAGGGGGACATATGAATTAACGAGGATCAGGTGAGAGACAATTGGTGAGTAGAGAGTGAAGTGCAGATTTTGCCTAGTAACTCTAGATGAGTGAGAGTGGTACTCTGAAATCTCAAAATCAATTTCAGTGATTATTTGTCATGGATAAAATGCTGTGATGAAATTTACATTTAATTCTTTGGTCAATATTTGCTTTTTACTTCCAAGCAGTCTTAGAAGCCTCAGACAAGAACAGATCAAGAATATATGTCGATTCCAGCAGGATTTAGTCTTTTGTATTGAATTGGGAGGGTTAATAAATCAAAAACTAGACCAAGACTGCACACAGTGACCTGAAGGTTACATGTTAGAAAGGAATCCCCCACACCATAGTAAGTCAGTCTTAACTCCTTCCATGATGATCCAGTAATTTCTATGGCTCTGCCACACATACATATGGTATGTTACATGTCCATTACCTGGGA
>JAAGVU020000040.1:12707317-12759673 GCA_011763525.2 Mormyrus iriodes | reverse complement strand
AGGCATAACGGGTTAGGAAAACACACTTTGTACCCAGGAACAAAATAAAAATAAAAATTTGTTACATAGTGTTATAGTTGAATTAGTAACATCTACTTCACTTATGGGTAGCAAATCACATGTTGGAGTGCGGGGCTTGATCTAAATGCATAAGATCGATTCTTCTGGTAACTTTTTCTATTCTTGTATTTTCTTGGATATTGATGCTAAAACATAGCTTCGAGTCTAATCCTGTGAACTATATTAATGTTCTTTTTTGGCAGTTTGTTTTTATTATATTACATCTGTTATTTTTTTGTCAGTTTAACTTGGTTATCAATGATATTGCTGTAAAAACATTGAACAATCACTCATTATCACAGTCCAGTCCCTTGCAGTCGTCCTGGTGCGTTTTCGTACATAAGTGATAAACGATCGACTTCATTCGTCTTGTTACCCTGTCAACTGCCTTGATTAATGAAAACATAAATATCCTGACATCATGTTGGAGTAACTTCTGAGCTACGCAGCGGCATCCCTGCCTCGCTGCACATCGGAGACGACACCCCGAATTTTATTCCCTAGCTCTCCATCGCAGGAGCTCCATCTGTTACCTGCTCTGACCTCTTGCATGTCGTTAATATAATTCATCGCTTATGCAAGAGAGAGCACGTGGAGCACTGTCACTAGGCTACTGCACAGAGCTGGGGAATGCTTTCTTTTCACGGCTGTGCTATTATTCTGTATCTCTGCACCTATCCATCCATCGGTCATAGCCATATATCTAGCACAGGACCGCAATGAGTCTGGAGCCTATTTCAGGAAGAACTGGGAAAAAAATGGGAAACACCTTCAATGGGATGCCAGTCCATTGCAGCCACACACAGTCACACATTATGGAGAAATGTACAGATACTGATTCAGTTAAATGCATATTCTTGGGTGCTCAAAAAGTCAGTGCAGCAGGTTCAGGAGATGTGTAATGATTGAGGACAGGTGCTCTATGGACGATAACTGGGTAACCTTTGGACATTTTCTTCCCTGGTAGGCAGCTGGGTGACACTTGTGAGATTTTTGTTGACTAGATCTAGTAAAAGAGCTCAAAAGAAATAAATGACTGGTATACAGATTTGACTCCTTTAGTCAAAAGACTTCTTATATACATATCATACTATCAGAGACAAATTAGCATGAAAAAGAGGCGAGAGGTAACAATCCATGCAGCCATGGTCTGACACCATCAGAGCATCCTGAGATGAAGGAATGTGGAGCAGCTGGCTCAAGGTGGCGGAACAGAAGGCAAATTGCCCCCCACATTCTTTGTCACCCACTGACAGGCTAGCTAGACACTGGCCATATCAAGAGGATCATTGCAAATCCTCAGTGCTGGAGAATCTCAACTGCAACTAGAAGGCAGCCGAAGCAGATGTAGGGGTGTGACCTGGGAGGGGGGGTACATGGGTATCCTGGCAGATTCAAAGGGTTCAGAGGGTTCATTTTATAGGGGCCCAAAATTATACCATGCTCAACCCCCCTGCAAATTCTACTGTGGGGACATTACCCACCCCGGTAAAATTTACCATGGGGGACCCAAGGTGACATTTTGTCACAGGGCCCAGAATTTCTAGCCATGTCCCTGTGTGCGTTGATCACCTTTTTCAAATTTGTTGCATTTTTACTTGCAGGGAACAGTGTCACGAAAGACTCAAATGCCATCGTGCTTTTCCACAGCACAGCAAGGCGTGTTATCATCCATGTTTGTCATACCAGACAGATTTCCTGGAAAACTGTTTTCTCAATGCACATTTCTTAGAGAGAGTAGAGCAATATATCTTAATTCCACACATCTTGGAAAGTAGAAAAAAATAATAATTTGAAAAGCATGCTGAAGCTCTCTAGCAGTGTATGTGGCACACAGATGGTTCCAAATTTAACTCCAGCCTTAACTTAAAAGTAATATTTTTCCTTCAAATCCCTGGTAGTTTTCAAATAACATTCATATTGCAGATATTGCAAACATACCATAAAAAGTTAATAAAGCAAACAGATACGTGAGACTATCATTGCCGCAGATTGAGGATATATCTTGTTCCATACAGGCGTCGATAATGCATACCTTCTGCTCTTCCTGCATATGAGTCTGTGTTCAATTTTATGAAGGGATAAGAGTGGGCATTCGCAATTAAGAAATCTGAGACAAAATTAGCCGGTATGGAATTAGTTATGGTTTTTACAATGGCAACATATGGTGAAAAATCCTCAAAAAGCCATCTACTGAAAAGAGGTGAGGAGGGGGAAACAATGGAAGGCAAGACCCCATATCCCCCAAATTTCCAATATCTTCCCATTAGTGTCTTAATTATGGCATTTAACCCCCAAAAAAGAGGCATTAAACAAAAGCTTGAACAATCGTGACTCAGTATTAATGATTACTAAATAACTTAGGACAGTTACAACAGTACTGAAACAATACTACTACTATTTCTGCTGCTATGTGTGAACATCTATACTCAATGTATATATTATTGATCTGTTTATATTTATTATATATTTTATTTTATTATAATACTATTTCCATACTCAAGCCCATTTTATATTTTATTTCCACTTATTCTGATTTTCTTAATTTATGTTTTATGTTGTCTAGAAATGCAGGCATCAATACTGCCAAAACTCCTAGTACATGCAGATGTACCTGGCCAATAAAGTGAATTACGTTGCTGTTACTTCTTCAGTCCAGGAGCAAACCCAATATCTAATGCAGAAGTGGATTTTACCATTAGGCAACTGCCTGGGATCCCCAAAAGCTGACAGAATTTCCAGTTAAATTTAAGGATATTATATAATATGATCATTTAAATTATAGCAACGTGACTGTTATTTGTTTTTTTTTTAGCTACAGTTTTCAGGAGTTGCCCCCCGCCCTGGCCATAATGGACTATTCTACATTCCATTTTATTCCAGCCAGCTTTCCTTTAAACACTGGAATCTACTGGTTGTTTCACTGCCAGGTTAACCGGCAGAAAGTAACCTAACGAAAGAAGGAAATGGTGCAAAGATACAAGTCTAACATTACATCTCCCGTGTCTTTGATATTATCCTGCTAGAGTGATAGACACATTGTGAACAGACATGGTGAAAACACAACGAAACGAGTGTATGAAAAAATTGAAGACTAACCTTAGCAAAAGTGCAACCAGTTAAACTGCTTAAATTTGGCTGATCGATCCAGTGCATCATACGCCCCCATCCCCCCGGTCGGCAAATTTTACCGACAGCACTCTCATTCCACCCTGATGGAAGTTTTACTGCTGCACCCTGTGCTTTGATTAGCATATTACTAATATTTCATCGTTTTTTTAATGCTTCAAATGGCCCACTTAGGGGGTTCTTACCCATGCCAGCCTAGGGTTCCCAGAAGAGTCCACCTTTGATCCAATGCCTGCCGTATGCTGACCCTGCTGTACATGGCAAGATTAGCGTTGGGGGGGAAGTGAACATAACCACATCATTTGGGGATGGCAGGAAAGAAGGAATAGGGGCTTTACGTAGGGATAGTAAGATGAATACTGTGCCTCTCTGACTTTCTCTTCTTCAAAAAGAACTGAGAAACAGACACTCTGTTGAATCTCCAGATGAAGGGTTAGGAGAAGTGTCAAAGACAGTCATTTCAGTACCAAGAGAAAATGGGCTTTGGATCATCCGGAGGACTATGACCAGATGGTGGGTCAGGCATCAGGGTTGGGCATGGCTTCTGCGCTGAGATAAATACAGCTCTTAAAAGTCTTATAAAAGATGTTAGATAAAGCACAAGTGGACGAAGGTCCTAGTGATCTCAGCCTGCTCTGCACTTCCTCCAGTCCTGTCAAACTTGGTCTGAGCATAATGGGTCTTGCCTGAGGTCCTCATATTTGGTCTATGTTGCCCACTTTTTATGCAATTTGGTTACTATAAACTTTATTCTGATCTGGAGGTTGGAATGAGGATGCTTAATTCCAGGTCAGAATATATAGACTGTACCACCCAAAGTAGGTTCAATAAAAATATGGGGTCAAATATTCAAAAGGGCCAAACATTCCCAAAGCTTAGAAAAATACAGAAGTTATTTTCCTTTGATTTGCAATCATTAGATCAGCAGGCCACCAGTGTTTAATGATTTGGAGCGGTACCATTGTACGTGTGCATGGGTGGTTTGCACTGTAAATCTAGAGTCATCATTGAAAATGATCAATAAAATAAATTCTTGGTATTTTCTCAAGATAGCTTCGAAGCTGCGGTTTTCAAAGCACCAGCGCAAATTTTTCTTTCCATTATTTATGGAACATTTTATTTAGCTATGTTAGTGTAATTACACTTTAGTCCTTGTTAAACATATTTAGTGTGTGAATAAAATATGTACTTTATTTTCTTATTTCGGTATTCTTCGTATAAAAAGTGTTGTATTTAACCAAAAGCAGTGTCCAGGATTTGAAATAGCAATTTTGGAGTAATCAGAATAAAACTGTAATCCAGTGGGACCAAGCAGTCAAATTCCTTTCAGTAAATGATGTTTCTCAGAATTGGTAATAGTATTATGAATTTAATTCCTCTGTCATAACTTGTGGTATAATCAGTGTAGCCAGGCTAAACCTTCCATGAAATTGTGGAGGGCTTCTTTCAAATGAAAGTCTGTGTGGCTGTGAAATGACTGCAGAATAATGAATTTACTTTGGATTCTTGAACTTTATTTTTATGATTTTTTTTATGCATTTCAAAAAGCCACAACTCAAATAGCTCAATTCTAATCACATGTCTGCATGTTCCCTTATATTCATATGCCTCTTTTTTTCTTTAATATGTCGGGTGCTTTAGTCTATATCCTGATGTAAGGACATTATTTAGGTCCTCATGTTATCCAGTCTGACCTCCCAGGTTGTAAGTTTTGCCTGGAAGTGCTTCATGGTAATGATGGTAAAATATTACTCTGGTTCTGCGCTCCAATTTCCATCTGAGCAGCAGCCGAATTTGTGCAGGATCCAAAGACTAGCTATCAATCATAGAAGAACAAACGTGAATAAGCAGAAAGAGACTGTAGCCTGTGGAAATGCCTGGGCTCGGGCTCTGAGTCTTCAAAGATGAAGGCACTCCGAATATCATTCATCTTGCAGGCAGCCTGTTTATCTAATTCGACGGCCATGCATCTGTACAGTACTGTGCAAAAGTCTTGAGCTGCCAAATAAAATGATGTTTAAATGATCCTCATGTTGGTATAAAACTATGATATTATTCTGTCAAAGTGTCTTAGCTTAGCCATTTCAAAACTCCACGTAAGTATTTGCAGCAACCATCAAATATACCCATGTATTTTTTGACTTAATCACTAGCATTCCATGTTTGGCTAATCAATACCTAATTAAGTCATTTAAGTAATTAATTAAGTGAGCTGTTGGTGAAATTTACTAAATATTTGCAATGGCTGAGATGCCCCTAAGGAGAGGTTTGGAACCAAAGCTGTGTTCATATAGACATTCATTTGGATATCAGTAACTTTTTGGGGGACAGAAGAAGTTAGTAAGTCTCGTCTTACTATTCATCTGCACATATTCTAATGTTACATGTGTTTTTTAAAGCAAATATGTATATATGACATAGCTAAATAAATTTAAATCTTTGATGGCCTAAGACTTTGGCGCGTCACTGCGTATCTTAACGGAAATATTCACCCTCAGTTGGACTTCAGCTGTTTGGGTGGAAGTACCATAGGTTATTCGATACTCCACTTTGCTTGCTGTTTAGATTATCTCGTTATTTAGTTAGGCCTGACTAGATTAACTCAATTTTGAAGTCCAAACACCCTGAGTGCGAGTGTGAGTGGCAGAAGTTATAAATAGCCTGTCCCTGGTGAACTTGTCCCCATGTTCAACTCGGCACGGAAGGTTCACAGAAAATGGAGAGGGTTGCGTTGTCTCGGGGCGGCTCAGGCAGGCCAACCCGCTTCCTCCTGCGGGTCATGCTGGATGTTTGGGTCTCCGGGCTTCGCGGGGGATGTTTTCACATATCTGCCTGGCGCCTGGGTGCTCCAGCCTCCCTCATCCATCCCAGCAGCTAGCGCTTATTAGGAACATATTTCACGTTAAAGTGCATTAGGAGCTAAACAGACGCGACGAGCCTCGCTTGATCGCGTGAGGCGCACCGCTGCAGATGTGCAGTGCACTGCATTCTAATTGCGTTAAACTCTTATGCAAGAACAAATTCCTGAAGAGAGCCTGGCTCTTGTGTAGGGGGGGGAGGTGGGAAGCTGATGAATGGGGTAAGCTGTGGCATAGTTACACCACCTGAACACCAAAGATGGTGGCTCTATTGCTTGCTCTAAGACCCAAGTGATGTGCTGTTGATGACTTTTGCGTAGGGTGCTGGGTTTAAGCGCTATGATACAGGTGGACGGGACGAGGGATATGTTGTGTAATTATACAACGACATCGTAAGGACTCAAGTAAAGAGAGCTATTCTGATGACTGAGACCTGTGCGCAGCATGACGTGTGCTTAGCACCTTTTGCTAGTCGCCTCTGGTTCTGGGAAACGGAAAGGGCCATAGGACAAAGAGGCAAAGTAGTCACACAGTCAGAGGAAGAGCCAGGCTGTTAAGCAGAGCCCTGCGTTTCTTTGTGATGTTGGCGGCATCATAACACACTGCTTCCTGAGCCCCACGGCGCCCTCTGAGTCACTCCTCTCACCAGAGGAAAGGGAAAGGGCACAAAAAACAAGGAAGAAATAAAGTATGTAGCGAAACATTTTCCAGGAAATAGTCAAAGGAGGCGTTATATAATAATGCACTGTTATCAATTGTCAGGACAGTAGGTTTTAATTCATTCGAGATTCAAGATTGCATAGATCTTTATTGTCAGTCCATAAATATAAATGTATACACTCGGGATGAAATGTCATCTCTCTGAGCCCCATGGTGCTATATTTACACATTTACTAAGCAATATGCTATGACATACTAACATTTACACATTGACTACACAATATACTTCCCATACTACATTTATGCAGTGACTAGACAATATGCTACATACTGTACAACACAAAGTGCGAAAGGGAGACAAAGGCAAGACATAGCAGTGTAAGAACTTCATTATTGCAGGACAAACTAAACTATTTTAAGTCAAAACAGCTGCTGAATTAATGGCAATTTATTTGGAAACCAGTTTTATCTAAAACAGCTCACAGGTCAGTACATGCAAGTAGCGTATGTGAATAAAATACCCAACCAACATAAACAGAGATTTGCATTTCATGCAGGTTACTTCATGAACGATTGACTTTTATATTATACTTTAGGTTAATGTAGCAGGATGCTGGCTGGATGTCTTTAGTTTTTTGGGCTACAGTGTAATTTAAATAGTCCTGAGAGTGAGACGTACTATGTGATCAGACATGGAAAAGTCAGACATTTTCAGTAAATAGACTTGTTGCAGTGGATTTCCATCAGCAGGCGACAAATGTCACCTATACAAAGTTAGCACCCGTTTAGAATTGTAATAACCAATCAGAGGCCTGTATTAGTATTCACCATACAGAGCCCCTAGCAGAGCTGGGCGATGTTGGGTTAATCTCATCCCTCTGTACTTATTTTAACATTCCATAAAGGTCAAAAACATCATCGCTGGTTGTACATTTATATCTCTGCAGATGACTATGCTAAAGGAAAGAGATCAGCATCTAATACTGTTAAATATTAAATTCACTTGCTAGAATATTAATTAAATTCAGACACTTTGAAATGCTAGAATTTGCTCATTTTATTCTCATTTTGTCACTCCACATATATAGGAATTTATATATAGTGTATTAAGCACTAAGTTGACCATGTGATGACCATGTACTGGTACTGAGACCCTCTATTTGATTAGTGATTATGGAAGATGGATGGATGGGTGGATAGATGGATATGTTTAATTTTATGTGGTTGTTTTTGTTACATTCCACCATCCCAAGCAAAGCAAGCTGTACATAAGTTTACACAAATTATACATAAAGTGTTATAGAGTTACAGTTTAACATTATATATTTGTAGCTATATATCTGGAAGGATATGAGCAGATGGAATATGCAGCTAAAAATAAAACCAGCAAAATTAAATACATTTGTGATTTATGTTAACCAGAAACATTCACAAATATTTTCCAAAGCTGTTTATGTCATCTGGAGAAACATAGCTTATTATTGGCGATGCACGTGCAGCTTGTCTCTGCACACAACTTCGGCAGAGCATCTGGGTCTCTGAAGGAACCGGCCAGTACAGAAGCTCTTTGCTTGTCTATCAAAATATTCAGTTCATCTTGAATAGCTCTACCTCCATTCCTTGTTATATCCCTGTTATATTTAGTATTTTCTGTCATGTCCTGTCGTGTTTGTCGGGCCATGACGAGGACCTGCCTTTATTTTTCTGGCATAAAGGCATCGTCAGGGTATCTTTCAGAAACTGAAATATATGTAAATGACAGCATGAGAAAGATGTCCATTCAGTTATGCTTGATCAGCCGAGAGAGGTGGGCCAGATGACGTCTTGATTCATGTCACGTATCGTAAAGTGACAGCTACATGAAATATTTTCAACAGATATGATATTACATACATATATATATAGAGTTACATATATATATATATATAATTATATAAGTGATTCGTCTAAAATGTCCTTTCGTTCCTAGCCATCTGTTTTCAGTTCTGGTCCATCTGGATCTAGCCCTAGCCCAGGAATGTCAGGAATACATGCTGGAGCCTCTCCCACATCCGTTCACACAGACAAGTGTTTTCAATTACTCTGCTTTAAATGTCTCTGAAGCAGTTGGTAGCCCAAAGCTATGGAGGCTTTTTTTAGGGAGTGGGTGGGGCTGACAGACACTGTTTTAGAGTCCTTCTCCAAAAAGAAGGGGGGGCTTATCATGCACACGCAGGGTTCAACTAGAGTCTTTGTTGAGGTTCAGCCACCCACTCTGGCTGGTGTTTGGTGTGGGGGTGGGGGAGGGGGGGTGTTTTCTTGCCCTTCTCTGGGTGATGGCTAGGAACCCCAAAAAAATGTCCCACCCTCCCCAAACTCAAGTAAGCCAAAGTGTGTCCTGGAGGCACCAGGCCAGAGGCACCTAGAGGCTCCAGGAGCTGTCCGCCAGCCTGCTAGCTGTGGAAAAACCGTGAAGGTACACATTGTGGTGTCAACATATAAAAAGATCAAAATTGAATCAATAGCCAAATCAAAATAATGGATGTCACCTATGCTCATTTGCTCTACTTTGTGCATTAGTCTATAATTGTTTTGTGCAGTATGAATTGTTTTCCGATGCGATGCTTTGTGATCGCCCCCTCCCCCATATTTCACCGATAGATGCTGCACGTATGGCGTTCGCTCGCCTGAAGGGGCGCTCTAGGCACACTCCTGTCTCTGCTCAGTATCCCCTCACCTTCAGCCATCCCCTCACAGCATGTTATCAAGCACAGCCTGTATAACATAGCAGTAATATTACATATTTTCTCTGTAGGCTTTTATCCATTTTACTTTTTTTTTAAATCAACATCCCACAGGAAGGATGAAGCTGGTAGGTCGGGGAGGGGGGGGTTGTGAGGCAGCTGCTGTGGATTGGCCTCGCGGTTTGGATGAGGTGTCGAGGCTGAAGCGGGGGTCCAGTCAAGAGGCCGGCCGGCTGGCATTCTTCATCACTGCCCTCGTCGAAGAAGGAGTGGGACCTGGAAGCAGGCCGGTGCACGTTGTCACAGCGACGCTGCGACCCCTCCCCCAGTTAATGGATAACGCTGTGTCAGAAATCAGCTCGCGTTTCCTGGTTCTAATTCAGGATCCAGCGCACGGCACCTTGCATCTCAATGAGCTCTAAGAATTGACAGGCACAGCGCCCAGCCCGGGTGGCGCGCCCCTGGGCTCGTACCCGCGTCGCCTGTTACGGGCTGCATGTCGATAAGGGATATTGCTCTGTCACAGACAGGAGCGACCGCTTAATCCGAAAGAAACATAGCCCCCTTTTTTCCAATTTGCATGCTAATGGAGTTCTTGATTTCATCTGATACTGAGTGAGCAGACTTATAACTTAAAGGTAAAGGTGGCTCAAGGGTGTTTAAAAATAGCTTTTTAAAAAGGGAATTAAAAAAAACATTGACTTGTTCATTTTTCTTGGGAAAAGAAGTACTGACCATACACATCTGCATCTGTGAGGGCACGCACACACACACACACGCACACACACACACACACACACGCACACGCGCGCATGCACATACACACGCACACACACACACGCGCATGCACATACACACATGAACACACACGCACACACACACGCACGCATGCGCACACACACGCACACACCCCTACACAAATCCCTTCAGATTTTTTGGCTCCAGCTGTCCTCACTCCCTTCTTATTAAGTCTACTGCAGGAACACAGGTAGGGGAACATCAGACTACAATAGCTTTCACAGAGAACCCAAAGGTTGACTGAGCGTGGTAAGCAAAATATCAGGAGGACTACATTTGCAGTTCACCAAAAAACACAGAGAGAAAGCAGTATTGCTTTTGCCCTCTTGAGGGCTAGAAAGATTTGTGATCGTGGTGAGGAGTTACCTGTGTGTTAGAAATCTCCTATAAAAAGAACATAATAGCATAATGTGACTACAGTGAGTAGAGTTCATTGGTTAAAACCTCTATGAATAATCGACCAGATACATCCCGATTCTAAGGAATTTCAAGCACCCAAAGAATGATCATATTAAACTGAAATGGAAAATCTAAGGGTCCCAGATATTTACAGACTGCGTGAAGTTCAGATATAAAGCTTCAAGGAAACATGTGAAACACTAACATGTATGTTAATCTCAGTCCTTGTTTGTAAAATGGATTTTGAGCTGGAGTTCACAAAGAAGCACTCAGACCGCTGGATCTGACATGGAAAATGGGGAAGGTTCACAACCTTATTCATTTCAGGAATATTCACCAAAATCAGATTAGACAGGCCTTTATTGTTTAATGGGCTGAAAGTGAATTAAAGCCGTGGTTTTTCAAGGGAGCTAAAAGTGGTACAAGTGGCCGATTTGTCGTGTGCTGGAGTGCTTTCCTTTGTTCCACAGGCTGCACACTGAGTCCCATGTCAGCCTCTTCCCCTGTGCCGTGTTTTAAATCAAATCGGCAGCTTCCTTCCTGGGCAATCACACTGGGCGCAATAAATCACAGCCTTGATTGTTGCAGTTTTGAGGAGCGATGCATGGCTTTTATAGTGAATTTTCACTGCACGTCTTCAGCGTGATTTTGTTGAAAAGTTTTTGATGGGATAATTAAACAAGGGGGCATCTCGCTGTCACAGTAAATAGAAACTTAAAAAAAATCATCTGTGAGGCCAGTCATCCTTCTCAAATGTTCATTTAGGTCAAGCAAAATTGTTTTATGTGTAATTTCAGGGGAAGTTTGTACCAAGACCTGTTTTTTTCATTCTCTTTCACTAATATTAAAATTAGCCCAGTTACAATGAATTCTTGTGTTTTAAGGTTCCCATTTAGTAGGTTTTGAGAATTCAAATCCAAAAAGAAAGGCTTTATTTCAGAATTTGTTACTCTGAGCTGTATCTGTAAATTCTTTGTGTTCGATGTCACCTGTGATTTTCTCCACAGCTAAAAATCCAAGGAGACAAACAAACACTCATGTTTTATTTCCAGCTAGAAAAACTGTTACCTGTTAACGCCACACTTTAGATTCTTGCTTTCGCGATCTAACTAACCTTTAAGTCAGATTACAAGCAAAGTGTTTTAGATGTGGTGGCCCCTTAATTGATTTTTTGAGATTTAAAATTTCAATTTCTAAAATGACAGCTATTTCATAAAGCTTATATAAAAATTTGTCAAGTTTGATGCCTGTTGAATCAGGCTTTTAAGTTCTTCTTTGATTGATTCCTGCAGTCAACAAGAATATCCTTTTATCGTCCAGCTACAAATCCTGGTCTGGGTCATACCTGGAGCCCATCAATGTCAGTACAGCTCTGAGATGCTAGCCCATTGCAGGAGATATAGACATACAATGGCCAAGTTGGAGATGCCGGTTAGTTGAGTACACACCAAGCCGATGGCAAAAGATTAGTACCAGCCAAGACTGACAAATGGTCGGCTCCTGTCGGCTGCCACTGGCAACCATCGATTGTGTAAATTTGCGTTTATAATAACTAACCCGACTAGAGGTGATGGTTGACATATAGCCCAATCACAGAGCTCAGTTTCGTAGACTGGCTCTGATGCACCGATTCAGCAATTCAGCACTGACGGGGATCAACTGTATCTGACTGTGCCGCACACCCCAGCCCAATGGGCGGTCACCGACTCTCACTAATGGCTGAGAATCAGCTTGGCATATTTCTGGCTTATTTGTACATTTTTGGACTGTTGGGGGTAAACCAGAGGGCCTGGAGGAAGTCTCTGCAATGCAGCAGGAACATGCAAACTCCACATACAATGAGCTGAGGTAGGATTCGATCCCACAACCCAGGAGGTGTGAAGGAATAGTGCTACCCACTGCCCTTATTTGGATTCTACCCAGTTTGACCTAATTAATTTGGCAAATTATGAATGGCCTCAAACCCAGCCCTACCATAATTTTATCATTTTTGAGTCCTGGACAAAAGTACTTCAACTATACCCCATGATCCACAAGCCCTTCCAAGTGAGCCCAAGCCCAGGACGGTTTCCCCAGTTGTCCCCCCTAGAGGGCAGGCCTGCTTGCACCTCCTGTACCGCATGTCTGAATCCCACCATCTGGTCTCGCCACAGGTTCTCTTCAGATACGCTGGCTTTCCACTTACTCTTTTCACTTTGTGGCCTCTAAAGAGAAAAGAGAAGTTGCATATTTCACAACATAATTAAAATGAAGAAAAGATGTTGAGCATAAACTGGAGGAATTTTCTATTTCAGCCTGATCAGAGGTGGCCTGTGACTCATTCACATGTCTGCATTGCCACAGAATGACTATGCTTTCTTGTCTTTACTATTGTTGGCAAGACTAGTGAGTGATATTGGTTGTCATGGTTACAGATGTGTTGCAGATGACGGCTTGATCATGTTTTACTTCAAGTATATATTCTAATGATACAGGATCATAACTCCGCAACAACCCACCAATGGAACATACAATTCCTTTCTTTTCCAAAACATTGGCCTACGTAACCCCAATATGCCCGCCAGGTCCCTTCACATAAGGGCAGATGTAGCGAGAGTTGCACCAGTCGTGCATGACTGTTTTCCTCTGACACGCTCTGACAAAACCGCCATTTCTCAACATTGCCTTTGAGGACCTTAAGGGGCCAGGTGGAGACTGAGTCAGACTTGTAAACTGCATGTAAAGTAAATGTACAAAAGCAGGTTCCTATAGTAACGTGGACATAGTGATTTGTGGTTCAAATAAAACAGGATAATTAAATTGGAAACGTTATTTGTGGTATGCAGCATTTCAAAGGTCACCTTTCTGTTACTGTTTTTTGTTGTTTATTGATATCTGTACCAGTATTCAGTATTTTTTATCACAAAATTATTATTTTATTCATTACAATTGCACACATAATCTATATCTCCTTATATCCTTATTATTATTATTATTATTATTATTGTTGTTGTTGTTGTTGTTGTTGTTGTTGTTGTTATTGTTAACAAAACTTGAATATGCCCCAGAGATGGTTGTATAGGGACGTCTCAGTGATTAATTAAATCATTAGGACAGGACAAGGTTTGTTTGCCTTCCTGCCAGAGTGACTGTGAGGTTTTTCATCAGATCCATTATAACACATCACGCATTATAGCGGAGATCAGTAGTTTGCCTATTTGTTTATCCTTAATTGCATTTCTTTGCTGGATGGCTCCTGGTATGCTCCTTTGAAGGTATATTTCTCGGCTATACTCAGTGGGGCTAAACGGGTTTCCTCTTTGTGCGTGACACAAAATGTTTACGTCATCGAGTGTAGTGATCCTTTGCTCCCCAGTAATGCCCCTCCGCTCCTCGCCGCTTGATTCCGATCCGGAGAGCAAGGAGCACAGTGTGGGTGTTAGGTTGCAGAGGGAGTAAGGATACGTGATGGCAATGACACCTTCGAGTTGCACAGAGGACACAACGACTATATTGACATGTTTTTCTGGGCATCTTTGGTCTCTGGGCTGGCCTATTCATTTCAGCCCTGTGGCCTTTGAATCTAGGCTTAGAAACTCAGGTGCTATGAAGGAGTTCTCTTTATGAGAAGGATGACTCTGGCCTTCTTGGGAGGAAGAGTAAGATGACCATCATTGCTGGCTCTGATCCACTCCACCTGTTCTCCCAGTGTCCCTGTGATCCAGACATGCATGTGGTACAAGTGCACATTGCATTTCGTGGACGTCACCCCTATCCTGAAAGTGACTTCCCTAATGAGCCTCTGCTCCCATCCTAATGTCATGGCAGTTGATGTCTGCCTTTAATTTTTGATAAAAAACATAACAAAAATATTAATATAGGATGTGTATAGGATCCAGAGACATGCTAAATCAGTGTCGGAAATTGTCCTTAAAATACCACCAAACCAAAAAGTTTACTAGGGATGTGGCTTGAACCGCTAGCTTGGTGCATTCAACAAACTAGAGAACATCATCGCAGGATTTAATTTTAGAGTACAAAAAATGAATCGCTGTGATTCGTTTACAAGAAGCCCATTATTGGGCAGCTTGTTTTTCCTGAGATTCCTGGTGGTGGAGATTTCTGGCCAGTGCTGCCAATCGTTCGCTGCTGTCGAATGTAGCTAATGGCTTTCACATGGCTCCCTAATAGCCAATTAACGTGGTACCTTGGGACATCATTTTAAATGGGGGAGGAGATGTTTTGGCCATAGGTTTTTTGGGTGGCAAAATCTCACATTCATCTTGACTTAGTCATGTTTGCAGCCTTGTTGGCTGAAGAAGCATCCTTAATTTTCCTCACAGGTTCCATTTCCCGTGAATCAGATGGCCCACACGCTTCCCAGAATTAATAACTGTTGCAGACAGCAATATCGTAAATAGGGGGCGAGACAAAGGGCACCTCTGAGCAAAACCAGAACAAATGTGCTTTCATTATGGCGATTAGTGTAAAATGATTTGTGGTTTACACGGGTTGAGAAATGGCAGCTATCGCACGCAGCTGTCCGTCGCGCCTCAGGTAAGAATCCACATGTGTCGGCGTCCTGATTCCCGACGAATATGTGGGACGGGTAAGCTCTCTCTGCATTGTGTTTTTATAATTTCAGAGGGCAAAAAAGAGCACGTTTCCTGAGCAGGTGCCTGTCACTTTAAGCCCCAGCGCATTAGCTCCGCTTCCATCCTCCATATAATCATCCAAGTTGACAGGAGCATGTGGGAAACCCCAGGCACTTAGATAAAATCTCACCCCCCATCCTCCTCTTCTGAAAGGTTCTCTCCACAGCCTGCAATTAAATTTTATGGAAAATTTTTTTGTAGTTGAATTTGGATTTGAACTGTGTAGAGGAAAAAAAAATAGCCGAAATACAAAAAACCTGCTGGGGACCGAGTGTGCGGAGAGGGAGTGCCCTGGACAGCTACCTTGGAAGAGGGCCCTGCTTTGGCAAGAGCTTCCTCTCTCACACATGCAAAGATTCTCAACAAGTAACACACCTGTATTATAGTGACTTAGGTCCCATTCATCTCCATCCAGCATCAGAGAAGAGTGTAAAAGAGCAACATGTTTCTGATGAAGCTTTCATAGTTATCTAATGATGGCCCTAATGCATGCCTGGGTGGAGAGTTGGTCAGCAGGAAATAATTCATAGACACTGCCCAAAGGGATCAGGCTCATTGTCAAGCTTCTGAGAAGATCATTGACTACACACTGTCTTGTCTCTGTGGAGAGTTCCTTTAAATACTGTTATGTCACTCGGTAAGCCCACGCACAGAAGAAGAGGACCAGGTTGGTGAATTTCAGACTTCCTTTCAACAGGATTCTGGTAGGTTCTAGGCCTCCATAAGTAGATCCCATCACCTGATACACAGGTTCTTCTCTATTAGTATTTTCAGCCGTGCTCCTCCCTTTGGCAAGAAAACAGGAGACATGGGGGTTGTATCTACGTCAGCGTGACGGACATGTAGCAATGTGGCTGGTGTGCAGAATTGTTGGGAGGTGGATTCGATGGGAAGCAGTCCACGCAGTCCATCCCCATCTGCAGAGATGAACAAGCGGGGAGTTCTTTGGAAGCCACTGCCCCCAGGGCCTAGCACTCGACTGTGTGGCATGCTAGTATAGTGCATTTAGACAAAAATGTCAAAAAAACGTGATTTGTGTCAAATTGTGCTGGCATTTCCAGTAACACACAGGTAGCTCTCCCCTAGCACACATAAGGGACAATGATTTGGGTTGGAGAAGGTGCTGATGAGCGTGTAGATGGTGGGATGCAACAGGCGCCCATGTACTGGTTGGCCGGTGTGACCGGCAATTGGCTGACGTACATTTGACTGCTACTCGGAAAAGGAGCATAGGTCAGTGATGTGAGTCCAAGCCTTCATCAGCCGTAATGAAGGTAAATCTGCCTTCCCTTACAGAAGACTTGGTTACAGAGCAAGATTGGTTACATACATGAGGTATGGTTACCAGCTGAAACCAAGAAGTGCCGCTCTATCTCTACCAGGTCGCTCTGGTCCATCACACACCAGCAGTGGCAGAACTGTCTCTCGCTCCCCCTTCCATTTTACTTTTCCCGCCTTCCACAGTATGTTGCTTAAAGGGATACTCCCTCTTTTTACAACAAGTGGCCCTCTTCGAGTACGCAGAACACCCGAAGAGCATCTAACACACCAAAGTGTGTGCTGGGAACGGCCACAGTGATCTCACTCTCCAGGGAGGTCAGCAAGACTCTCTGTGGGTAGGACCTGCCTTCTCTGGTTAAAGATTGCCATTTAATGCCTAGAATGGAAAATGCTGGGATACCCTGGAGCCAGAAATGCATCTCATTAAATAAAGAATGCCAAACAAACCTCCACATATGTAGCTGTATAATGGAGAGTAGGTCATGAATAAAAGGCCTTCTATTCATAAGTTTTTAATTGTGTTTCCATATTGGATTTCTCCTCGCTAGGTTTAGTTGGTTTCAATGATTACTATTGTTTAAATCTATAGCCAGGTGGCATTTAAATGTAGTTTCCTTGGTGTAAAATTATCTATTCACTTATGAATTTACATGTAATATCTCAGCTCATGCTCCTATAATGACAAAAAGGACTGCACAGAGACTTTTCGAGGGTCAGGTGCTTGATCAGTAAAAGGATCTCACTCAGTAAATTTTGCGTGACTGTTAGTCGAAAATGGAGACATTTTCAACATGTAGCAACGCTGAGCCCTCGTCCTGACTTTCCCTTAGTGGGCAATCCTCATCCTCATCCTTGTCACAAAGCAATGCATCTACTTCATAATGGTCTAACATTATGAGAGACAACAGAGACAAAGCATTAACCAAGTATTAACGAGTATTAGTCCTCCCAGGAGTTTGAATAACTCGAGAATGACAATAACATCACTCACAGCTCCTGTCCACTCGGATGTCTGGACCTTTAGCCGCCCCCCAGTGTGACGTGCTGTTTACAATAAGCCAATCATACGGATGGGTGTCTCAGTGGAGAAATGTTGCTTCCGCAGCTAGGGACAATTTAAAAGACAATCCTGAAACAGGTCCGGCACCATAGTGCGGAGTACACGGAGTTTGCTAATGCTGGCAGAGAAAGACCACAACAATCCACTTTAGTGCAAATTCTGGAGAAGCGAGAGAAAATGAAACTGAAGCGTTATTTATATCAACAATTAATAACTAAACTTATTTAATGTTACATATAAATAACGTTTCAGTATCAATCACCAATATAAGTACACCTGGGTGTACGCTTCCTTTGTTCCTATAAAACACTGCCAAGCGGACCAGACACAGCTCTCACGGTCTGCGCCACTGTGACGCGTAGTTACATACCGGGGAGGCGCACGTCAGACTGCGGCAGGAAGCGTGCGGTAGGAGTGTCCGCTGCTACGCCGGACTATGGTGTTGAAGTATAAATCAGCCTTTACAGTCAAGGTGTTGTTCCTCTGCAAAGACCTTTCAAGCTGAGAACTGAGAATCCTCATATTAATGATTGAGCTGAATACTCAGGTTTCAAGTAAGGTAAATATATACATACAGTATAACTTATAGTGATCACGGTTATAGTGATCAACCGCTTATATGGATCAAAAAGCTTAGGACAGAATCATTCCTGTACAAATCCTGTTTAAATATTTGTTTAAATCAATTAGTCCGCTTAGAGTGTTCATATTGGGTCTTTTTATACATGACAACATATGGAAAAATATTAAAACTAGGGTAATTCTTTTTTTTTTTTACTTTGCCTTGCAGTAACCTGCCTGCTTCTGGCTAGGTACGTGAGGCTAATGCTGCATGCACAGGTAAAGAAAGTCATTTTCTCTCAATGACAAATATAGACTCATCGAAGCTTATGATAGTCATGTAATATACAAATGTCAATTAGATGGTAGTCTGCCTGACGCATAAAGTAAAAAAAAATGGTTATAACGATCATCTGGTTATAGTGATCTCTGTATGGGGTTTCAACTGAATATATAGGCTAAATGTACTGAATTATTTTTTACAGACACACATATATATGTGTGTGTGTATGTATATATATATTTACATGCATGTATTCAATTTTGTTTTACAAAGTTAGGAAACCTTTGTTTAAGTTAAGTCTGATGTTACCTTACACATAAAAGAACGATCACAATCTCTTCCACACAGTGAGGCAAGTGGGGCAAAGCCTACAGCTTATTAATTAAACACTGGTATTGGATTGGTACTCGATATCGGCCGATACCCAAAGGCCAGGTATCGGTATCAGGACAGATAAAGTGGGATTGGTGCATAAAGTGGGAGTCTATCCCAGAAAGCACAGAGTGGGAGGTGAAGGACACCCTTGAAATAACCATCAGTACAAAGTGGTCTAGGTCAAGTATTGGTTAGTTGATTAAAAAAGTCACCTAAAATAAGGTAAACCAATGGAAACATAATATTATATTTGTCTTGAGTTAAGACAGGATCGCTGACTCCGTAACGCAATACCGTGGTACCCCATTCGTGAGAGAGCTGAGCCTTTTTCAAATATACTCAAGAAGAGTCCTTTCTCCATTAAGCTACATCTGCACTTCCTCACATTAACTTTATTGGTTTTGAATTTCAGATTCATTCATATTCATTCCTTTGCAAGCTATAGCTTAGCCACACTGTTATTATAAGCTCATAATATTCTTTATTCAAATATATTATCTGGAATGTGAAGAAAGTACATTTTGTTAGAAGAACATTTGTATTCTTTTATTTCTACCAATTTTTGTTCCTATTTCTTTCCTACCATTGAATAATAAATTATGTTTGCCATCCACTGTGTACTCTATTATCCAAATGAAGTCTTTCTCTTCCTGTGGACTGCACTTTGTGCTTGTACCTGACTTGCAAGCTTATCTTCATCTGAGCTGTACAGCGATCTGGATCACATGTATGCGTTTATGCATTGTGATTAAATGGGTACATGGTGTAATTGAGAAGAGGCACTGGGGACATCATTCTACTAAGAAGGATGATAGAAGCAGCAGTTTGTTAGCATGCTTGCTATCTTGCTAGTTTGACTTTAATTGGCATATTATTTGACCATTTCATTTTAATATCGGATCATCTCGCAACGGTACGGCAGGGCATGGATGCAGAAATGTTCCCCGGAAGGCCTTAAAGGTCGCTTCAGGTCTGGCGCTATCACGTAGACCGGAGGACATGGATGGAAATGAAACACAGAGGTTTTCAGGAATGAAAATAGGAGTTATCTGGAACAAACTATCCAGTCATGTTGATGAAGTTATTTCCCTAGGACTGGTCACGAAACCGCTTAAACGGGCTCTTGAATCAATAAGGTGAGAGTGACGAGGCCAGAACAAGGGACTTCGTGTTCACGCAGCCAGGGATGGTAACAGTCTTCTACTGCGGGTGAATCCTGGGGCACAGGGGACAACTCAGGAATTACCCTGGCGCAAGGGTTCGACCCCAGCAATCTCACAGGTTCAGCTGAGTGTGGCTTGCATACATAGCAGAGAACAGTGCACATTTATATACGTAAATGACAAGAAGCACCTGTGACCCGAATTGAGAATCGTCTAGGTGATTATCAGGATCTTTACCTAGCTCACCTGTACCTATAACTCTGTGACTCTCAGAGTAACTGTGAACTTACAAATTAATAAATGAAGTTTTAAAAACCTAATTGCCCATGTATTCTTTGTAAATTTTAACGTAATAAGATGCAGAATATATAAAATTTCTCCTTATATTATTACTAATTATTACTTATTAAGGTTTATTCAGAGCGATTTATTGCTTTTTCTATTTCCAGTTTACACAGCTGAGTACTTCATCGGATCAGCTGAGGTTAAATAACCTGCTCAAGGGCTACACCCAGGACTGATAACATCAGCCATCAGCTCAAGGCCTGTATCCTTAACCACCTAACGATCCCCAGTACCAAAGGTCATCTTTTCTACTTCCTGTGTTCAGAAAGCCAAGACTAATCTTTCATGTTCCTTCAAAGTGACTTTCACATGGCAAAAAGTTCAATGCTAATATTTACTTTTCTACATAAATTATTATATTGGTTTGACATATTTGTGCCAAAAAATTTGTCCAATCATTACTGAAACTTCGGTTAAATTAAAAATATTTCCCAGCTTTATCCAACATTTGTCATTTTTTTTCAAATGCAAGAAGCAAACAAATGAAAATAAATGGCTGAGGCCGTATCTGACGCTTCCAGGGCTGGGGATTAGAATCCTGTGCCTGTGTGTTGCGTAAGGATTCTTGTTGGACCCTGGTTTCCTCCCAAAAAACCCTTTCCTCTGTGTGTGTGCCCCGTGATGTACTGGCAGCCCATACATGGTGTGCGTCTGTCTTATGCTTTTATTACCAACAATCATTTAAAAAAATTTAACTGTACTTTGCAAATACATACATTTAAATGTGAGTTTAATAAAAAAAAAATCGAAGCTTAGTCAAGCCTAATTTTCACCTGCTCTGATGTCCTGAAAATGTGCAGCACACTTGGTGTGTCACAAGAATCCGTGAGAAGGCGTTAGATTTAGGCAGAGCAACAGCATGAAACTTAGCTTGTCATTAGCAGGGGCCATGGAGCAAACATGCTGATTCCCTGTAATGACTGTGCCCATTATTTTCCTGCTGTTTCTCATATTTCCCAAACCATTTGTGCACTTTTCTGCAAAACTCCAGAAAGACTTCACGTTTTAAAGTCCTCTCAACCGACCCTTTTGCAAATGACCTTAATATTGTTGATAAGTAATTCCAGTGACCCTAGTAATATGGACAGTTTTTGATGGGTGGAGGGTTATATGACAATGGTCTGAGGTTTCCCTGAGCAATGTCAGAATCAAAGCCACATCCTTGCTCTGTTTCAGTGACACCAAATGAAGACACATGTTACAGGAAGTCTTTATCGTTCTCATATACATGCTGTAAGCCAGGACATTTATACTGGCGATTAGCCAAACTCCAGCCAAAATGTTTCCAGGTGCTCTGTTGAAAAGCACTTCAGAGAGATACATACATGGGGAAATTTAGCCAGAAATCAAAAATCATGATTTAAAGATAGAGGCTAGCAGCAACTGGCTGTCTGTTTGTTTTTCACTGATTGGCCCATTTCCCAATCAAGTATTTTTTTTTTACCCCAGAGAGACGAAAGTGATTAGTTGTTTTAACCAAACAGTAACTTTGAGCAATCAGTTAGGTCCCCAAACACAGGGAATTACAGCCCTCCGACTTTCCTCAGGTTTGATTACTCTCCGCTGTCACATACTTTTCCTGTCATCCAGCCTGCAGTGGAAACTCCATCCTGTAGCTACTGGGGCTGCCAGGACAGATGTCTGTGCAGGTGTGAGAGGATTTGGGGGGGGGCTACCTGGTTGCACAGTGTCACCTAGCCTCTCGACAAGCAGCCATTTACAGCTTCCAATTAGCGTGCGATCCCCAGCTCCAAATCTGGTGGGCACAGAGAGAAACTGGCTCAGTATTTTCCACATATCAATCAAGCACTTAAAGTGCACTTACATGGCCTCTCCCTCTGGAAACCAAACCGGGCAGTAAGAATATCTCTGCCTTTGTTCCGACCCTGTTTGGTCAGGATATTGGATGTTAAGGTTCGACACGCGAAGAAAGGACGAGCCCAAAAGAGAGGGCACAAAAAGGCAGTGCGAGAACGGACACGGATACATTGATGGTGACTCCCTGGAATGTTGTTCCTTCCGTATCTTTCATCCGGCAGTGTAATGAAAGCCGCGGGGCTGTGTGATTTTCAGCTCATCGGGGCTGCTCCCCGCTGTCTCCGTCCGCAGGTACAGAGAAGCTTCATAATGCCACGGGCATCCTTCCTCAATGGACTGTCACCACCCTGTGCTCATCGGCCAATCGGCATTCTGTAAAAATAGCAGTGTTGTGAAACAGCATTCTGTCGCCACAATGGGACTTCCTACTGTCAATGGAGTAGGTTACACTTTCTAATAAAGCCTCACATGTTATGTAGACTAAAATAGCCTCCCTTCTCTTGGTATGGTTTCATTGGCTCTTTTTAAACACGATGGACTGTTTCTGTGGGACGGCGATGAACTGGTATTCGGCCAAAGGTGTCCCCTGCTAAGAGTGTCTTTTACCAAGGGTGTCCCCTGGCATGTGCCCTGTGCTGCCTGGAATAGGCCCCTGACTCACCCTGACCATGTACTGGATAAGCAGTTATGGAAGACGGATAGATGGTGTTTCTGCGGGTATAAAGGATGTCTCTTTGCGATTGGTCCAAATGGTAGCATTAGGTCACATGTATTAACCAAAGCATGACTGTGCCCCATGTAAGTGGCAAATACAGGTGGTGAACAAAATAATGAAAAGACCACATGAAATAGGATTTTAACTTTGAAGTAACTAAATCACAATTATACATGTAGCCACGAAGGTGAGTCATATAAAACCAAATGCCAATTAGCAGCATATGTCAGCTATAAAAAGGGCTGACGATCCACACTTTGATATGCGAGTTTTCAAAGCACCGTGAGGCAGTTAACGGCATTCTACGGAGACCTCATAATCGCTGTCTGGATTGCAGGTGCATTAATTACAAAAAAACGCAAACTTATTTCAAGGGAAACAGCCTCCAAAGTCATGACAGCATTTATTAAACGTGAATAAACTTCACTGGCAAAGAGAAATTGTGGTCGCAAGTCAAACAGGCTACAAAAGTATGGTCAAAATTCAAAGCTAAACACCACAAAAGCATGGTCTTAAAATTTACCACGGAACAGCACCTGTCTCAACAAAAACTCTACAGCATGAACTTCACAAAGCTGGAATCTGTGTGAGAGCTGCCAATGGGAAATTGTTTATAATCATGGCTAGTGTACAAGACACGTAACCTGCTGGTTTAAAGAACACAAAACTTAAAACTCCGAGCAAAAAATAACAAGTAATATGGTCTGATGAGTCATCTTTCTTCCTTTTCTCTATATCCAAATCGGTTTAGGTTCAGAGAAATCCAAGGGGTGTCTTTAACCCAACATCTATTGTCAACTACTAAACTGATGGAGGATCAGTAACGGTATCGGCAGCCATCTTGTAGGAGGCATTAGGTCATTGCTCTGCACGGTCATATATGAGGACATACAGGACCAGGTGCAAGCTATGTTAAATTCAAGAGTGGTCACATGAACACCAGGATAAACTCAAGCACTTTCAATGGCCTCCCCAATTTCCAGATCTAAACATCATTTGAGCTTCATGGGACATTCTTGAGGGCAGAGTGCAGAGTAGATTTACACCATCTTCTTCACCCAAAATACAGCAGGGTTTCCTTCTTTAAGAATGTCAATGCAAACAGTTCAGGACTTGATGTTTTGAAGGTAAAATGCAGCTCTACTTCATATCAGCTCCTTGATATTAAAATGCTCTTAGATGTTTTTGTTAATTTGTCCATCTTCTGAGCATTGTCCTAATGGCTCATATTTAAGTCCCTGTTGGCTAGTGAGTTAGTGGGCTAGCGTTCCTTTGAGAAGATCACCCTGTTGACATCACAGATTGTTTTGAGATTATTGACATTTTGTGTTATCACTGCATTACATAATTTTACGTGTAAAATATCAGTATGTACTGTATTTCCAGAGAATATGTAACACTATTTAAAATGTACTTTTTTGGGAAAGGTAACAGTGTGGTCTGCTCTGAAATCAATCTAGGCTTTGTGAAATGAGATGAAATGTGATTCATTTTAATACAATTTATTTTTATTTAGTGCCTTTCCAAACATGGTCACTCAAAGGCACTTAACAAATATTTTTCAAGAATAACAACATTGATGGACAGTATTTCAGTTATCCAGCAGTAAAATTCAGGAAAAAGGCAATAGAGGAGAGGAAACTCAATCTTTCATGTAGTGATAGGAGTTATAAACACCCCTGAAAGTCTGAGGCCAGTCGGCACCCGCTCCAAAAGTGTTAAGGTTGCACACCTGAGAAACAGGTGTGTCATATGGCTAACGCTAAAGTTCAGAGTGGAATGGAGATTTTCTGGTCAGGCTTCTGTTAGGGCAGCCCACAGTGCCACTATGCCTGTGCTGTGATGTGGGGCTGCAAGCAGTTTATGCCTCAGGGTAGTCTGGGCTAAACTGACTTTAACTTTGTTCACTTACATTTAGCTTAGATTACCTTATATGTAACTAGTTCTGCAGCTAAGCAAGAAATACTGCTTTGTGGAACACTCCCCTTGTTGGTCTTATCCTGGGAAAAGATAATACCCAGACACAGAGGACAGAAACATTGTTTCTCAGTATTATGTCACCTGTAACAATGTACCGACAGAAATGTTAAAGGTAAGTCAGACTGTAATAGTAAGCTTCGTTAAACTTTAAACGAGAGCAGTGTTTAGCTCAGTAGGTTAGGAATCTCTCTCTACCTCCAAAAGGTTGTGGGTTTGAATCCTTTGGTCTCCATAGTAATTATATCAACATTGGGCCCTTGAGCAAAGCCCTTGTATTCTGACTACTCAAGGGGTGCCGGATGCCGGTTCAGCCTGCCCTCTGACCCCAAGCTTTCCTTATTTGTATCTCACTTTGAACGAAAGCATCTGCTAAATAAATAATTGTAAATACTGAGACTGAGGGGCATCCCTTACATAGGCTGGCTTACTGCTACAGAAAGTGGGGAGGGGGCTGTGGATAAAGATTGTATTGACAACAGATGTGTTATCTGTCTGAGGCATTATAGAGGCTGGCATCCAGAGAGAAGATCTGAAATGTAGATGCCAGTCGGCTGTTCGATAAGCAGGGATCTGAGCTTTCAAAGCCTCTTAAGCGAGGCAAGCGATTTTGAACCAGAGGAATCAGAATCAGCATAATGCTGTCACATTTTCTGCTTGCAGTCGCTGTGCTCGCTGGTTCATTTTGAATTTGCAATAGGGTGGAGGATATTTGGAATCATGTAACTTGTACGACGTTCCTGAATTGTGCAAAAGAAACCCAACAGATGTGATCCAATCTAGCCAGTTTAAACAGGTATTTGATGCCAGTTTGCAATAAATAACCAGAGTTAAATAAACTGGTTTTATATTCCCATTGTATTTTTTTGTGCAGACTAGAGAGATTGTACTTTGGTAATTATAGTAATTGTATCCGACAGCAATTCCTCAAGGGGAAATGAAACGTGTAATTATATGATGTTCGTGCACACGCCCTTTTACAGACCTTTAGCCTTCAGTTAGAGGAAATTGAACATTTAGTTTGTGACCCAACAAAAGACTTCAGGACCACATATTCACGCAGGATAACCAAAGGCCCTTAGCGTGAGCTTGCAGGACTGAGGAGCAGCTCCAGTTGTTCCTTCATGCCAATTGATCAGCAGCCCTGAGCCAGTGACTTCCTCGGGTAATGAAAGCCATCTGACCCAGATTAAGGATGCTGGCCTCATTATGCAGTAAATAGGTCCAGCTGGGGTAGGAGACTATGGCCTTGGGCTGGTGCAGGCCCTGGGTGTTGGCGATGGAGGCTATGCTTAGTTCATATTATTAAGCTTAGGTGCTTTTCCCCACTACTTTTTGGGCTTTTCTGTAAGGTGTTCGGCTGATTTCTGGGACCGCCGCTGTTTTGGGCCCTTGAATTGGCGATGAACAGCTATCCTATGACTTTGGGTACCAGGCCAATCTTAATAGTCACATTTTTACGGGCATGGTGAAGAACTCCTGCTTCTGTGAATTGTACTTATTTATGCTAATACGTGTTTATGTATTAAAATAGTTTATTATAATAGGAAAAAAAACTAATTTAACAATTTTTTATATAATTCATGGTACAGCTGTATGCATACATGCTTGCTAGTGAGTGGCCAGTGGCTGTCAAAGTATGTGTGATGCTCTTTATGTGCTGAAATTGGTATGGTATTAATAAACTGAATATCTAAGGAAGCTGTTTGCAGATATGGCCTTTTCTGAGTTAATACGGCGGCTTTATGGATGAACCGGCCCGAGTAACCGGCGGTGGGTGCCAACCTGACGTGCTTGGCTTGGCCATCTGGACAAGACCTTTGTCTCACTGTCGGCAGTCTAACCTGCCTGGCTGCTTCAGGAACATGGCCTGACTTCGTCTTTTGTGGTTCTCGGTGCGGTTTTTAATTGGTTTTACTAATTACAGTTGGTTGCCCTTTATGCGTAGAGCGGTGTTCAGGAACTAAACCTTGTCTGCGCAGCCATTCGTACACACAGATCTATTTGCCTGGACATGTCCTGGCTAGTTAGCTACATCTATTAACCTTCTTACTTTCACTGAAATAATGCTATTTATCATTAACCAGATGTGACCAGTTAGCACTAATAAACGATTGCATCGTTTGACCTGCGACTGTGTGCTGTGGCTTGTCCTCGCCACCTGTGCTGCCTGCTGTTTTGGCCATGCCTTCTTGGTGTGAAACACACTCCTTCCAGCCAAGGCTTTGTTCCAGGCTCTCATTTCCTAGCAGTCATTGCCCAGCCTGCCACCTCTGACACGGAGATGGCTGTTAACCGGATCGTCTGACTGTCTGGGTTTTTCGAAGAGACTGGTGACCCTGGGGGTATTTGCATGAAAGACTGTGGGTGTGTGAAGGGGGCTGGGCCAGATGTCTTACAGAAAGCCTGCCACCCTTATGGGCATAGGGAACTCATGCCTCTAACAGGTACAGGAAGTCCATGCCACTTACAGATACAGTAAGCTCATGCCACTTACAGGTATCAGTTCCAACTAGATTATTACAAAACCATAAATGTCAATGAAAGGGGCAGGGGGGCAGGGCTGGGAGCACATTCTCAGTCTAATTCTTAAACTGAATCTTTGGAGTTCATCATTTTCTGCACCCCGGTCTCACAACCTGACATTCTTTGTGGGGTACATGTCCAGCGGGTGAGCTAAAAGGGAAGCTGAGGTACAAAACGGGTATCTGACTCTGGCAACTTGCAGTCACACTACTGAGCTCCTGCAGCCTGGGTCCCTGTGTCTCAGGTGCCGAGATCGCTCAGGTGTGATGTGAAAGCCTTCACACGTGTGGATCTGTGGTCTGACTTGTGTTGGAGATTCTGTGAGTAGCCGCCTTGCCCCTGTTTCAGTCGTTCCAATCTGCTGTAGTCTCTCAATGTTTCAAGATGCACTCAAGAGTTGCTAGGAGTGCTGCTGTCATGGCTATAACACTCCTGGAGTGCAGGGACTCTCCCATCTGCACATCCTGCAGTCTCTCATCCTGTATCAGCACTGTAACTGTGCCCAAACATCAGGGATGGAGCTTAAGGAGACCAGAAGCCAGCCTCCATCTACTATTCCCCAAAACGGTCTTAAGAAACCTCCTGTCCTCTTTCAAACAGTGATGTTTAAATTTGCAGGCTGCCACTCCCCCCCCCCCCCCCCACAGTGATAAGACCAATTGAACAAGTTTTCAGTCAGTGAAAATATGTGCAGGCTGCAGCAGCCAGGCCTGGGACTTGCACTGGGGGGGGGTCTGTCAGCCAGCCCATGTCGCCAGCCGGGCTGTAGCTTGCATGCATGTGGACCTGTGGGCAAGGGGCAGCTTTCTTAGGAGGCCTCTGATGCAAATGTGTGTGGCCATGTGTAGTCACTGGGTCACCTAACACTTTATGAAGGACCTCTGCAGGCTTGAAAAGGCCACATGCAAACATTCCTTGGCCATTTTGCTGCCTGGGTGGGGCAGTGCGCTCAGACTCATGCTTAAAGGCGCTTTGTTGAGGTTGTCAGCTTTTTTTTATCCCGTTTTCAGGCTCATTATCCTCGTTACTGATTTATGCCCCCACTTTCAGTTTCACTGATTGTATCAGGCTATGTTTATACTATGTGTCTCTAATTTACTTAATCTTAAGCAAGAGAATTTAATAACGTATCAAAGCAGACCTGTTAGCAGTTGATTGTCATGTTGTAAGGGATACGAAGACCAGTTTTCAGTGGTCGGTTTTTGATACATAAAGCCGGCTTTTTTCGGTGAACAAATAAGTCTCTTTGAGCTGATACATGTGACTGTATTGACTGAAATGAGAAGTAGAAGCCTGCAAAAACAGCAAATAAGCAAGATGACTGCATGCAAATTTGTATCCAGATGTATCCAAGTTGTTCATAGATACTCAGATAGGCCAGAGATCAATAGAAGCCATGAAATGCAGCTGATACTCCTGCAAGGGGTATGGCTTGCTGTTAAACATCCTCAGCCGTGAGCTGTTCAGGTTGATCTCGCCTTTCTGGCACCTCTAATGTGAACGCTGTAATTCTGTAGCGGTAATTTGTGTCTCTAGCTCTGTTTCCTCTGTTCCCCTGTGACTTTAGACTCGCTTGCTCTCAGACTGGCAGTGGTGTCAAGAGAAGTGTTCAGGGCTGACGCTGTGGCTTCTCACGACATAGCCTTTTGTTAATATGGACAATAAAGCAGATTTGCACCCGGGATAGTGTTTCATTTTTTTAAGGTTTAATGACTAGGTTTTAGACACTCATACTTGTGTCATTGATTCAGAGATCCCTGTGCATGTGTTTTTACACATGTATAATCCTTTACACCAAGTATTCTTAGGGTGACCAGATAATCCATGTCAGGAAGGACACTTTGAGCTACTACAGGTTTTACAAACTACTTTAAAAGTGAAAGGCTCTTGTGTCTCGCTTAATAGTACAGTTCTTCTTGCGCTTTGGTATGTTTCCTTGATTGAAAATTCATCCAGCTGTTTCACATCAATATTAGTGACATATGCAGGATTATAGGAGACTGACCAATCAGCACACAACAAGAACTCAGGGCTTAAGTGAAATCCAAGTCCTTTTATTTGAAATGGTAGCTTACAAATCCTGTCCTAGCTCAGTCTCCCCCTGACTTGGATCATCTGGTCAGCTTAGATATTCTAAACATCTTTACTTTCAGTGGCTTCTAAGTGAAATTTATCCTTTTTCTTCTATTATGAATGTAGGCGACAGACCACAGTAGCACTAAAGATATGTGTGACTTTGCAACCAATGCAAACCACAGGTGTTTTCCCATAATCATTCTGAGGAGGGCTGCCTAGGCACTGGTCTACCAAAGGGGGTCAGATCCCTTGTTTTATACTCAGTTTCTAAAAAAGGAATTATTTTCAACATGCCCCTAACTATGTTTGCTTTCAGTCTAAAAAAAGCTTATGTAATGTGTTCTATAATTTTAGTGGAATGTTGTAAAGTATAATTTATTGCACTGAAGTTTTTCTAACTGTCAGCAAATTCATTATCATCCAATGAGTTAAACATTTAGCATTATTTTTACCTTTTTAAATGTGATTATTGTAAGCTAAGCCATGTAATATATCTTGGATTACTTTACAGTTTGACCCAGTTAATGGTACCAGAACATGTTACAGTGTGTGAAAATCTGGAATTAATATTATGTACCAGACTCTATTCTCTGTTACGTAACTTCACCTTCCGGGGAGGCAGAGATTGAGTAAATAAAACTGCTGCATTTTTTATAGGAGAATAAACATCTAGAAAAGGTCATTTTCTGTAAATCACAGTAACATTGCTCTCCCAATAGTCTCGGTATAACAGAAAGAAAATTTGAAACTCATAGACTTATTTTCTAATCAAAATCTTAATACAATGCATAGAATGTAATCATTTGGTTGTATCATTATGGCTGTGACAGTCTTATTTTGCTGCAACCATTCAATATACGCATGTGTTTGTTGACTCAACCGCTAGCATACCATGTTTGGCTAGTCAATATTTCATCGAGTTATTTGACTAATTAAGTTAATTACGTGAGCTGGTGGTTAAAATTAACAAACACATGGAATGGCTGGGGGGGACCCTAAGGAGAGGTTGCTGCAAAGGCAATGACATTCTTTCTTCCTCTGGCAGTGCAGAGTGCTTTACTTTCCCCCATGATTATATGGAGGAGTTGATGATGGAGGCTTTTATTAAAGGACAAATCAACAACAACTTCTCCACATTCTGTGTTTTCTCTGTGGTGTGGATCCACACCAAATTGAGTTTGTATTTTTTGTTTGTTAATTTTATAAGTTGTCATTCTCATGGTTCCTTTCTTAGCATCAGATCGGGACACGTATTCTGCAGGCCCAAGATAATTCCGGCGGGCAGTCTGCCACACACTGTCTTCCGTGTGTCACCCTTTTTGTGTTCCTGGGAATTTATGGGAAGCTAGTTGTAAATGTGAAAAAGGGTGAGGGCTCTTGTAGCACAAATATCAGGAAGCGGAAATGCGGACCTTGCGAAGCCAAACGGACCCGCCGTCCACTAACGATGTGGCGCAGAACGTGGGAATTCTCCAACTTCTGAGTGCAGAAGTGATATGATCAAAGCTGTGTGTCCATTTCTTATTTGACATTTTTGAAGGGAAAACACAAGCTGCTCTCTGTTTGGCATACAGTAAAATTATCTTTTGATGCATCTGATCCTACTTTAAAAAAAAAAAAAGAAACATTTTTCGGTGGAATTCCCCTATTGACAGAGCCTCAGTGCTTGAAAGGGGCAGGTTCTGTATCTGAGTGCTCTGTCACCTTCTCTACATGGCAGAAGCAATGGTGGAGATGGCTTCTTAGGCAGGATGGCTTGTTCTCCTGTAGGACTTTTCCCTTCCTGGGCACCATACTGACTGCCTTGCTGAATCATTTGGAGAAGAAGTCCAGCACCCCCGGTCAACATTTAGCTGGGGGGGGGGGGGGTGGCTAATTGCAATTGGCCGCATGAACACCTGGCCCTGACCAGTCGCCATTGGCAACATTAATCACCGGCGGCATGGTCAGGAAGCAGGTTCACTTCCTGTTCACCTGACTCCATTTCCCTTCCCTTCCCCTGCTCGTCACTCCTGCCACATTGTTTCTCTGGACCTTGTTTCTTCCGCCAGTGGATTATTTTTGGTTCACACGCATATTTATTCAGACTTAAATGAAGTGAGCCGCTCCACTGATTAACGTTATTGATTGTGCCCACGCGCTTTGATGTGCCCTCCCCCCGCCCACCAGCACCCATGTTTTTGTGCAAACAGCCTTCCCATTTGGCACATCGCTAAACAAGAGTCCCGTGTGTCTCGGAAACACCTCCATCCTCACTTGTTAATATGTGTCGCCATGACACGGGTCGCCGTGGCGAGGTGGGAGCTGTCCACTCGGCCCACGGCAGGCAGCCGCCTCCTGCTCACCCCTGACTGGAAACCGCAGCCTTCCAGAGATAATGATATATTTAGCTCCTGTTAACCCAGTGCCGAAAGCCGTGCTATTATTTCTGGAAGAGTTGTAAATACCCCCCTCCTCCCCTTCACCCCCGCTGGCAGAAGGGCAGCATGTCCCATTCTGACTGATGCCCAAAATGAAGGGCATCCCAGGATTTCCCTAGCATGGGATGGAGAGGTGCCAAATGCAGGGCGTGATGGGTAATGGAAAATGGAGACTGGTGGACTAGCTGGGCAGTTAGTGTTTACAGCGATATTAATTTGTTGTGGTGACATAAAACTTTACTGATCATGGGGGGGCGAGGGGATGTTGTCCAGCAGCACTGCAAAAATAGGTCAATCCCAGCACAATGATTCCCCTCCAAAGAAATAAATTATATACAATAAATAAGAAGGCAGGGTACCCCTTGAACTGGGCAGCAGTCCATCACAATGCACTCCGGCACACTCAGGGTAAATTAAATTGGCCAGTTCACTCAGCAAAAATCCTTCCACAGGTTTATAGGACCTGCATTTGTAAATATTATATTTTTAAACCTCTACGTGTGTCCTTTGGATCCAGGAAGGAATTTAGGAGCACCTAGAGGAAAATGCAGAAGAACACAGAGAAAAGATACGAGTGGGGGAAGCTGGGAGCTGGATTCCCAGCAGGATCGTGGAGCTGGGAAAAGGCTGCAGCATACACACACACACACACACACACGCGAACACACACACACACACACACACACACACACACATGGCTTACGTACATTCAGCAATATCAGTATTTTTTTTTACTTGTCAATAACAGCTTTGCAGAAACAATCCATCCTTTTCACCTCCGCAGGCCACTCTCTCTCGCACTCACGAGAGTCGCGTCTTGAGTAAGAATGGGAGCCTTTATCTCAGGAAACATGATTTCCTACTAAATATGATGAGTAATTAGTAATTTGTGAATGGGAAAGAGGCCAATCCTACAGCCTGCCCCCCCCTTCCCCAGCCCATGATGCCAGCTTGGTATCACAGAGAACAGTAGCCGCTGTTGTCACAGGACCTTCTTGTGGAAGAAAGACAGACAGTTTTGCCTCTGCAGCTGTCCCAGCACTCATGAGGGGTGTGGGGGCGCTGTGGGTGCTGGGCTGTTTAACGATCACCTGCCATGATTGGACTGCAGGAAGTGCAGGGCTGCCACTGGGCTGTTAACACACTTCCTGTTGTGCACGGGCACAGGACCAGCCTGCCAGCCATGATGATAACATTACAACCCTGAACCGCTGCTACTTGGTAAAATCTTCTCTGTTTGGACTGGAACAGAGACAAGAATGTTTGTTTTTTATTTTATTTATTTATTTGCTTATTTTAATGAATCCCCTCAGTGCGATGTGGTGTAAGAGACTGAAAGAAGCCCTATGGTCCAGTTTCATTTTAGGGTCCCTTCAGGAATCCTAGTATAAATCCACTGGCTTTTGCTCTTTCAATGCCTGAATTCTTCCATTACGACATTTCATGCTGCAGAAAGTAAGCTATTGTAAACACTGTCTTTTAACACGGTAAGCCCAAACACTGTACACAGAGACAAAGTTTCGATAGACGCCAGGAAAGATTTAGTTTGACATTCTAAAAAACTGGAATCAGTCACTGGGTAAGGGATACACATGCAATATGCAAATGTGTCATTTCGAAATAGTTTCGAGGCGGGGGAGATTGCTACCCCAGTTTTAGATGCATGTGATTATATTTGAGTCAATGTGGTACGATATCGTCACCCCTTCTCCAAGACTGTCACAAGTGCACCTGATTTCTGGGCTGAGCTCAGCTGCAGTGATGAAAGGTCACATTATGTGAAGAGTGAATGTAGTAAATACATCCCTGGGAGACCTACAGATCCTGAGCTGAAATGAACTGCTTCGTTTTGTCTGCGGGATAAAAGTGATACAAAACCACCTATTCAAAATGTGCGTAAATTCACTGATAATAAGAAACTGATGTTATTTTGCCGATAGTGACGTTCAAGGCTATAATTATACCTATACTAGCAAGAAAATCCAAAAATATCATACCAGTCAAAACTGATGATATTTCGATAATGGATCTGGATTTTTGACCAAAGTCCTGCAACCCCCTACTGGATAAGTAATTGGATGGATGGATGGATGGATGGGTTGACTGATTTTTTATATAATATTATTGGATGAATCTGCATTGCATCAGTCACCTGTCTCAGAAAATGGCCCCATTGAAAATAATGTTCCTAGATAAATTACAGCTAATCTAGGTAGTCGGATTACTACTAATTTAGATAACTTTTGGAAGCCCCATTCACATTTGTTTTCTATGCTAATGTACAGGGACCTAAATGGATTTGAATACAGTTGTCTGATAAACTTATAACCCGGAAATAAAAAGTCCTGTTACAGGGTAGTCGAGTGGGCACTACGCTTTGCATGAGTGTAACATGACTACTGAGTGTGAAGCATTAGGACGAGGTCAGAGCCTTAATCATCAACTCCTATTGTCTGAAGGCTGCACGATTCAGATAGCGGGAAGTCAGCAGAGTGACAGGACAAAGATCTTCCTGAAGTTATGTTGATATGCAATAAAGGGAGTGTCAAATTATCGGCTATAAACTAAGTTCTATTTTGGGCGGAGCACTGCAAATTCAGGCTTTAGCATTAAAATAGCCGTTTTGTTGCATAATGCATTCTGCTGTGTAATCCGCATCGAAAGTATTCCATTTTTATGGTAGTCAATTTCCAGACGCTAAACATCTTTGCCTAGTGTGGTCAGAAGTTTGTGTCTTCTGTATCCCTTGAGTAGAACAGTTGCGGTTTCATGTTAAAGTGAGGAGCCCAATTATTTCATGTCCAGTGAGATTACGCGTCTGAAAAAACCTCCGATATGTGTGTGAGGCTTTAACTTAAGCCCCATTTCAAGAGGAAGGCGATGTTTCACTGCCTTAATGAGCCAGGCTTCATCCCAGGCTAAGCCAATGTCTGAACACTGACTGCATCAGGGCTGTGTGACAGGGATTTCTGTAACCCAGACATCAGTGCATTTTCATGCAGTGTGAAAATAAGGGCCTATTGGAGACACATGCAGTTTAATTTGTCTCCAATAGGGGGCAACACGTTCAGTGTGCCCTCTGCTTGTTGTGTCCTGATCCAAACCAAGTCTAAGCTTGTATCACAGTATTTTGACCTACCTTTTCTTAATAAAATCAGTAAAATCTGGTCTGCTCTTAACACTGTAAGTTTGGCTTCCATGTTAAGTATCACCTCCATTCTATTAATGGGGTCTATCTTTTTTGTGGCTGAAATGGAATTCAAGAATTGTTAAGTGTTTTGTAGCTTTTCTGTCCCCCTCGCTTACCATTTTTAACAATCCATTGAGAAAGCTTAAAGAATTTTCCATTGGAGTTAACGAGATCAGTCGTCGGAAACAGTTCTCGCTTGTGGAGCACCGGCCGGGTTTGAGGGAGCTAGCCCAGCACCAGAATTCTTATATAACAGAAACTGCAAAAGTTCCACACGGATCGCAGTTAACTGTCGCGTTACAAGACTCTGTTAAGCATAATTACGTTTTATGGGCCTGAAGACCGTCGTCGGAAAGTGAAGACGGGAGCCCAGTGTCAGGGGTTTGCTGCGGGAGTAAGGGAGAGGGCACCCTGCCAGGAGTGCTAACCCATCAGCTAATTTTACCACCAAGTGGGGGCTGGGGGCAATCATTGTATTTGGTCTGGCCAGAATGTGAGTCTTGATGTTGCCGGACAGTGGAGGATTATTTTAGGGGACCATTTTTGGCAGCTGTTCTCGTGTAAACCAGGGCCGCACAAAGACAAGACTAGGCCCCAGAAAAATTCTACTGAATAGCCCCCAACCCCTTCTCCAAACCAAAGCTATAATTATCAACACTCACACACTCTTGCCCCTCCCCTAGTGTCTGGGCCCCTAAAAGTCTTTCTCCCTCCTTAGGGACAGCCTTTCTCTGGGGCACACAGGACACTCTTAATCCAACCATCTCGAATGCTGCTTCCTGAAGCCCTTTCCACCTTTGCGCCATGTAAGGGATTTCTCGGCTGTCTATCATATCCAAAGGACATCTCATGCTCAAAAACAACTCTTGCTTTTATCCTGCTGGTGGTACCAGCAAAGAGTAAGGGTCTGTAGCGGAAGCCTGTCCCATAGCAGATTCTCCGGAAGATGCAGACGGAAGCATTCAAATGTGGCTGCTGGCGCTCTGGGCGATGATGCTCCAGACAGATGCTGGAGTAGATTCCCAGCTTCAGAACAATATAGCGAGCCAAATCGCACATTTTAAACTGCCTCTGAAAGGTTTGCCTTCATCCATCCATTTCCCATAACCACTTATTGAGTACAAGGTTCTAGGTGAGCCTGGAACCTATCTTAGGAAGTGTAGTGCACGCAGTGCACACAGCAAGGGGTCATACTTGGTGGCCAGTCCATCACACACACTATGGCCAATTTTGAGACCCCAACTGACCTGCTGGAGGAAGCTGGAGATCCCAGAGGAAACTTGTGTTGATGAGGCAACTCTGCTACCCAGAAAACCACCTTGTTTCCTGCATCTACCAGTTTCCTGTCCTTTTTGAGAAAGAATGTTTTTGGGTTCATGAAGACTTCTCTGCTAATAACTTTTTTCCTGCATCTCATCATGGGTTTGGTTCTGTTCCCTCTATTTTATGAGTGAATATGCGCCTGATCGGGAGCATTTAAAAAGATGTGACTTGGGCCGTAAATCAGCCCTGGACCAAAGCCTAATGCTATTTTCAGATTAAGAAAGAAGCTCTGTGTGTCTTCTTCATTTGGTGCCGTTTTCTCTGGCTCAAAATGATTTTATTGGTAACATTTCAGTTTGTCAGCCACGGTGAAAAAAAACTTTGCCACAAATACTGCAAGGGTGTGTCTCTAAGCTTTCTTATTTGATGAGGAAATTAATATTTTCTTAGTAACGAGGATGTTCACCTTTTATGTGATGCCACATTATAATTTATGGGAGATGCCCGCCATTGAGATTTTATTAAAGTACTTGGCAGTTAAATCATGTTAAAACGATCAGCCTTAAGAATTTACATTATAATGAGTTGTTTTTCACACATATGACTTTGGAAGCTTTCTAAAAGTGTTTTTATTTTATCACAGTTGTTTTGGCTTTGTGATTACTTTTTAGCTTCAAGTATGTTTCTGTTTAATGATATTCCAAGGGTGGTTTCAGGAAAATGTGTTTTAATTTTTTTTTTATATGAATGTGCACTTGGTCGATATGGGATGGGACAATGACCAGGATTTGGCTGAAAGGCATATTAAATTTTACCCAGGAAAAAAACATTGTCTGCTGAGCTTAGACATAAAGGGGACGGTCATCTTTTCATTCATTGTCGCTTGGCTTACGTGGGCAGCACACGTCTGCGCTATTATAAAACTACAAAGACGTCATCGGACTCAGCCCACGGTGGTCATCCACATTGTCCCTCACAATCAGCTCCCGTGACAACCAGTTGGTTATCCACACAGTATTTTTTGAGGATAAAGGTCAAGAGAAAAGTCATTGACTTCAGTGAGAGGCTTTTTGTATGGTGTCCCACGTGGGACAGAAGTACCGAGCGGGTAGGGGGGCTGCAGCCTGTCCCTGATCAGTGCTTCTGTGACCACTTGGTACGAAGCGTTCATGGAGCCCAGCCTCGTCCGGCCCAGGAGAGGGTTGTGCCACAAACAAGACCCACGGGAGGAAGCAGACTGTTTTCCCGAGGAAGTTGGGGGATAGTGGACTGCACGGGATCACTATACCATCTCTCCCGATGCTGATCCAAATAGAGCTTGCACAGGCCATGCAAGGCTTCCACTCCTTCTGTGTCAGGACCTAAACTTCTCTCTGGTTTCTGCTAAAAACAGATTACGGGAGCAATGTATGTAGAAGCTGCTGGGGAAGAAGACACTGTTTGGGGCAGTTTGGTGGACAGTGTAGGTAGAGACACTTAGGTTTCCTGTCCCTACTCAGCTCTGTTATGCTGCCAAGTACAATTACACTCATATTCTGCTAGCTCCTTTGCATCAGATTACAGAAATTAGTGTAAATCATAATTCCTAATTATGTGTGTGATAAAGGGCACAAGGATATGTTTATTTCACTGAAAGGTTGTAAATTTACTGTCAATGTCCCGCAAAAAGGCTTGAAACTGAGATGCCCGAGAGGGCAATATTGATAGTTTGTCACTGTGCCAAAGTGAAAGGTAATTAGTCTAACGGCTGCTAGGAAAGGCAGTTTGGAGCTGTAACATAATTGGTCTAAAAGCTGCTAGGAGAGGCAATAGATTGCTGGAATATAATTCCTCTAAAGGCAGTTAGGTGAGGCAGTGGGGTATTGGAAAATATTTGGTCTAAAGGCTGCTAGGAGTGGCAGTAGGGAATTTGAGTATAATTCCTCTACAGGCAGTTAGGACAGGCAGTGGGGTGCTGGAACACAACTCCTCTAAAAGTTGCAAGGAGAGGCAGTAGGAAACTACAACATAATTGCTCTAAAGGCAGTTAGGAGAGGAAGTGGGGTGTTGGGCTATAAGTCCTCTAAAAGTAAGAGAGACAGTAGGCAGCTGCAGCTTTCCATCCAGCTCCTTCGGAGGGTTCAGGACACACTGTAGGTAAGTTCTAAACCGCTGTCATTCAGCAGTGAGGAACAGAGACACAGAAGGATGAGGACCTGTAAGTGAACTCTGCGTGACCACGACGACTATCTCAGAACAAAGGCTGCTTGTAAATTTACAGCCCTGTGATGGACGGATTAGGTTTTTATCTTCGATTACATCCCTCGGTAATCTGGCATTAACAGCAGGATTTCCCCTTCATATCAGCAGTCATGTGCTACTGAAATGATGAGTTAGCATGGGTGTGTGTGTGTGCGTGCGTGCGTCCATGCGCACGTCCGCGACCGACCCGCCCATGGATAACACAGTCCAGTTCCTTTCAAGCTTCACTCCAAGGAGCCTGGATGGAACTTTCCTATAGGCCTGCGTTAAATCCCTGATGATAAAGCTGGCGATGAAGGGAAGGTTGCAGGAGCCTGCAAGGAAGGTGACATTACTGGTCGGAGGAGAAAGTCCACCAGCAGAGAGGAGGTGGGCGTTGGGGCTTAGGGGAGACTCAAAGCCACGGTGTGCCAAGCTCTTTAGGAGGATGGCCTCACTCTGGCCGGAGATCAGAGCATGGGTGTGGGGGTGGGTGGTGTTGGGAAGCATTGTGTTGGACTCTAAAGGAACCCTGTGTATCTGTATGACTTCCCCATGGCCCTAGAGCGGCTCCCACCCACCTTGGCGTGACTCACCTCTGATGTCAATGAACACTAGAGCCTCCGCTCTAGGCACTGTTAACTTGTTTTTTGACGACAAAAGGCTATGACGCACTCAGGCTTGTGTGGCGCCGGGCTCTCGTATTCCCTGCCACGTGAGATGAGGAGCCCAGCAAGTCCTGCACTCTTTCTCTTATTTTATCAACCCTGGAATCACAGGCCCCTATCCTCATTTTATGGATGAAGGACTTTCTTGCGAAAAAAAACCTTCTTGACGTTGCCTGTAATTTGATACAGGCAAAGTGACGTTGAGCCTCTTTTGGAAACATTGGCAATTTAATGTGAAATTGGGCTACGGACAAGTTTATGCTAATGTATTTGTCTTCAAGACACGACGCAATGGAGAGTGGGTTTGAGTCACCCCTCTTGTCCTGTGACAGCTGCTCCTGCAGCTTACGTGCACTGCAGCTGAATGCAGACTCATTGGCTTATTTTCATCCCGTGAATTTTTCACAGAAGTCCCATGTTTGTCTTTGGTCTCGGATGTTGTCTGACATCAGTGTGACTCACATCAATGCAGTCTTGTTCCCTTTGGCAAGCCGCTAGACCCTCCCTCCTTCGTTACTCATAGACACCAACAATCACGCTGCACATCCCACAATGCCCTGGTAGATGACTGAAACAACTAGATGGTCACTTAGCCTGAAGATAAAATGTGATAGTGTCTCTGAGCCAGACTTCTGGTCTGTGCTGGTGGGCCTCATTGTACTCTTTGGATTTACGGTTATATCCAAGATTCCTCCCTGATTCCCACAGTGAGGATCTTTTCTATGTGCTGGATCATCATCCCTTCTAGGATGCTGGGGTCACATGCAATATATTGTGTGGTCCTTTGCTTCCTTTTAACTTTTGACTTCTTATAGAAGCAGACCTTTTGTGGAAAGTGTGTTCCTTAGGTCTGACATGTTATTTCAGGAATTGCAACCACAGATGATGTCAGTTTTATTAATCACCTGATAGTTTCCTGCAAACTCAAAGAAAGTTATAAAATATTCACCTTAAACAAAGATACGGTCATGATTTCTTAAGGTGATCTAACATCATTAGGAAATATTTGTTTTAGTAGTGTCTGCTCAGAGTAGAGTAGCTTGTCACTATTTTTCTGTCAGAATATCAGAATCAACTCTGTATATCTGATGGTCGAAGGATTCCTATATTGTGATATTTATCTTGAATGGGAGTCTCCCCTGACCTCTTTGAGGTCATTTTCAGTTTCCCATTAATCCTGGCTGATGTGAACATGAATGCTACAGGAACCCTGATATTGGAGATAAGGGTCTCAAAACGAGTGACAACCAACTTCAGATGATGAGCAGGTTTACTGATCTTTGTTACAGCACTGCGGTGGGTTGCACCAACTAAGCCTAAGTTCAGTCATAGCCTACGATGGACGTGAACTGGCCGTATGTTTGGGTTTATGAACTACTAAAAATTTTTCGGTTGCACCACACAAATAGTTTCCATGTAACACTAAGTTAAAATATAAAATTTACCCTTTCGTCTCATTAGATGTAAAGTCCATCGTAAAAAAAAAAATAATAATATATTAACTAACAAACCTTTTTTTGTTTTTAACATGCAATAGTGCAACATTATCAGAGGTCATTTTAATAACTTATTGTGTTTTCTGCTGATTTAGGATAAACCAAAGCCATCAGCTTCATATGTCAACCTCAGTCTAGTCAGTTAACATTAGTTGGCAAGCTAGAAAAATTGCCCTGCTGTTGTTTCGCGTGAACCCTGTTTGTATTCTTTGAGCTCAAGCATCACATGTAGCAGAACGAATGTCAAGCACCCACAATAAATGTCTATCTAACTATACCACTACGAAATTACCACAAATTTGATTAACATACTAGTGGTATAACAGACCATAGCTGATCCTTGATCCATGTGGATCACCCCCCCCCCCCCACAACGGGTTGGGCATGCATGTGAACCGCAGATTAGTTGCAAAGTTTAACCATAATAGTGTGAAATACAGTTTTACTGCTGCTGTTACTTTTTTAAATAATAATTCCCTAAATCACAATGCTATGTAAGTTCACAGAAGACAAACATTAAAGGTTTGAAATTCTTTTCTCAGAAATGGGGAAAATTCCCCCCTTATGTGTAGCACATGGGGGACTTTAGATTTTCTGTGGGAATGCAAAAAAATAAATAAATGCGCGGATTCAGCCATGGCATTTTTAGTGGAATCCATTTCCCTCTTTCTCTTGACAAACACTGTTTTCATGTCTAATTATAACTTTGTTTTGCTATCTCGAGAAAATAACTTTAGCTTTGTTGAGATCATGAGGAAAAAATAAGTTGTGATCTCGACATGAGACAGAAAAAGATAGTGAGAGATGCAGTGGTAGCAGGCTTCCGCTAATCCGGTAACCAGTAATTAGCAAAGCCAAATTTTCATAAGCGGATTATCGTTTGTACTAGAAACCATTAGAAGACCAGTTAGCTTCCGCTAAATTTAGTTCCGCTAACCTTAAATCCACCAACATTCTTTCACAGGTAAAGTGAATAAAGTTTAACGGTACACTGCTGGCTAACTACGTGTAAACACAAGAGGTGATTGGTCGATACCTTGTCGAATTTAAGGTAGTTTGGGCCAGTGTAAGTGAATGAAGACAGAATCCATTTAAACTCGAGTACCCTGAACTAAGCGGAGAACAGGGGCGTGTATCACAAAGCTGGATTTCTTTTTTAGCCAGATAACTTGTCAGATTTAAGGTATCCTAGTTTAAATCGACTTTATCTTCATTCACTTAAATTTAGCCCAGAGTACCTTAAATTTTACAACCACACATATTTAATGTTAGCTACAAATAATTCAGTTTCAATAACCAATTATTCGGTAAGATAGAAATCCAGTTTTGTGATACAGGGCACCAGTGGTGTTTTCCGGGTTGTGATTGACAGAGTTATAGACCACTAAAGCGCTTGGGACCCTCCTTCCTAGTTTCAGGTAAATGGTGCCATGTTTGTAGTCCTCAAGCGGCTTCACTGAGGCCAAATAGGGCTTGTCCAACAAAAACACTTATAACTCACAAACGGAATACCATAGAAAGAAAATTTCAATCAAGATTAATTCCGGTGACTCTACAGAATCCAACCATAGCCAATTGCGCAAGTCCTAAATTTCGCCTGGTAATCATTTTAGTCCTTCAGTGTTAAAACAGGTTAAAACTTTAGCTCTCTCGGTATGTTTTTAATGGTTTCAGAGTCAAAAAACAAAACTGAAGCTAAATTTATATAATAACAGCTAGTGGTTAGCTGTTATTGTTAGCTTCTGCTAAATGTTTTAGTGGTTTATCGGTTTTGCGTTATCAAACTAAACTTTGGAGTTAACAGACTAGCGGTTATCGAAGCTAACTTTTTGGTTAGTTCTACCTACCACTGGATGTCCATACGATGCAGAGCTGCAGTGAAAAAACAGACAAAGCAGTTGTGTGTTCACGTGAAAGAGGTGTGTTAAAAGTCCCTTGCTTTACGTTTTCTTAAAATAAATAGAAAGCAAAGTTATATTTTTTACCAAAAATGATCCGATCCATGACTCAAATACCGTGATACGAGTGATTCGTTGTACCCCTAAAACACACCTAGTAAACTACCTAGCAAATCTCACCGCTGATGTTGGCATATCACAAGTTTCCATTACAGCTGTGGTTGAACTATTTTGCACTAATACAGAAAAACCGATGACACTCTACAGTCACATTATTATGCTATTACTTATATGTTAATTAACCAGAAACTAGGTCTTAGTTACATGCTGATCTAATTTTTGTTAATCATTAATGAATTATGATGCATCTTTTAACTCAAGCAGCTACTATATTTGTTCATGATTTGTATGTCAGTACTAACGGAGTCATAAGTCTTTGTGGCCCCTCAAGTAAGGTGTGACCAGGAAAATGTATAACTGCGGAGCCGTTGTCTCATGGCATAACAATCAAAATTTATATATATTTATATATGTGTATGTATAAATGTATGTATATACACATATACAATGTATATGTATGTATGTGTGAATCTTGAATTAGCAAAGCTTGTGGAACAGCGAGTTGGTTCCGGTAATATCAGACAGTGATAATGATTGGTTGTCCACGGTGAAAACGTCATTCTGTAAGACAGTATTTGTATTCAGTATAGGGATGCACCGAATCCACTGTTTCTGTCCGGATACCAATACCTGGGCTTTGGGTATCAGGCGATACCGAGTACCTATCCGATACCAGTGTTTAATTAATAAGCACTTATTAAGTAATCTTTTCTATATTAGTGAACAAAGCGTACACCCAGGTGTACTTATATTGGTTATTGAAACTGAATTATTTGTAGCTAACATTAAATATGTGTGGTTGTTTAATGTTATATATAAGTAACGCTTCAGTTTTTTCTCTCACTTCTCCAGAATCTGCGCTAAAGTTCATACATGTTCATACATGTAAGTGGATGATCACTTTAAGCGATTTACCTTAGTTGAAACATGAATTTTCAGCTCAATCATTTATATCAGGCTTCTCAATTCTCAGCTTGAATGGTCTTTACAGAGGAACAAAACCTTGACTGTAAATGCTGATTTATACTTCTGCGTTGAATCTTCATCATAAGTAGGGCGTAACCGCGCCCCCTCCACCGTAGCCTGGCGCGCGCCTCCCCAGAAATGTAACCGCACGTCGCGGCGACCAGGACCGTGAGACCTGTGATTGCTCCGCTTGGCCATGATCGTTTTTTTCTTTTTATAGGAGCGAAAAAAGCGTATACCCGGGGGTACTTATATTGGTGATTGAAGCTGAAGCGTTATTTATATCTAACATTAAATATGTTTAGTTACTTACTGATAGATATAAATAACACATCGGTTTAATTTTCTCTCGCTTCTCCAATATTTGTGCTCAAGCTTGTTGTTGCGGTCATTCTCTGCCAGCATTAGCAGACTCCGTGTACTCTGCGCTAAGGTTGCGTCTTTAGACGTTTGATCAAATTGCTTGTGTTAAATGACGTGCTGTCGCTTCTTCCTCTTGAAACTTTAGCAGAACAGACCGTACAGTCTGACAAAATGCCGCGGCTTTGAATTTTAAGATAATGTTGCAATTAATTTGTATGGGTTCTTGGTATTGGACAATTTTTACGAGTACGAGTATGAGTATTTGAGTGTTGTAACAGACAAAGAACACGGTGCTAGCTTAAAGCTACCTAGTTTTGATGTATGATTTAAGGTACACTTTACACCAAACTGTAAGGTCAAATTTAGCTGATGCAACCTACTGCTGAAGACCAGATTGATTGTTTATTACTGGGGAGATGCTGGACCTCTGTATCCACTGGCTGATAGTCAACACAGTGCCTACATCTGAATCTTTATGCTGGTTGCATACTTTTTTTTGCATATCCAATGGATCCTGACAGTCCAAACTCACACAGCCCTGCCTTGTTCTTTAAGCCAGCAGTGATTGCACACACACTTTAGCTGCTTATTGGGACTATGAGACCTCAGAATATAACTATTGGAGTTGGGGGGTGAGGAGAGGTAATCTGTTTATGATGAGGGAGGGCCTCAGTGCCCCCTCTCCCGCCCCAGAGACCAGGATGACCACCTTTGCTAAATGTCGAGCACATCCTTAGAGATGGGCACTGTTGTCAGGTTGTCAGGAACTCTTCTCCCATGTGTGAATGAGGAAAAGGGCTGTTTGTTTTGGCTCCTGGAGGAGGTTCTAATCAGATAAGTGCAACAAGTAAGTCAGTTGTGTATTGACTCTGAGCCCCCCCTCCCAAGGCCATGCCGCTCCCTGCCTTCTTCCGTTTCCCTTTGGCTTCCTTGCCCTTCCCCCATTTTTATGCATCACAGGGGACAGGTGACTCCCACAGATGAGTAATGTGCAGGTCTCCGTCCGGTGAGTTAGGCTGACCCTCACTCTGAACACCAAGGCCCTGCTATAGGAAGTTAGTGGGCCATGTTAGGACTATGGCCAGGACCAGCAGGGATTGCCCTTTTTGTGGCATTGTTTTTGTGCCACCTTTTCAGTTAGAGGAAACAGGGTATTGGCCGGGGTTGTGCAGTCCAAATTTCCGTGACCATGGTCACCGTGGCTGTATCTGATAGCCACAGCTTCTGAGGGCCGATAGGGTTATGGCTGGAATGGACCCAGGAAGGCAGGGAAGGTCTATGTGCCCTGTCCTCCGTGATGCCCATCTCTGTCCTCTCACCTTCAGGAAGTGGGGCAGTGTGTGGGAATGGTAAACTGCTTGACGATGTAAACGGGCATCACTTCCGATAAGGGCTGGGTCTGCGCAGCTCACATTGTGCATTGTGCTTGTCTAGAGACTGATGCCTCCCCAAACAGAACGCAGCACACAACCGATCTTGGACACCGGCACATTTATGAACAGAACCCGACACAAGACTGATTCTATAGGCAGACAACTCCAAAGAGAATCCAGAACACGAACGATCCAGAAGGCTGACACGTCTCAAATAACCTGGAACATGACCGACTCTGGAGGCCCACATGAATTCCAAACAGAACCTGGAACACAACTGATCCCTGAGGCCGACACATTTCCACTGGGAACCACTCAGAGGTTGTTTTTTCCTTTTCTGTGATGGTATCGGTTCCTTTTTTTTTTTTAAAGCAATCATGTGGGAATGACATCAGGGTCACTGCAAAATCCATAAATAAACCATATCTTGAAAATGTCACACCTCTGGTATCCTGACAGGAAAGATTCATAAAAATGTGCATGATCCTCATATAATGGATATTGAAATATATAATTATGGATAAATATGGAAATAAACCAGAATACATTTTAACACACATTAACCTTCCTATATATGGAAGTTGGTGTCAAGAAATGTTCTGTATAATTCATTTTTAAATTACTGGCTCTCCCCTTTGAATGCCAGCCCTTTAACACCTTGGGCGTATAGCCCAGCTACAGCAGTCTCTGCTGTCACACAACGTGTGACTTCTGGGGTGGCCAGTCACTGGTGTGACAGTTTTATGGCATAACCCATGCAAATACTTAAGTCATATGCATATCAGTGTGTATCATATGATGGTATCACATAAGGTATGTGCTGGTATAGGTTGAATGAGAAATTGAATTTGCATAAGGGGGGGGTGATAGTACGTAGGTAGTTACTAGTATGAAAATGGTAGCTGGTAGCAATGATTCTCTGCTCATGGGAGGTAGCTGTAACAAGCCAGCTTGATGTGCCGGTTTCCTGCCAGCCAGTGCCTCGTGAGTGTGCCGTGCGATCCTGGAATTTCAGTGTGCTACGGCGCCCTCTTCTGGATCCCAACAGAACTGCGGCTCCTGCGTACCTGAGCAGTAGGGGAGGGGGGTGGGAGCTATCCTGCTGTGGAGCACCACACTCATGTGAGGACAAAGCACCCTTTTTGCGGTGAAAAAGGGGACCGACCTCCGCTCTTTCATCCTCAGCCGATTCTAAAAATTGCCACCAAGCAGCATTTTTGTGGCGTCCAGGAATTAGATTGCATGGTATGACTGGAATTAGGTTGAGTTTGGAAAACAGCATTTTTTTCCCTCCCCCATCATTGTAATGTAGATTTCATGGGGCATTAGAGGTTGAATTATGTGAAAATGGTTGGTTATGTTTGCGATTGTGGTTTGGAGTGAGGCTAATGTCTGATAGTAGATGTTGATGCTAAACTGGGTAATTTAATTAGCAAAGGAGTCGTTTGGTTTCAAAGAGATCTGAAATTTTTATTAAACAAGTTTTTATACCAAACATCTAATGTCTGCTGGACGTTAGCAGCGGGGACACCACGCCATCAGTCCTGCTGGAAGAGCGCGGGGCGCATCAGGCACATCTCCTGTGTGCGGTCCCGCACTGTCTTCAGGAAGCTCATTATGCCAGATCCACCAGTGCCCCTCTCTTCCAGGGAGGTGGGGGCCTTGCCCAGAGCCTCTGCCTCGTCCGGGGTTCCCTGCGAGCGGAGCTGGCGTGCACGGGCTGCTGGCACGGTGATGAAGCGTCCCACTACGTTGATGTGGTAGCTACGTAGGGCCAGTAGCCGGGACACACAGCGACGATAACAGTCCAGCAAAGGGCTGCTGGCCCGGTCCTGGACAAAGTGGCGCAGGGAGGGGCTTGCTGAGATGTCGCGGATGAGCTGCTTGTGTGCGGGGGGCATGTACTCTCTCATCCGGGACAGAAAAGCACCTGCCCAGGCAGACACTGGCCTCAACTCCCTGCCACCTTAAGCTTCTTAGGCTTCCCTGCACTGGCTTCAACTTTTCTTGCCCACCCCCCTTTCTAAATGCACCTAGTTTAGTGCTCTCTGGACAGTTGGGTGGCCCCCCGGCCTCTTTATGACCCCTTACCGCTTTGTTCCTCATGCTGGACCCCAAGTAGTTCATCAAAGCAGTGCAGCAGGCTGCTCTGAGCCGCACTCCCCCCAGAGAACTCCATGGGCTCATCCCGCACCCCATCATACACCAGCCCCTCCCTCATGGAGGGGTTGTCCTTCCACCTGAATGAAAACCATAAACATTAAGCTGTCGTTTACATGAGGGAGGGGTATCACTCATTCCCTGGGGACCCCAAGCAGCTCCTACCCAGAAAGGTAGATGCGCATGATGCCGTAGAAGACGTCCGGGTCAACATACTCTGGAACAGCACAAGACGAAAGGGTCAAAGGTCACAGGTCAGCACCAGGCAGAGCCCCTTTCCCATTTCAGCGCTGTCCATACCGTGCATCAGCTTGAGTGCCTCTGTCATGCCGTGCAGTGCTTCCGCTATGTCCCCCAGTGCCTGTGACACCCCCATCGTGTCCCCGGCCCACACTCCATCTATGACCTTCGGGATAGCCTGAAACATATGGCCGCCGCTTGAGGTGACCCCCACAACCCTGCAGCGCATCCCTGAGCTTTGCCTTCTGCAATATTTCTCTGGATTTCGGCTTTTGTTTATTCTGTGTGAATGCTCAGAGCAGTAAACACCCTCTGTCGCGGGAGCCATATACAGAGCAACAGCAGTACAGCATAAAAAGACAAAATGCTTTCATTACTCCTCATTTAAGATGATATATCAATGCAGCTTTCAGTCTTTACACAATTGTACAACTGGGAACCATAAAGAAACGCTCATCCACTTTCCTTAAATGTTCTTCCAGTGCAGGGTAGGGCCAGGAGCACACCTTGGCAAATGAAGGCCTGAGGCAGAGGCAGCCTGGGTAGGGTGCCAATCCATCACCAGGCACACACTCACATACACAGTCACACACTATGAACTATTGAAAACCCACCCAACACCAGGAGAATGTGTTCAGTACCCCAAGCTCCAAGCCACCAGGCTGCCCTGTACTCAAGCAGATCACTTTCTCTCCCTCTGATGTTTGCATGAGAAACCTTTGGGTCATAAGCCCCCCCCCCCCCAAGCTAGCGGCTGCTCTCACCTTCAGGCCGGGTACAGCTGCCACCTCTACCAGGAGGGTCACCATGAAGAAGCCACGTGCGCTGTCTCCTCCTGGGATGGTGATAATCAGTTCTAGGTTCCTGGGACAGTAAGAGCCATCATGCCATTACCATGGGTACAGCTGCAGAGAAACTCAGCATCATCTAGAACTCATTCACTCACTCACCTACTCACTCATTGACTTACTCATTCAGTTACTCACTCATTCATTGACTTACTTATCCGATCACTCATTCATTGAACCATTCATTCATCTGTTCACCACTCACTCACTCATTCTATTTCAGTTCATTTTTTCCTCATCCCTGGTCAGATTTGTATGACTTTGTAGCAAAATGTAGCAGGCAGGGGAGTATCTGGGAGGGTGGGGGGTGTAATCATGAGGACATTGGTGTTCAGACTGACATACTCACTCCATGCTGAAGGGGCTGGCACAGGAAACCGCAAGGGCCATGAAAAGGAAAAAGGAGAGATTTGAAGGTCCTTACAAATATGGTAGAGCCATGTACTGAGAACGATATGTACCACTCAGATACCCTCAGCCCAGCCATTTGTTCACCAAGAACTGAGATTCAGCCCACCGATTGACCTAGGGGAATGGACCGGGCATCTAACCTAAATGGCTGTCAGATATGTTGTCAAAACACAAAAATTAAAATGAAATCCATTGTGAAACTTTGTCTGCACATTCCCATGTTTCCTTATTTCCTGATCTCCATAGACATACCCCCCACCCAAGATCCTGTGTCTGTCACAGAGTAAACCTATCTACCATTCTGCATCAATTTTTACACAGGAGCAGGTTGACAGGAAGCTCCTGATGTCCCGGCTTTATGTGCCACCATGGGGGCAGCTGCTAGCTCACGTTTAAAGCCTCAAGGCAACTAGTCAACGCTCCCAGAGGCATGACTAGTGGGAATTATGTAAAATGGTAGCTTGGTACCCAGGACATTGTACCTGCATGGGTGTGCGTGCAGGTGTGTGTGCGCGCTCACCCATCTGGGTTTTTTTTTCTCCAGTTGGCAAGCACTCCGTCGGCATGAGTTAGGATAGGAGGAAGCCCCAGCCGCTGGGACACCTCCCAAAATGGCACAGCCAGATTCCGGGGCAGCACCTCGAAGGCGAGTATAGGTTAGTATTTATCATGGTTATTAGCAAAGTTGCCTCATAGTTCCAGGGTTGGGGGTTCAAAGCATGCTGGGGTCTCTAAATTCCTTGTAGTGTGAGTGTGCTCTGCAATTCACTGGAATTCCATCCATAGTATATCCCAAGGTTTGCGCCCCATGTCACCTAGGATAAGCTCTTGGCCACCTGTGTGACCTTGTACTGGATAAGAGACTGGAAGATAGATGGATGGATGGATGGATGGATGGAAGGAGAATATGTATGGCTATTTGCTTTGTCACTAACTCACATGTGAAGATTTTACAGCCTACTGCCCATGCAGAGACACTGGCTATTTATTCACTCTGTCGATAGGTGTGATGGCTGCACATGTGACTTGCGACTCAGGAGACCTTCACTGTGCCGTGTTCACCCTCCTGCCACACGTATCCCATGGTTATCGTGCTAAGCGCCAGATGAGCCAGTCTCAGTTCTCTGTGACTCTCAAGGAAGTGCGATTCCAGCAGGGGCATCTTTTGGGGGGGGGAATGAACACATGTGATTGCCCAGTACTGGTGATTTTCAAAAGCCTGAATTTTATTTGCATTGATCAGGTTTAGGGACAGCAACCCCTAGAGGTGCCTGAAAGAATTCCACTTTATCAATGTGAGCGAGAGAGGCTATATACGTTATACATGCATTTTTTTAGGACATTTACATAGATATTATTAGTATGCCCAGGTGCTCAAGAAAAACTGGAATAATTGTATTCACCCATGCCAGGTCAAGTCTTAATCTAAGACCTGCTTCATTTATGGATTCAAGTCACTGACAATATCAGACAATGACCACCTCTAGGTGGTTGTTCAGTGAGGACAGGCAACAGTTACAGGTGAATTATGGTGAAGGACATGTCTCACCTGATGGACACGGAAGCGCAGCATGTGGGACTGAACGAGCTGTGGGACACTCTGGGCAATGTCCATCCAGGGTCTGTAGTAACTCGGCAGCTCTGTCTTTTAGGACATTGACACACACTGTTGACTATCATGTTGAGTGACATTTACATTCACCTTCATTTACTTAGCAGACACTCTTGTCCCAAGTGACATACAAGTGCGGCAGATAATAATTCACATAGCAACTAGGGTACAAGTGCTTCCAATGAATGACCAGTAACAAGTGTGAGATGGTTAGGGGAACAAGAGCCATACAAAACACCATAGGATCTAATATCAGAAAAGCTATTCAAATAACATCTTGAAAGTCTAGTAGGAACTAAATGTAAATACAAAAGAGCATCCAGTAGTGCCAAGTGAAACCATTTGAATGGAACAGCCAACAAAGAGAGAGAGCTGGGGGGGGTCAGTGGTAGGATAAGGTTAGTTCAGGTGTTCCCAGCACCCAGGTTCTGAAGGTTATAAGGAATTAAGTAGAACTGATGTAGCTAGGTACCTCTTTCACCATCGATGAACCACACATGAAAAATGTCTTATACAAAAATTTTGTCAGTGAAAGGAATCACGCATCATATAATATATTGCCACTTCCAAGTGGAACTACTTTCAAAGTTTCAAGAGTTGAAAACACAAGATAATGGTAAGTTCACATGAGGAAGATACTGCTGTTATTCCTGAAGAGGATCCTGAGCCAGCTAGTCTTATTGATACCTCCCATGGCTTGTGGCTTAATAACATCTTATCTCACCTTCCTACAAATTCATCTCTGAGACTCATGGCCGCAGAGAAGCAACCTTCTTGCCCACCAGAAAAATTTCCAGCTGCTCAGCCCTCAGCCTGAAACTTGTGAGTACCTTCACTCCTGCCTGAGGTGTTGCACCACAGGGAACTCCAGAGTAGGAGAGACTCCAGCCCCTATCAAGGGTTCCGGGTCGAGAGCCCACAGGTAGAAGGTAAAACCAGCTCAATCTCTCACACTACCTCAGGCTCCTTCTACCAGAGAGCTAACGTTTCAAATTCCAAAAGCCAGGTCTATCAACAAGGTTTGATCCTACTGGATCCTTTCTGCTCTGTCTGCTGCCCAAAGGGTACTACACCTGACCTCCACCTTTCACATCTTGAGTGTGGAAAGCTGCTCATAGCCATTTAAGGCTAAATCCAAGCCTGCTCAGTGGAGAACATCAAGCTCATGCCAGGCTACAGGTGTGAGTCCAGGCAACCCTAGGCCTGCATACTTGAGTTCTTCTTGATATCTTTTATTGGGGGTCTTTGCTGAATGGTAGTTTGCCTGGACTTTTCCCACAGACCTGTTTGCTTAGGATTTTCACCACACTAAGGTCACAATCTTCAGAGGGCCCTTAACCCTCACATCCACCTGGGGTTCATTAGGACCCCACTAGGGGTATATGGGGTGCAGACGCCCAGATGGGTCAGTGTTCGTTTTGGGCTTGTGGTAAAGATGGTGTGAAAAACAATATTCATTGTTAGGAGTCCACTTTGCCTCACTATGACTCAAGAAAAACTAATGATGCTTATAAATTGTATAACGTATTAGCTGCACCTTGTGTTGCTGCTGATGTTGAGAAGTGGCACTATTTCGACAACAAAGATGCCGTCTATGTGCTTTGTGCTTCCACTATTGCCTTTTCACACTTCCATCCACAAGCCCAAAACGAACACTGACCCATCTG
>JAAGVU020000040.1:12675909-12697444 GCA_011763525.2 Mormyrus iriodes | reverse complement strand
TTAGTTCCGGCGTCCGTGCCAGCGCATATCACCGTAAGAAATTAATAAATTATTATCTCTTCGGCACAGGGGCCACAACAAGGGCCCGGGTCAGTTATTCAGGGGCACTGGCCCCTGTTGGCCCCTGTCTAAAATCGCCTATGGGCCTATGTCTGCATAAATCTGGTTTACCGCAATTCCGATTTACTTAGGCGACATCAGGTCATGATACCAAATACAAGCCTTGTAACATTTGCTTACACATCATAACCGGGGTCTACACCGTGTCAAATTTTGACGGACATTGTGATCAACATGCAATGTTTCTCACGTACATGGAATTTAAAACGTAGCTTACATTTTTTAACCAGACACGGGCATGTCTTGCCACGGACACGTTTGTCCGTGTACAGACAGTTTGTAGATTATAAAGCCGCTCTCTGTTCAAGTTGTACTGTTATCAGCAGCGTTTAAGTGAATCACTTGGTCTGCATCTGGATTACTACCAACAGTCGCTCGAGTAAGTGCGAGCAGCATGGAGGAGCGCTATGATGTGGAAATAAATACCGTTTCCTAGGAAACCGGAGCCTAGATGGCGAAATCATCAACCACCATTTTCCAGACGAGGGATATGCAACGTGCCTTCTCCTCCCATTATTTAAACGTCAGGTTAAGCGCTCAGCCAAAAGGGAGAAAAAGGTAATACAATAGCATCGTTCAGGTCGGTGCACCTGTTCTGCATTTACTATTACAATGCTTGTGTTGAGTATTTCGACATCTTAAATACCGCATGTATTTTCAGCATGCAGAGTCGCGCGGTCTTGATGAGAAATTAAGATTTAAGTCACGTCGTCTAAACGTGTGTCATAAACACGTTTAAACGAGTTTATCTGTTGAGAAGATCACTGTGCATGCATGTTCACTTCCCTATTATATTAAAATAATGCAGCTTTGTCTTATAAATTCAGTGACGGCCCTACCTTTCGGTATCTTCGTGTTGGTGTGCAGAACTTATAGTGAGAGTTTGTCTTATGTTGATAAAGCGGTGATTAGGCTGTTTAGTTATGTCGTTCGTAATGTTTTCCGACCCTGTTAAAAAGCCACCCGATAACAGCGTGTGTTGGCGGGGCCCCTTCATCTGGTGATTTACTGATCGGTGTCTTGATTTGAGACCTTGTTTGTGGTGCTCTGATGGTCACCATTAATGCACTCTGTCGCCCTTTCTATATTAAAAGTAACATTAGAAACGTTAGAAAGAGATTTGTGGCTGTTTGTAGTCACAAGTTATAAATAACAACTGTAGGCGTGTGATATAGACAGCTGTATAGAATAGGGGAGAAAGTATTTATGTAATATAAAAGTATTTATAGGCCTACATATGTGATATTTTCATATATGAATATACGAATATAGCTGGGTGGTTCTAGGAAGAAGGGGCTTGCGGAACAGGGTTACAGACGCAAGTTGTGCGCGTTGTTTAGTGCGGTCTTACCCTCCCTCTTTTTTTTGATTATTGTTTTGCTGGCACTCCTGTCCTCTCTTCCGGATGGAACTGCAACATGACCCACGGCAGCAGGTAACACACGCCGATCCGGGAAAGGTCTCCTCACCCCGTCCCGGCTCCGTGTACGGAAGGGTGGGTGGGTGTCCTTGCGGCGGGCGAAAGGGCAGCCGGGAACCGCAGCGGGGAGCCGCGATAGCCGTACGTCTGCTCCGGCTTCCTGGGTGTTTTGCTTTCGGTTTTGCCCTCTTTTTTACGAGCGGTTGAGGCTGGAAGGAAACCTGCCGTTGTTATGTAACAGGTCGATGCGACATTATATATTTTGTAGATAATAATTCAATATATAAACTTTTACATCATGAATTTGTCGCGGACAAACTTCCGTCTTGTTGACTATTGGAACATCGTGCAACATTGAAGTCGATAAATTAAACGTATAATATCATGGATCGGAAACGCATCTTTAAGAATGTTGGTAATTGAGTTGTCACTCTGAATTTGCTATATAATAATGGTGATTTACTATTTAATAGTGTCATGTACTGTCTATACTTTAAATTTACGAATATAATCTATATAAACACAGTTTGGTTAGTTTATTAAGGCATTTAATCCGTTCGATGAGTAGTACTGCTTGGACCTGTTTGCGTGCCGTTAGGCACGGAGTATGTGTAGCGGTGGAGGGGAATCCAGCTCTGAAATGGTGGCCACAGGCTACAGGACCCGTTAAGCTACCATTCCGGATTCGAGCCGATGTGATGCTTTAGAAGGCTGGCAAGAAGTTGGCAGTGTTGCCGGCTGGGGCTGTTTGTAGCTGTGTGGAGCATCACCTGCGGATTAAACCTGATACCGACCACTGTCGACAGCCAGTGGGGGAGGCAATAAACCGAGGATGTGTAGGGCGGCGAGGGGTGGTAGTGATATTCCCATAATCCTAGTGGGTAAAATCGGCCGGTATGAGGAGGAGAGGCTGGGTTACAGCGGTTGGGAAACAGTCTAAAGGGGGGATATTAGTGATACAGAGGAGAAGCTGCCTTAGCTTTGGCCAAGAGCTGGATTCTGATATCAGGATCTTTATCTATAACAAATCCTCCTGGTCCCTGTTGTGTTGTAGTTTGTGAGAGTTACCCAGCTGTCCAGAGTAGACTGAGGGTGACTCATGTGGAGATGTTCACATAACATGGAGTCCTTGAACCAAATCTGTCCTGTAATGTGGTATCATATTTCTGTAAAGCGCAGAGTGCAAGGCACCATTATTGACAGTCAACACGGCAGCATTTCTTGTTTCATGGTTGCTCTGTCAGCTATTGCCGTGTCCTTCTGTAATGCCCCATCTCGAAATACAGCCTCTCCCCGGGATATGATGGGGTTACATTCCGACAAAGCTGTCGTAAGGTGAAAATGCATTTTATTACAGTACACCTAACCTAACAAACATCATAGCCTAACCTACAGTCTAGAACACATATTAGCTTACAGTTGGGCAAAATCATTAATACAAAGCCTATTTTATAATGAAATGTTGAATATCTCATGTAATTTATAGAATAATATACTGAAAGTGGAAAAACATTCTCCCATTATAAAGTCGAAATATCCTAACAAGGACCATCGTATCCTGGGGAGCATCTGTACTGGTATGTAGCTGAAGCTGTGAGTCATATAAGAGAATGTCAAGTGAGATGCTGGTGTGTCACCCTGCAGGTTTGGACTCTGTGCCTGTGATCTGAAGGTTGCTGGTTCAAATCTAGCGGCTGGGAAAGGGATCTCACTGGTGGGCCCTTGAACAATGCTCTTAATCCCAGTTGTCCCAGAGTGCACTGACCCAGGGACTAGCTGATTTTGTTCTTTCTACCTTTTTTGTTTTGGGTAAAAGCACCTGCTAAATAAATGTAATGGAACAGCTTTATTCATGCTCTCATCTGAAAGAGTCTAAAATACACACAGGGGGGTGCAGGGGGCTTTGTGGGTGGGCTCTTGCCTCACTTCCAGGTTTGGGTCATTTTCCACCCCTGGCTCTATGTGTTTATTAAAGTTTGCATGTTCTACCTATATTCTTGTGGCTTCCCTTTGAATTCGGCAAAGATGAGTGGTTTAGGTGAATCTGTGTGTCTGAGATGCCAAGAGAATCTGAACATTTGCCCCGTGAAGGACTTTGCTACCAGGGATAATCTGCAGGCTGACCAAGACCCCTCACTGGGAAATGTTTTAAAAAGCTTGAAGTAGTTATCACCAAAGCCTAACACTTATATACACTGCATAATGAGTGTTAAGCCCTTGTGATGTAGTGGGAGCGCATGGTGAAATGTGCGAGTGTGAATTTTCTGCTGAGAATAGGTCCTCCTGTGTAACTCCTACTGGTTTTGAAATTAAGTGACAAAAGCAGTGTAGCAGCATCTACCTAAAGCTTTTGAGAGAAGTAGACTCTACTCCTCTGGGCGGGGAGGGTGCACTCCTTTTCGTGGGTGTGGCGATGCACCTGTGTTGCAGGGAAGATGATTATTGTAGAAGTAGGTGGAGCCTTAACATGGAGGCTTTTGGCCTTCTCTGCAGATTTATATGCTGTTTGCAAGAGCCTCCTTAATCTCCTCTGGTAGTTCAGGTAAGCCGTTCAGTGCTGGGTGTTTAAGGGTGCACTGATCTGCTTTTTATCTCCTACCCCCACTCCCCCTTCACAGGTCCCAGTTGATGGATTTTGACATGGACTATGAGCGGCCAAACGTTGAGACTATCAAGTGTGTGGTGGTTGGGGACAATGCAGTGGGGAAGACACGGCTGATCTGCGCCCGTGCCTGCAATGCCACGCTCACGCAGTACCAGCTGCTCGCCACTCATGTACCCACTGTTTGGGCCATCGACCAATATCGTGTCTGCCAGGAGGTAAGGTGTACCGGGCCATGACCTTTTGGCACGTGAGCCATTCTCTCACGGGGGAGCACTGTCATCAGCAATTGAACCTTATCAGCTGTGTGTAAGACTTTAAAATAATAAAATGCAGCAAATTGCATCAGAATGATCATTTTCTCAACCACACCCAGTATAAAGAGCAACACTATAAAAAGAGAACAAGAGATTCAAAATATATCGCCCTTATACAATACGAATTAACCTGTTAGTATCTGAGGTATTTTTTGAGAATTTTCAAGAACAGGTTCATCCTTTTGGCAAATTATTCTGTATGGTCAGTTGCTGTTAAAGGGGTTGCGTGTGTGTGTGTGTGTGTGTGTGTGTGTGTGTGTGTGTGTGTGTGTGTGTGTGTGTGTGTGTGTGTTTAGAGGAGCTTTAGTGCTATCTATCCATCTAGGTTATTCTGCGGGGAATTGCCTAGGTTGGGAGATAACGGCCGTAGAAGCTTTGGGCTTTTCTCGAATATAATGGGAGTGAATGGCATTCTTTCTGTGGTGATTAAAGTGCCAGAAAAGTACATTTGAAAAATTCAACAGCAATATCTCTTACCAGAAATCATGACCCGGTTACTCAACGCACAGACTTTGTAGTGAGCAGTTTAATGTAGCAACTATTTTCTCCACACAGCAGTCGTGTCACTGCGAAGGAGATATCGGCAGGGTGCTCGTGCTCGTATCTTCTGCACAGTGATACAATTGGCGTGTGGAATTCGGTGGAGGGAAGATTTTTTTTTTGCGCTTTAATCATCACAGAAAAAATGCCATTCAGTCCCATTATATTCGAGAGATGGCCAATATCCCTAAATTAAGGCAATTCCCAGTGAAACAACCTAAATGGATAGATAGCACTAATGCCCCTCTAAAACAGCTTTTTTCACTTTTGGGGTGAATTGCTCCTTTAATTATCTTGGGGGGGGAGGGGTTAGACTGTTTAACATTTGATATAGAAGCACAACACCCCTCTAACTCTGAGACTGCATTAGAGATTTTGTAATCTGATGCTGGATATACGCTAAATTGTAATGTAAGAGGGATACAGAACCAAGCCATTTAAAAATAAGGAATGTTTCAGAGGGTGATTCAGAGTTAGCCTAAACTAGGTCTGTAAATGAAGGTTTCTGTATTCTTGTGAGTGTTGCTGTGTGTTTCTCAGCCTAGCTGTTTAAAGGGAGCCAGGAAGCCCCCTGTGACACTCGTGGCTCCCTTTTGTACACACTTCAGTTTAAGATGAGGGCTACTCGGTGCCTGTGAAGCTCCGTCTGCAAAGCTTCATAATTGTAACGTCCTACTGAAGTGTCGGTGTTACAGAGGCTTGCTTTAAATCTCACCTCAATGGTCCAACCCATTGCAGGTTTTGGAGCGGTCCAGAGATGTGGTGGATGACGTCAGTGTTTCCTTGCGCCTCTGGGACACCTTTGGGGATCACCACAAGGACCGGCGCTTTGCCTACGGAAGGTATGCCTGATGTGTACCTCTCGATGGTGCGGGTTAGACCTCCACCAGAGAGCATGACAGAGACGCAGTTCTTCTGCCCTCTTCAGGTCGGATGTGGTGGTGCTCTGCTTCTCCATCGCCAACCCCAACTCCCTGCACCACGTGAGGACCATGTGGTACCCAGAGATCAAGCACTTCTGCCCACGTGCTCCTGTCATTCTGGTCGGATGTCAGCTGGACCTGCGTTATGCTGACCTGGAGGCTGTAAACAGAGCACGGCGCCCCCTAGCCAGGTGGGCTGTCTGTACCCTCTCCCAGTTCGGACCCACGTTATCATGTCTTATGGTCTTGACATCTTGTGGTTGTCCCAGGGTTGTTTTAGGTCTTTTTAACCTGCCTTAAACAAGGAAGCCCCAAATGAAAACAAACCAGTGCTAGAATCCCCCTCCCATTAATGTACGATTAAATCTAAAGCCTGACCGATACAGGATTTTCCTGTATTTTTCTGTATTTGAGGATTTAAAATTTTGATAATTTTTCTTTTTCTTTTCAGAAACACATAGCATAAATAGATTTTTCCCTAACGTTTATGTGTAGTTATTTAAAAGTCCTCACCAAGATGATAACATAACACAGTTCAAAAATAAACTTATTTTCATAATAAGTGAAATGTGATTTCATATTTTGAATAAACCTACAACAAAATGTTAGTTTTGATAAGTAAGTTAAGTTCCTGTGTTACAGTACAGACGGTGGACAGTCCACTGGTGGACAAACTACGCAGTGACAACTCTCATAACATGATTGAAGTCTTCCAACACTTTCTTTTTAATTGTCATTTATCAGCAATCATGAACACCGATACCAATTTACCTGCAATTAGCTTATATTGGCTGATAATATCAGCAATTTATTGGCCAGGCTCTGATCTCCTGTGTGTATCATAAATTGGATGGAAAAAATTGACATTTTAAATTTATGATATGCCTCTGTGGCCCCCTTCAACTGCTCTGCAGCCCCCGATTTAGGTATTTAATATTTGAAACTGTACTGCTGAAATGTATATGTAATAAAAGGTACTTTTAAAAAAATGTAGACAGAAAAGCTGTTTATACTGAGTATGGCTGATACCCAGAGTTCATTAAAGGCCAAGAAATGTATGTATTCTTTAGGCATAAATTGTGAAATGTAGTATTATTATGGATTTCTTTATTTCTGATTCACAGTAATAATCAGATTCAAAATCAGGTTTATTTGACCAAGTATGTTCAGACATGCAGGGAATTTGCAGTTGGCAGTGCTCACATACATACATACAATATACGCATACATACAGACGCAGATCAGATAAGGCAAGACAATGGTCACATGCAATTTTATTGATATATACAATTCAACTTTAGTATATATAACTTTAGTTTTACAATTATAACATTGAATTTCATAATAATTAATGATAGATGAGTAATATAAATTTTGTCAGCCATTTAAAATTTCAGTGTCGCATTTTGATATTATCATGGCATTAGCTATGCACCAGACAGCTATTTTTCAGTCCTTTTTAATCGTCTGGTTCTGCAGACCCATTAAGTCCCATGAGATCCTGGCACCAGAGAAAGGCCGTGAGGTGGCCAAGGAGCTGGGTGTGCCGTACTACGAGACCAGCGTCGTGGCGCAGTTCGGCGTGAAGGATGTCTTTGACAACGCAATCCGTGCTGCTCTCATCTCACGGCGCCACCTGCAGTTCTGGAAGTCGCACCTCCGTAATGTCCAGCGGCCCCTATTGCAAGCTCCATTCCTGCCTCCCAAGCCCCCACCCCCTATAATCACTGTACCCCCTGCACCCTCAACTGCTGAGGAGCACCCCGGCCGGCTGCTGGAGGACCCACTGTGTGCCGACGTCATCCTGGTTCTACAGGAGCAACATCGCATATTTGCCCACAAAATCTACCTGGCCACCTCCTCATCCAAATTCTACGACCTCTTCCTCATGGACCTGAGTGCAGAGGCACAGGAGGATGAGCGTGAGGAGGAGGAGGAAAAGAAGGAGGTGCTGCCTCGGGGCCCGTCCCTCCACTGCCGGGAACCCCCGGTGCGGGCTGCCAGCTTTGACGTGCGGGACAGTGGCGAGGAGGGCACCCGGGCCGGGCCCCGGGGCTGTACCAGCGACGGCGCGCTAAAAGGGGGCACTTCGGAAATGTGTCTCAGGGGTCGCCTGCTATCCACCTGGAGCCGGGCGTTCGTCAGCATCCAGGAGGAGCTGGTGGATGACCCAGCTACCTACGCGCCGCGGCTGATGACAGTGGTGCACTTGGATCCATCTGTGCTGCTGGGCCCCTTCCGGGCAGTTTTGCGATACCTCTACACGGGCGAGCTGGACATGCACGAGAAGGAGCTCATGCACATTGCGCACATCGCCGAGCTGCTCGAGGTGTTCGACCTGCGCATGATGGTCGCCAACATCCTCAACAACGAGGCCTTCATGAACCAGGAGATTACCAAAGCCTTCCATGTGCGCCGCACTAACAGGGTGAAGGAGTGCCTGGCCAAGGGCACCTTCTCAGGTAACGCTGATACAGGTGGCTCGTTTTCTACAGAAGGCGTTGTTGCCTGGGCCATAGAGGCCAGCAGCTCTAAAGTCAGAAGGTCGATGATCTCTGTATAGAATTGTGGTTTAATTTTCTTTTGCCAGTCACCCTATCAAGTAGTGGCTGTGGTTCCATTAAGTGCCACCCCTCTGTTTTTCAGATGTGATATTCAAAGTGGACGATGGCACCATCCTCGCCCACAAGCCACTGCTCATCTCCAGCTGCGACTGGATGGCAGCCATGTTTGGGGGACCCTTTGTGGAGAGCTGCACCAAGGAGGTGAGTGATTATAATTGCTTATGACATATGCTGCAGAAAAGAATGCCCCCTGGTGGTGAGGAGGATAATTCATATACATTTAAATCTGGAGTATGTGAGATTAAAGTAAAAGCAGATGTTTGTGTGGTGCCTCAGGTGCTGTTCCCCAACACCACGCGCAGCTGCATGCGGGCAGTGATGGAGTACCTGTACACCGGGCGCTTCTGCTCACGGCCTGATCTCGATGCCATGGAGCTCATCATTCTAGCCAACCGCCTCTGCCTCCCTCACCTGGTGGCTCTTACAGGTAACCCCATGTAATAATTTTTTCTGAGACAAGTCCTACAGATTAAGCAGGCCAAGTAATCTGATTTATTATGAAGCACACAGGTGTGATTTCTTGTACATTTTGTTGATCACCTGATGGTTGTTTTTTTCCCCTGTTTATTCAGTTCAAAGACGTGTACAGTACCAGTCAAAGTCTGGACACACCTACTGAAAATTACTTGAATTTCAATGTGATAGGGACCCTAAGCACACCGCTAGGCTATGTAATGTATTGTCTTGTGAATAAGGAAAGAGATGGAGTGTTGTGATAGACCTGGCCCCCACAATCCCTCCTGACCTATACCCTACAGAGCTGGTCTGGGATGAGCTGGATCAAAGAGTAAGTGCAAGGTGGTCAGCTTGTGCCCAGAACTTGTGGAAACACTTTTTTCAGGACCGTTGTAGAAGCATTCCAGAAGGCTACATCTGGAAGCTGGTTGAAAGAATTCCAAGATGTCATCAAAGCAGAAGGGGGCTATTTTGGAGAGTTCAGAATTTGACAAAATTTTGAGATGCTGAACACTTCTCTTGGTTGTAGCAGTTTCTAATGCATATTACTTTGTTGCTGTGTGTGTGTGTGTGTGTGTGTGTGTGTGTGAGAGACATCCCGTCCTGGGTGTCCCTTGTCTTGTGCCCTCTACTTCCTGAGATTGGCTTCAGGTTCCTCGTGACACTGTACTGGATATGCATTTGTAAGATGGGTGGATGGATTTATGATTACCTTGACATTAGTGTAGGTTTGATGTCTGTGTTCTTTTCCACTTTCTAGCTCTGTTCGCATCTCCCTTCCTCCCCACGTCCACCTTTACCCAAATGTTGTAGTTGCAAATCACTCACCCTGTATAAACGTCCTGTCTTGGTCCCTCTGGGTTACACAGTGGAGAAGTTCTGTACAAACACTTGTCCACGAGAGAGTCTTTTTGATAAACAAATGATTTTCAGTAGATGTGACCAGATTATTGACTACTACTGTAGTTATAGATATAAAAAAATCTTTATGATAGACCATATATTCCTCACCCCTCCAGAGCTCCCCTCAGACCCCGACAGGTGTCCAGGAGAGGCTCTGGTCTAGCAGGAAGCTGAGTGCATGCTTCCTGAAGCCCATTAGGCTTCTGATTCATTCACCTTTGGCATCTCCAGCAGCTTTCATTGATGCTGTAAGTGCAGCTCTGCCTCTTGGTTTGGTATGTTCAGCCTAGGTGTTTAGAGCTCCTGGTCCAGCTTGACAGTGATCCATTCCAGAAGGATCAGAGACACCTGGATGCTAATAATTGAGCCACTGTTCTCATGAACAGAAGGAGCCAATGTCTTATTTACACCGTGATGTTTGAATCACACTCTAGCTGTAATCAAACTAATTTGCACATAATTTGAATAACCACTTCCTGCTGTCAGGCTTGCTCTCAATAATCGTTAACAATAGTCGGCCACTAGCAGATGTCCCCAGCCTATCAGAAATGGGCTGTTATTGGTAGTGTGTAAAACCAGATGGTGAGGAGCTTTCCAGAGCTCTGTTTATGATGGTGCTTCTGGGAAATGGACCGACGTTTCATGTAGTGAACCTTTAGCTCTCACATTAGCCCTGCATCTCCTTAGCCTGCATACCCTAGAGAGCTAGAGAGCGGACCAAAACACCGCAGGGTTTCAGCAGAGCTGACACGACTGGACACCTGTCGGGGTCTGAGGGGAGCTCTGGAGGGGTGAGGAATATATGGTCTATCATAAATATTTTTTTATATCTATAACTACAGTAGTAGTCAATAGTCTGGTCACATCTACTGAAAGTCATTTGTTTTTTAAAAAGACTACTGTCTTAAGCACATCACGAGGTTATATAGAAAGTATTATCTTGTGAACAAGAGATGGGGCGCTGCGACAGATGACCTGGCCCCCACAATCCCCTGACCTACACCATTTAGAGCTGGTTTGGGTTAAGTTCGATCTAAGAATAAGAATCAAGTAGCCAGTTTATGGCCAGAACTTGTACAAATTCCTTCGGGACTGTTGGAGGAGCATTCTAGGTGGCTACATCTGGAAGATGGCTGGAAGAATGTCAAGAGTCTGCAATGGTGTCCCTGATGCAAAAGGGGGCTATTTTGAATAGTGTATATTTGAAAAATATTTGAAAACACTTCTGATTTTCATGATTGTTGTTTGATTTGGATTCCTTACTTTGTTTTATGTGTTGAGTTTTACTTCTGCCTGATGATTTTCTGCAAATATAAGAAATGTATTATTATACATACATACATACATACATACACACAATAACAAAATATGTGTATTGCATGAATGAGCTATTATTATTGTTGTTGTTGTTGAAATTGTTATTGTTGTTTCAGAGCTGTACACAGTGACCATTCTGATGGAGGCAGCCATGATGGGAGCTGACATTGATGGCGATGTGCTGCTGTACCTCGAGATGGCTCAGGTATGGCACCATGTTCCTCCCGGCGAGCTAACGCGTAAACAACAGACAGGCTGCTCACGTCAGCCATACTCCCACGGCCAGCTGCTTGGGAGCCTTGGCCCCATTAGTCACGCCTCGGCCTGCCAATGGCTCTGGTCAGGAAATGGGCGCACGCTCACTGCCGCACGTGTGTACACAGGCTTTGGCCCTTTAGCTGGATTCAGCAGCTGTCCAGAGTTCTCGTAAGGGCTACCACTAGCAGCGTTGCTAGATAACAAGCCAAAGTGGCACGATAGCGCAGTGGCTTCATGGGTCCAGATACTCACTAAGCGCCCACTATTAGAACTCAGCCCAGGCTACGGGCTGTTATCTAAAATACTGCGCGTACCACCTACGTTATACTGTAACTAAGCAACGTTTTAGAAATGGCACAAAATGTCTTGCTTGTGCGTGTGTACACAAATGATAGTGGTTTTTGAAGCCCAAATGTGTCCTAATCAACTGTTTTCTTGTTGGGCCTGTGGATGTAAACCTTGATCTGGTTGGGAGGGTGAACAGTGGGGCTACAGCTGAGGGCTGAGTCGGGTATCAAGCTCGGGGTGCCTGTACTTGGGTATATGAGAAAACAAAACTTATGTAATAAGTCAGAATCAGAATGTTGCACCACATGACTTGGCCCTCCCCCTGGGTATCCCCGTCTCCTGCATCCCGTTGGTTTGCATGTGACCAGTCGTCCCTCCCTTCCCTCTGGCAGTTCCACCGTGCCCATCAGCTCACTGATTGGTGCCTTCACCACATCTGCACCAACTACAACAGTGTGTGCCGCAAGTTTCCCAGGGACATGAAAGCCAAATCAACAGGTACCTATACCTCCATCTGGGACCTGGGGACACATTCCTGCTAAATCTTGTTCTCTTGTGAAGCCTTGGGTCATGTCAAGTCTTATGTGGCTTTTGTTTTGGCCCTCTTTCTGGCTGTCTGGCCATGTATCTTGCAGAAAACCAAGAGTACTTCGAAAAACACCGCTGGCCGCCTGTCTGGTACCTGAAGGAGGATGACCATTACCAGCGAGCGCGGAAGGAGAGGGAGAAGGAGGACTTCCTGTATCAGAAGCGGCAGTGCAAACGGAAATGGCTCTTCTGGAATCTTCCATCTTCGCCTTCCTCTAGTTCCCCATCTGGTTCCTCGGCCATCGTCTGATCGGTTGCCCTTGGAGAGGTACCCCCACCATTTGCTCTTGCGAATGGGCCGGACTATGCTCTGCAAGCTGCACCGAAGCTGGCCAGATGGACTGATTTATTTTGGGCCACATTATCCGCAGCCAACATCCAGTGTCTGCAGCAGGGCTGTGCTTATACACAGCAAGGAAGGACCTGACCAGCTCTGGAGAGAAATAGGGGTCCAGGAAGGACCATTGCCAACCTGGTTACTCAATAATCTTAATCACCTCACTTTAAAAGTGGATATTACTGGAGCACATAAGGCTCAAACCTCAGTTTAGAAGCAAGCAGCTTTTAAAATATTATGTCCCTTAAATAGGATGCAGTAGATCGAGGTGTGTATATGTCGCTGTTGCAGTTCCTGCATGTGCCACCAGATGGAGCTGTTAAAGGCTGCTAAATCAAACCTGAGGGAATTCTGCATGGTGGTGCATTTGAAACTAATACCTTAAATTTGCTTGACAGCTGCAGTACTGCATACAGCCAAGGAAAACAACCAGCAACCCGATTTTAAAAAGAAAAAAAGTCTCAGTTCCCACTGCTTTTATTCCACATAAATGGCAGTTCAGTGTTGCCAGTTGCAATGGCAGTATACATATGCGGAGCGAAACTATCGATCCACAGGAGTCTGGGGTGTGCCTGGGCTTTACACTCGACACATGGCAGCCCTTTTCTGATTGGCTGAAAGCACAGCTCCTGCAGGACCTCAGTGAAGCTTTCAGGTCGGTCACGTGATTAAAATCGCACCGGCATAATCTCGAGTGTGTCCAGACGGTGGCCCTGCAGATGATGCAGGACTGAAGCATGACGTGTCCCTCTGTGCTGCGCCCTTGGTGTGTGTGTGTGTGTGTATGTGTGCGTGCGTGTGTATGTGTGCGTGCGTGCCGTGCTGGCTCTCCAGACAAGGGCTTCTGTTAGTAATGCACGGTGAAACTTTGTAACTACACAGGAAGAAAGAGACCTGTGTTTCTATGTAGAAGCAGTGCAGTATTTTCTTAACGATATTCTTTGCACAATTGGAGCAGTTTTTTTCTTTTTGCAGTCGTACCTGATTATGGATTTTGCTGGACAAGCTGTGGGAGCTTTGGGATCCAAAAAGGGCCCACTGCTTGGGCCCCCTTTTATTTATTTATTTTTACTCCCAGCAAATGGGGTGGTGGGGATGAGGGCGGGTCTCCACAAAGTCGCTCTACAGAGCTGCCTGTGGCAGAAATGCTGCTGAGAGAGCAGGCTGGACGTGAGGATGGCCTTCGGGCCCGGAGGCTGCCAGCCGGCCTCCCTTTGGTCAGGAGGACTCCAGCGAACTCTGCTCGGAGGTACCGAGCTTCCACTGGTGCACAGAGAGGGGTGGCCGGGGCACTGGGAGCCTTGGAAATACCCCTGGCACTGCTGGTTCTGCTCCTTCAGGCCATCGCATGGGAGAACGCTGAGGAGAGTGTGGAGCTGTTCAGTATTATCGTCACTGTTACATGCTTTCATTTGGATTTTTTTTTCTTTTTCTAAAATATATTGTTTTGGCCTTTTCAGGTGTCGTTCGGCTGAGGAATTGTTTCACAGGTTGGTGATTTGTTAATTTAAAAAAAAATAATACTTGCATCTGTGTCACGATCAGTTCTTTTTCTTATGACTTATTTTTCTGTGAAAATTTCATTGACCATGAAGAGCTATGTTGCTGTGGCAAGTTCTTAATTTAAGAGGCCTGTTGAGGTGTATCTGGAGGGATAGAAAAATGTCTTTTTTTTCCTGGTGTGATTGTTTAAAATTGCAGCTTTATGTGCTTGGAATGGGGGGGAAATGATTATATATATATATATATATATATACACACACACACATACACATAAAAGCTTATTTTTATATCCAGTTAAACAGACTCTCTTGCACTGTGTATGCACACAAAACTGGAAGTACGTATCCCTGCACAGAGAAATTAGTTTTCCCCTTTTGAAGAAAAATACAGGCCTATACATATTGACATATTAGTAACTTGAAATGTTTCTGCTTGACCTGTCACAAATCAAAAGTAGGATGCATGTGCAGAGATGAAATATAACGTAACATACAGCTTAACAAGGATGAAATACAGCTTAACACAAGTTAATATAATGATTAACATTTGTATAAGGTATTTTTTAGAGCTTAATAGACAGAGCCCGTCATGCTTAACGCAGTTAACGGGCATCTTTAACGGGGAGCCACTGAATGAAACAGCTGGTGATGAAGAGCCATGTTCAGGTTAAATTTATTACAATCTCGCGATTTCAAATGACTTGTATAGATGTGCCGTGCCTTTTGCCCCTAAGCAGCCGAAGGTCTCAGCACATGCAGTTCTCTAGAATGCAACAATAATTCACATGATAAGCCTGCATTTCAGCGCATCTCATGTGCAATTCTCATGGCATCCAAACAGTCAGGATATAGACAATTCACAATCACACCGTAACACGTAGAAAAAAAAATTCAATTTTATGTAATACTGTTAATATTTCAAAATGTGCTTAGCATCACAGTTGGATGTATAATAATTTAAATTTAGATAAGTGAAAAACAAATCAGTTTTAAGATGATTTCAGAGTTATCTGGAATACGTCTCAGTTCATTTCTCCAGTAATCCTGTATTCACTGGAGATTGAATGGACTTCTTTCAGTACCAGTACTGAACCTTTACTCACTGATGTTTGCTGTCAGAAAGGATACCTCATGCCTTAACCTTAATGTGTGGTAACACTATGATTGTCATTGTTGACTGCATATGTGTGACGTGTTTGACGTGGGTACATCATATGCATCATTTCGCTGGTGCGTGCATGTCACACACGTGCAGACACATTTTGCGCTTGTGTGTAAGCACCTGTACGGAGCAATTCAGTCTTGGGCCAGCTAAAAATACTATAGATTCTGTAATAACTTCTTCTTCTTTACCTGCAGATTAATATTATGGGCCTCACACTTAATTTCTATCACATTGGCCCACAGTATGGAGTTTTATTAAAATTCACAAAAGACTGAGTGGGGGAGCATGTTTAAAAAAAAAAAAGTTATGTGTCAAGACACTATGTAGCAAAAGTGTGCAACCCAAATCATTAGATTCATAATTGTGGTGCAATCTTGGTTCTTTCTGATAATTACTGAAACAAATCACTTGATCTTGTATTTAAGGTGTTTCATGCAGGATTTAAATAGATCTTCCGAAACCAGCAACACCCTGACTCGGTTTTGTGTCTGCTGGCATTGAACTGAGTAACATTTATTGTGGAGTGGTTTCCAGCCGTGTTTCTGGCAGACCTTTGAATATGCAGCTTAATTTAACCGAGGAGCGCACACACTCCATTTAACTAATTATTTCGCTAATTGTGTTTATTTAGCCTTCTCATGTTAAATAACGCCGAAATCTGCGTCTAGCGTACAACTGCCGCGCAGGTAAAGCGATGGGAATGGCTCGCTCTATTATAAAACAATATGCGCTTCACAGATATTAGATCTGACCTGATCGCCGAATGACCTCGCGCATACAGTATATACTAAAAGCCTGTTTCGGTATAATGCTTTTTAGTAGACTATTTACATGTGAATCATAATGACCAGGCTTTTACTTATAGATGGCAGGTGCTACGATGCAAAAAAATGAATGAATGAATGAATGAAAATAAGAAAATATATAACAATAGATACCGTTTATGACTCAGACCTTCTGGAGCCCTTCTCCACGTGTCTAGGTGCTAATACCAGCGCTGCAAATAAGCACAAACCAAAGGGAGCTTGTAGCAGCACTCGGGATATATAAATCTCTGCTGTACAATCACGATCGCGTAATTTCGTTTTAACAAAAACGCCTTGTATTGTTGACTGAATACAAAACTTGAATGTTTCCTCAGCAGTATACATATATTGACCTTTGAACTTGTCTGTGTAATTTATTTTACCGCTCTGCAAAGTAGGGGGAAATATTTTTGTCATGATGTGTATTCCTGGAAATTGGTAGCATGAAGTTGTGTAAATAATGTTTATTAAATAACATTAAGCAATTAAGGAGAATGGTGTTTCGATTTATTGCCGACTCGTTCGAATGGAGGTGAATGCAGGTTAAAAAAATTCAAACTGTATTCTGTCAGTTACAGTGGATAAATACAAACGTCTGTAGTTTATTTGATTGATTTGTTATTTTGTATTACGTCTGACCCCAGCATTAATGAACAGACCATCGAAAAACTGACACACTACAGGACCGGTTCAGCGACCAGTGGTGTGCGGCGCCGCACCAGCTAGGGGCGCTGAAAAGCCGCGTCCCAAGAGCCGCTTCGCCCTTCTAAAATTAGCCCGCTAATGTGGGTCGGAACTCCAGCTGCTCTTGCTCAGGCCGGCGCGTGACGCTTCCAGGGAGTCCGTACCGATATCTGGTCATTTGGAACATGCAGGTGCTTACACCTATTTACTAGTAATTACTGCAAAAGTAGAAAAAATCGCTTTTGGACTTTCAAGTAATTAATTCGAAGAGCTTAAAACGTTTTAGAAGCGATCTAGTATTATTTAATGGGATAATTTTGTAAGTTTATGCACAGAATAGGCCTAACTATTGCACGCTTAAGCATAGTCAGACTTGCAGAAAAAGATTAGGGCCGACTATTTCCATTTTAGTTCAAAGTAGGCATATCCATAAATATTTTTCCGGTCGTGTATTCATTGCGCACGTAATAGGCTTATGCATAGTTAACTTGACCTAATCCATTCGAATATATATTTTAGCATTAATAAAGTATGGTATCCTATATTATCTGACGCTTAAGATCAGTAATTTGCCGTCTAGTCTTCTTACATGTGGACTTACAGAACTCCTCCAAAAAGCCCGTATTTAAGGCAGTGCTTGACCGCGTGCGTTTATTGCCAGGTCTCAATGGAGCTGCTGAGGATCATTTCAGTGCTACTCGTTTCCGAGGTCTTATACGTTGTCTGGGGCGGAACATCCGCGCAGGAGACTCTGAGCGAGTCTGATACACGCTTCTGTCAGTGAGTATCCTCTCACAGAGATAGAAAACGTTAATATGCCAAGTGCTTCAATGAGTTGTCAAGTAAAGACAAGGATTTTCCCATTCACTGGAGAGGAGACGTTTTTTATGTGATGTGGGAATGATGACGCATTGGAATCACGATTTGGCGCAGATTTCCGATCAACCCACCCATAGTTACCGCACACATTTCAAACCACATAAGTGAGTAGGAATTCCACAAAGCAGATATGCTTTACTTAGTCAATGGGAGGTAATTAAAAAGAACTATGTTAGATACTGTACATTTTTTCCTTAGTTTCATTTCTGTTAAGTACATTTTAAAATCAGTCTGCCTATGTTTAAGCTGCCTGTACTGAGCTATTAACCTATATGTAGTACGCGTGGTTAATGAGGGAAATACCGTACCAAAGTAGTGAGAAACGAGGCGATAAGGGGGAGGATAGTTCCCATCGTTGACTGGGGCTTTCTGTGGCTCCACAGCGGAGGATTATCCCTGATGTACCCGGGTTTGGCAGTCGACCGCTGCCTCATCGTTCCCCGAGAGCGGAACTTTCGGGAGAGACTGAGTGGAGAGTGGGGAGCCCCGCAGGTTCGGTGGGAGCATGCCGAGAAGGTACGAGGAGCGTATACGCATGCGGGGGGGGGTGTCATCAGATATGCGGCACGTTTGGCCCAAGTAGGTGCAGGAGTTATATGAGTTAACCATACACTGTTATTTCAAGCAGATAGCACATTGTGAACCAATGGTGGCGAATCACTTTAATGGGAATTCCATAGTGACTTAGCTTATTGGCTGAAAGTTAAAATACAAGGTATCATAAATGCCTGGAAATTATTTATTTGTAGAATAGCACCCAGCGTGGAGGCATTTGTACCCAGACATCAGAATATCTATGGATACATATGAAAACTTTTAGCAGCTGCTTTTATTCTGTGTGTTCGTGTACTTCTCATCGTAAGGAGTACGTTTTAAATACTGATATACATATATACACACCCACACACACTTAGAACAGCATACACATTGCTGATTCCCAAAAAAGGTATGCAAGCCTATATGAAACTGAAGTGGCGTCGAGGCCTCCCAACTACGATATAGTCAGTTTTTTGTGCGCGTTTTAGAGAAGGAGCATAATTATTGATGTTCATTTTGAAGGAGTATAATTTTGGGATTACTTTTGCGTCTTGTTTGCAGCTCGTCACAAAACAAACAAAGAGACGTATACACTTGAATTACAGTTAACAAATAGTTGGATTAACTACCAGCCATAAATGTCTGTAGAATTGCGAGAGGATTGCTGTACAGTTTATTACTATAACGAAACGCTTCCCTTGGCCGTGTTCTTGCTGCTGTACAAATATTCTACCACAAGGTGGAGTACTAATACTATTTTTGTCCTCGAGCTTCGGCCTCGAGCTTCTACGCATATGGAGGTCATTTAGTAATATTCTTTGTTCCTGTATTATTTCCATTAATTCCAATAATGAAAAATTACGCGCCTGTTTTCAGTAACTTTATCTTTAATATTTTCATTTTGGTTTGGTTACTTAGGCGTATATTAGTTTCAGATGCTACATAAATTCAATATAAGTCACAAATAAACTGCTTAGATTCTAAAATACTCAACAAATAGCTGTTGCGTGTGCTTGTACTTGTGAGTCTGTTCTATGAATAAATAAATCTTTTTCAGGTTGTTGCACCCTTTGCAAGATTCTCAGTTTTTAAATTAATTGTCAAATGAGTTAATATACTATATATGCATATTATATTTGATGTGTTTTTAATATACAATTTACTTGCGTTACCGCTTCTGAAAGGATTCGTGTCAATTCTCCTCCGTTTTAGAGAAGGACAGAACCTTTGCATAGTATATGGGTGGTCGCTGTGGTAAACTAAGAATACAATCATTCGTTATTTTTTTTAATCTCAGAAAACTGGTATCTATAAATTGAAAACTGAAACTGAAGGACACTTCAATTTGAGTCCATTTTTATAAATTCCATAGCTAAGCAGTCTAGCTTGAACATGATATATCGTCTGTGTGTCTCCCAAACCCCAACTGATGTATGGTCGTATTACCCGTAACGCTGTCTTACATGATTCTCTTTTATTGCCGGAGCTGGTGTCAGACAGCAAAACAGATTACACGTGAGATCAAATCAATACCAACTTTATTTACTGGGCTTCGAGACGCGCTACCTTATTTGTCCCTCTCGATGCTTATGAAAACATGTTGCGTTAAAGCTGGTTTCTCTCTCTTTTTTTTTGTCGGAGCTGCTTCCGGGGAGGGTTTTTAATTCATCGGTCCCTGTCACTTCAGTCGTGCCAAAATCACAGACCGCACTCGCTGCGAAAACGCGGCCTCTAACCGTCACACCCACCCACTGTGACACCCACCTCATTACCCCTTTGGAAGCACGCTGGGTAATTGTAATGGGCCGTACTGGGCAGCGGTCCAGCTAGAACTGTCTCTAAATGGGCTTTTATTACCGCAAACAAAAGCAAAGGGCCACAGTAACAACAGATTTTCTTGTCTAAGCCTAGAAATAATGATTCACCACATTAGTTAAAGCTGTTTGAAATGTGAAGCTCTGTCTGTTATCGCGGCGCATTCTGACATCGTTATTATCGGTCCATCATGACAGAGGATTTAGCCTCTTCATAATGCGTCCTCCAACGCCGAAGAGTCATCAGCGCGCACGGTCATCGCCGCACGCCAGCGAGCTCGGGAAGCGGCATGGAGGGCGGCGCGGTGCCGCCGCTGCCGTGATGACCTTAGATAAGCTCCCAGATAGGATGCCAGCCGATGGCTGGGGTCTGATCGACCACTATGAGCCTCCATTAATGTTTTTCGGATGACGCCCTCTGGCTGGGCCGCGTTGGGCCGTGAAGAAGATGATCAGGGGCGAATCTTGTTGATGAGACGAACGGGCGTGGAGTTGCATTACCTAAAGAACGCATAGAGATCCTGCTTGCACTGCATTCCTACGGCTACTCCGCAGTAATATCCGCAGAGATTAGCCGGTAGGTTTGTATGCTAACGACGCACCTAGAAAACAACTCATTCTCTACAAAGAGATGGCAAGCATCCACACCAATACAAACGTGGGGTTTAATATTTAAGTTATGAACCTGACACAAACATTACCTCTCCTTGAGAATTCTAAGTACTATACGCCACTGATCTCCTCAACATCCTGCCTCACTCTCCTTATGTCTGTATTTGCTGTATGTCACCATATGTCACTAAATGCTGCACCACATTGCCTCACCATTGGTCAAGGCTGGCGCCTCCTATAGGCGACATTGGTCATCGCCTAGGGCGCCATTTGATTAGGGGGTACAAAAGAGCGAGTGGGAAAAAAAATCAGAAGAAATGCATGGTTGCATTCTTTGACATTACAGTTATTTAAACTAGTTTTAATATTTCATTACTTTTCACACGCCAGCTAGTCAGCCACATAAATAAATGGACCAAATTTGTTTTCTGATGCTCTGGGGTGTAGGAGGGCACCCAGAAGAATCTCACCTAGAGCACCAGAACCCCCAGGGCTGGCCCTGCCACTGGTGAAGGCAGAGGTCACCAAACGTGGTCCCAATAAGCCTCCCCCGGCTGGCATTTTTGGTTCTCCTAAATAACGTATTGATAATTAAAGGTACCTGTTAATTTGCTTTGAAAAGAACTGAGTTTGCTTTGTCATGCCAAATATATTTTTTTGGGAAGTGTAGAGGTTATGAATGCTGTGCTTTTTCTGAAGGACAGGTGTCTTAAATGACAGTGCTCAACAGGTGGCTCTAATCTCCCAGTAATGGTTTATCTAACATTGCATTGCAAGCAAATCGGATCCGTGTTCACCAGAATCACAGCAACACTCCCCCCCCCCCCCCCCCCCCCCCCCCCC
>JAAGVU020000040.1:12637271-12668451 GCA_011763525.2 Mormyrus iriodes | reverse complement strand
GTTCAATGGTGCTGGATAGTCGCCCCCCCCCCCCCCCCCCCTTGCTGTTTAAGGTCCCGTTTTGAGATGGGCCCGTCACTACCCACATAAAGTCCAGGGGGTGCTGCTTCGGCCTTCCGCTTCCCACCTCCATTCGTCACCACAGGACACTTCGGAGGAGTTCCTGGACGGTTCTGACTCGGACAAAAATGCGCTTCCTGTTCACGGTCCGGCCTCAACCGCTGTCGCCATTCATTTAAATATAGCTGCAGGGGGCACTCTGAGACACTCTTCCTTCACTGCCGGTCATGTCCTTGTCCTATCTCTGGATGAAGAGGGCGGAAGAGGAAGAGGGGGGTGACAGGGAGCCTTGGCATCAGCGTGCCTCTTGTGGGCGCTTGTCTGAAAGGACAAAGCAAATCAATTTACTGTCGTAATCTTATTGCTGGTTTCCACTGTCACCCTTCCCACCCATCTCCTGAAACGCCAGACCCTGTCAGAAATAGAACTGCACATGCCATTTTTAGTAATAAAAGGTTCTGCGGAAAGTAACCAGGAGAGTACAGTAGCACTTTTGTTGGGGGGGGGGTTCACCAAGTGTTGCTCATGTGTGTAAAAGCCCTGTGAGTGTAGCTACGAGAGCGTATTGATGAAAAAGGCACCATTTCAGTTTGAACCTACATTTGTTCATTTCAGTACACAGCTGAATAAAATTGCAGGAATATTTAAATCCCCTTAAGATGCAATCTGCATTTCCTTACACAATTACCGAGACACGCCAAACCTGCTTTGGTTATGCCAGACGTCAGTTCCTGGGTCCGTTCCATCGGGGGAGAATCTCACTGATCGGGAAATCAAAAGCCTTCTTAAAGCCGCTGAATTCAAGTGCTGGGTAGTAAGAGTGAGTTGTTCCTGGCTGTTGTAATGGCAATTGTTTATATTGGGATATGCTGCGTGATCTCGTGGAGAGTTTTTACATAAAAATGTAATGTTTCGAATTGCGTAATAACGCGTTTAATGCTACAGTTGCGTTCTGAGAAACTCTGGGCCAGATTTCGCACTTTCTTTTGCCGCATTGTAAAATTTGAACCTGTTTTTATCCCTCGCTGAATAATGTAACATTAACTGTGGGTTTAACTATATGGGAGGTTGGAGAAAGGGTCAGATTATATTAATTCATATTGAAAGGAAAACATGTAAATTAGTGACATTGTATCATCTATACATCCATGCATCTGTCGTCCAATGGCTCGTCCTGGTGAGGATCACGGGCCTTGAGCATCATTGGAGAATAATTTGTTTGGTAGAAATCACAGAAGGTAACAGGAAAGAACCTATCAGATGTCATTCAGACGCCTGCTTTTGACAAAGGCCCTTTTAGGGTAGGGTGTTGTCCTCCTGTAAATTGTAAGTGACCGTGGCTGCTGGATCGAAGCATGGTTCAGGTAGTGGACTCAAGAGTGTGCCTTCAGTGACGGTGTGAGGTTGCATTCCCCATGCCGTAAGTCTGACCCCTTAACACATCATGAATCACCTTTTAAACCTACTGTTCCACCATATTTGTGCTGTCTCACACTCTTCGTTTTGACGCCATGAACCGAGCAGCAATGCCAGATGCTCTCCCATAGCTGCACCATCCTCCGAAAGGAGTGGGATCGCCCCACGTGCTCAGTTGCTCTGGGGGAATGGCACCATGTACGCACCAAACATGCATGTAGCAGTTTGCAGTCATGAGCAACCCATGTAAGCTAGTCACAGTCAAACATTAGCATCCAGCAGCAATGTTACACGCACCACATGATTATCATCATGTGGTGCCACTGAGTGGCGGTATATATTGTATAATAAGAACTTAATGGTTTGTGACTTGACAACAAAACTTTGATAAAGTTGAAAAAATAGAAGCAGCCGATCCATGGCTCAGCACCGTGTGTGTTTTTAATCCAAAGTCCCTGTGAGCCGCGTTACTTCCATAAGCTCGTCACTCATCCTGGCAAAACGCCACCATCTCCTCTCCCAGTTGGCGCGTATGCGGCATTTACCTGATAAATCGGTAGCCTCCGTCAGTGGGCTGATGGACGCGTCCAGGCTGCGGCGCATTAGGGGGAAGTGTTCGACAGAAGCAGGAAGTGACAGGCGGGGCTAATTCGGGAGCGGCGGCGGGCAGATACGCGATTGTGACCCATGTCGGCATGAAACCTTTGTTGTCCTAAGGGTTTGGTGTTAAAAATAATAAGAAGGGTGGGATGGTCTTACAGCCAAGGAGCTTAGAAGCGAAATCTCAAATAAGCTCGATTTTCCTCAGCCAGTCGCGTTGGATTTTTCAGGGTGTTTTGTTGTTGATCATTTCAACTGACTCACATAACCCCCCCACCCCCCCCCGAAATAAAAACACTAGAGGTTTATGTGGCTTTACAAAAAATGTATCTAGACATTTATCCAGTTTAATCTCCTTAACATATTAAAGTGATTTGCATTACCCTGCAGTGACTGGAGCTCCACTGAGCTCCTCCCCCACAACACAAGGGCACATGGGGGAATGTGGACACTTGTGTTTTTGCCAGGAAAGGAGTCTGATCCACCGAACGGCGGCCAGAGGACAGGGCAGCTTGGCGGTCCCCTCCGTAAACGTCAGAATGCTCAGCAATGCTGTGGAAAGTGAAACGGGTGATGCGAGGCAGTGGGAGAGGAACGGTGAAACAAAGTGGGGCTGGGTCAGAGCTATGGACCAGGGCGCCCTGTCGCTGTGAGACATACTTAACCTTTCCTAAAGAGACAGGCCGGAGCCCCTCGCTCGTATCTGTGGCGACAGCCGCAACCTGCTCGCGTCTCCCCTGTCCAGGCCAAAATGTCAGCGTCAAAATCGTTAACGGATCCACGGCACAGGACCCGACGGGCAGTGATGTGTCAGCCCTCTCCTTATGATTAGCTAGATTAGGATGGCGGAGGGGTGGGTTCATACCTCGATTGGCGTCCTTTGACATCCTGTCATCTTGTCATGCAGTCTAGCGATGGCCCCCCAGTGTCTGTCTCCATTTACATCCTCTTTTAGAGCCATCATTACTTTTATCTGTATATTTCTGTTTTTTCCTTCTTAGGTAGTAATCGAACGACTAACATCTGTGTTTTGCTTTCTCTTTTTCATTACAATCGTCTTCCTTTAAGTGCTTCGTGGTCTAACTCAGGGGTATTCAACTCTGGCCCATGATTCCAAATTCAGGCTGTGTTTTTAATTCTCCCAGGGAGTTAGTTTAATAATTACTGATTCTGATTGGCCAGAGGCTTCATACCTGGTTTACAGGTGAAGGAAAACTGGAAAATCAGTAGGTCTCGGACCTCGAGGACCATGAGTTGCATAGCCTTGGTCTAGCTGCTTGAAGATGTGATTAAATAAAGATGTGATCCGTCATTAGCTCATGAAGCTTGTTTTTACAATGGAGAGTGTCTCAACACTTGTGCCAAATTATCGGTAATAATTAATGCTGGGAGGGTCTGTGTTTTTCCTGCATACTGAATCAGGCTGAGCCAGGTGACGCCACGGCAGCAGGACCCAGGCACACCTGCCATTTTGCCCCCTGGCAAATAAAAGTATTTTGAGTCAAAAAACAGTGCAGTATTTCATTTATTTGAATTAAATCTTGATTTACTTTAATTGTTGTGTTCTGCCCTTCCTAGAAAACTACCAGTCCTTAGTATTTTCTGTTTTTTGTTAAAAATTGAATCAAATTTGACATTAATCATATATACTTGTATGCTTAATCAAATTAGGTTGTTTTGGTTCTCGGTGCCGTTATTTCTGAATCCCAGTCGCGGTCAGTCAGTCCGTCTCGTGGCCGTTAGCGGGAGGCCAGCGGGGCCGTCGTCAGGACCGCGCTTTTCTGACTTTTTAAATATGGAGAGAGAGCGTCGAAACCCTGCCAGCATGGCTGAGCTACTACACTTCACTTCAAACAAACTCCCTCACCAGCTGGCCCTCGGTTTTCACAACAGAAATTAAAAAAAAAAAAGCTGAGGGATGTGAGAATACCTAAGCATTTAGCTTAACCACACATCTTGTGCCAGAAAAAGCTCACAGTTTTATTTCATTTTTTTTCCTTTCCTAAATCCTGCAAAATGGCGCTCGGGGTTCTTCCTAGAGAAAAAAAGAGAAGAAAGTTGTGATTGAGGGAGAGGAAGAAAGGGGGTTTATGTGTGCAGGAATGTGGATTTCTTCCTGCCGTGAAATCCTAATTGTGCCTCGGAGGCCTAGTAGCATGTCGGGTATCGGCGCTGTGCTCCACTTCGCTCGACAGGATTTGCAGCTCCCTCTGCCTGTTGAGGAGACGTGGTTCAGCTGTAACCCTTTCGGAGCGCGAACCGGCCTTGTCGTGGTCGGGCGAGGAAGGATGGGTGGCCATATTTTAGCCTTAGTGGGTGGAATTGGGGTGGGCGGGGGGGCTTTGTCAGTCCTGCATGTGCAGGTGCCGCAGGAGGCTGCCTTCCTCATGGACATGGTCTACAGGCACGGTAGGGAGCCGGGAAGTGAGTACGGAACGGCACTCGGATGCTGAGATCCCCACAATATGGACATGACAGGTGTGTCAGTCTCGAGATCTTAATTCACAACTCGTGCCTTAGTGTGGCCATAAGCTTGGCGGAGCGTGGGGGGGGGGGCCTTCAGGAAACACATTAGCATCCATCACGGTCCCGAGGGAGAGTGCAGGTAGCGCCACCGTGCCCGCCCCCCCTGGAGCTGCACGGGTGGCACCGGAAGGCTGGCGACTGTGGCTCCGTAGCCCTTTCCTGCGAGCATGACTAATCCTCGCCGCATTTACTGCGCTGGCTCGCATTCACTGGAGCATTAATGTTTATTGTAGGTGTTTGCGGTGTGCTCGCCTCGTGTGCTGCGTTATTTTGACGCTCTGTATTTCATTAATGACTGGCACCTTCTCGTCATTACAGGCTGTTCTATTGATTGGCAGGCAGAGCTTTTTCTGGAAGTGCGTTGGGTTGGGGGGGGTCTGTTCTGACAGCCTTCTCTGTTCTCTGCTGCCTGGCCTCTTGTTCGCCACGTGCATGTGCCCTCAGGTGGCTCAGAAAGGGTATGAGGTAAAAGAAGGATCCCTGTATTCATTTTGGAAAGTGCGCCATCACTGTTCGTATCCCTGAGATCCCAGATTTCAGCCTTTTTACCTGTCACAGGTAAACAAAGACTTTGTATGCCACACACTGTGTTATGGTCCGTGTCCACCTCTGGTGGATCAACAAACATTGTTGCTAACAACACAAAGGTTATGGGTTCAAATCCCATGGAATTAGGATTGTGGATCCTTCCCTCTACTGTGAGTCATTTTGAATAAAAGCATCTGATAAATGAATAAAATGTTAGATGAATGATTAAAAGAAATGGCGGATTTCCAACAAAACTGCAAACTGCCCCTAAGGTTAATGAATTGTGTTAGGGCATCCACCCCCCCCGTCAGGGTTCTGCCCGGAGCCTTGGCATCAGGCGAGGGCCTCCGCCTTGAGCTCCATGGCCAGCAGGGGGTGCGCCGTTTTCCTGTCTGCAAGGCCGGCTTTAGGCCCAGCCCACAGTCAGTTTTCGTCTTTGTAAAATTTACATTCGGCTCAAAGGGCAGACGAAACAGCGTCATCTGGTCTTCCAGTCATTTTTGCATCCCGTTTATCTCCATAATGCTACAAGAATTCCGGTATTATTTCTCACTACAGATTACTTTAGATCTTTTAGGGATTGTAGTCTGCAATCTAAAACAAATGACAGCAAACACAACGACATAAAAGTAATCAGATCATGTGTGGGAAGCCGCTGCCCCTCCCCCCACCCCCACCTTGTTAAAATAATTCAGATAATGGGATCCATAGAGACAGACACATACTTACTAAAGTATTCCGGCAGTCAGGCCTGGTTTTGGGCCAGTGATATGTTAACATGTGTGATCTTACCAGGAGAAGTCATTCATAGAGGCATATTTACAGCTGTATTATATGGACGAGTTCCTTTTGGGCCAGAAGTTGTCTTTGTCTTTTTCACCATTGAAGTAAATCAGGTATCTGCAGGTTTCTTTAGTCTTGAGTGACCCCACCCCCCACCCAGTAAAAATGGAGTAGATACAAATGCTCAGCAAAAAACATGGACATGTGTGAAGTTTTCAATACATACTTCTAGGCTCCTCATGAGCTCTGGAGCAGCACTCTGCAGACAGGTTTGTGTCTGAAACGGTAGTCACATTACTCCTGGCAAACAGCGAGCCATTTCGGTAGCAGTGAAAAGCTCCCACTGGCAGTCAGGGGCAGCGGTGGAAGTGTCACGGTTTGGAGAAGCTTTGCTTCCACGGGACCTGGAGCACTTGTCATCTTTGAAGGATCCATGAATTCTGCTCGGTACCAGGAAATTCGATGTCAGACCGAAACAGTTTAGTTAGTCTAAATCGGAATGGCTGAAGTACACGAGAGTTAGTCCTAGACTGACATGAATGGCATGAACCAGAAGCCATCAAGATAGTGAGATGGGATCTGTAGTGAGCAGCAGACACTAACGAGACCCCCTAATGGGAGGAAGAGGAGGGTCACCTTCCTCCAGGTGGCCGTGCGCCCATGGGAGGGGACTGGTCTTTGCTATCTGAATAACGTAGACACCGAATATTAGCTCATGTGTGTTGTGCTGAATGCAATCTTCAGTTTTTGAAGATGAACATGAATAAAATAATGTGGGCTCACGTTTCCCTGTATTATAAATGTAGCAACAACAATAATAATAATAGTTGTTGTTTCTCGCTTATCGTTATGTCATTATTTGAAAGATGTTCTTGCGTATGTAGGTGCATGGACGGAAAACTGTGAAAGAATTCCTTTCAAGCAAACACAAAAAAAAAATCAACCTACTTCTTTGTCATTTTGTAAAACAAGTAGCCTTTTACAAATGTGACGGTCCTCCTTTGGCCTGGGGTCGCAATTTTCACGGCTGCACCAAAACAGTCGCTGTTCGCAGCTCCGAAGCTGTTTGGTGTGTTTTGTCATTTAAATGGACCTTTGAAATGGCTGGATGCTTTTTTCTGTTTCTGAAAGAGGATATTATGGCAGGGGAATATCGCGGATTTTATTGGGATGCGAGGAGGCAGTATACACAGAATGAATTCTTGGATTTGGTGAAGGTGTCAAATTCGCTGAAGTAACTATACTTACCAGACGCTACGTATTTAAAAAACGGGGAGAGCCAAAGGGCAGAATTCGCACGCTGCGCACACGGTGTTGAGCGTGCGTTAAGCCACATCTTTAGCGTAAATGCATGTAGGTAAACTGTTAAAGACAATGTGCCGATCCAGCCCCCTCCCCCTCATTATCACAAACAAAAAGGGGTTGCCATAGAAACCATATAGTTGCCTGAAGTCAAACTAAAATCCTATTTCCAATATGTGTTTATATTTAGAATATTGTTCTCGAAGGGTTGACTATCAGATGGCGTTGGGAGACCTTGTTTAATTGTCTTCAGGCGGTTACGGCTTTGAGATGTAATCTTTGCCGATATCGCGCGACTTTTGGAGGGGCGAAGAACAGCTTGTCGCTTTTGAATGCTCATGTCTTTCCAGGCCAGCCGGTGCAGCGGGCTTGGCACTGACCCTGTGCTGGTTTTCGGAGCGGATTCAAGGTTCCCTCGTTAAAAGAAGGTGTGGGGAGGAGTAGCCTGGTGACAGGGCTTGTGTCTGTGACCCGACCAGATGACCTCTGATCACATCTGAAATGATTCGGATGTGAGCTGGTACAGCAGCCCGCCAAGCTCAGCATGAAGTGCGGCAGTCCGTTTCCGTCAAGCACTTTAACACTGAATGCTGGGGACAGTGGGTCGAAATTACAGCTCTTAACGTTAACACTGTTTGTGTGTGTGTGTGTGTGTGTGTGTGTGTGTATTCATTAGATTCTCTCCCTGTATGTTTTTCTGTATTCTGTGCATGTGTCCATGAGTTTGTGTCAGACTGTCTGTGCTCGCTGTGAGTCTCCGTGCTCGCTGTGTGTCCGTGAGTCTGTCTCTGTGCTCGTTGTGCATCTGTGAGTCTGTCTTCGTGTTCGCTGGAGTCTGTTTCTATGCTCACTGTGAGTCTGTCTCTGCTCACTGGGTGTCTGTGAGTCTGTCTCTGCTCACTGGGTGTCTGTGAGTCTGTCTCTGCTCATGTCCCACTGTCTTTGCTCACTGGGTGTCTGTCCGTCAGTCTGTCTTTAAGTCTGTTAGATTGTCTGCACACATTGTGTTTGTCTCTGCGCCTGTCTCTGCATGTGTCAGACTGTCTGTGCTCTCGGTGTATCTGTGAGTCCATCTCTGTGCCCGCCCTGTACACTCCCGCTCCTGTGACGCCCGCCTCTATGTCTGCACACGCACGCCCCCCGCAGTCTGAATGCGTGTGCTCCGCCTTTGTGCATCTGTGCTGCCGCTCCTGTATTCTGAGTAGGTGTGTATGTGTAAAAGGCAGCACTAGAAAGTGTGGAGAGCCACAGCTAACAAGATCGCATCCAGGGTGACTAACAAGCTTAACATGAGCGTGGCCACATTCGCCAGCGCACTGCGCCGAGGGAGAGTCCTTGCCGGCTTGAGCAGCACTGGGGCCAGGCTCTGGGCTGCTACTGAACACACACTCTCTACATTTCACCGAAGCTTGTGGCGGTTAACCCCTGTGGGATGTGCTCTGCGGTTCTTGATAATACTCAGTCTAGCAGGGATGCGAGTGAATTTATGGCTGTCTTTTCGCTTAGTATGGATGGCGTCACTAGTAGGTGAATCCATCAAGGGCCCCTGGTTCTGGGACAGGAAGGCTACTTTGCGAGTTAAGTAGGTGACGAACGATGACTGTAAATCGCTGTCAGCAGAAGTAAATCTCTGTCACTCATGTCATTTTGTCAAGCCCTTGGCTCAAGGGCAGGAATCGCGAATGGAAGCGGCTTCGCAGACTGCTGGTGTACCTGTGACTCGTCAGGGTGTCACACACGCACCATATATCTGCGGTATGACAAGGGTTATGCGGTATGGAAAGATTTGGGCTCTGCAGATAAACCTTAGAGTTCACACAGGAGTGAAGCGTCCCTGCTCAGCTTGTGACATCCTTTAGTTTTTTCCCGTGATCCTGGGAGCCACCTGTGTTGCTTAGTTTCGTCCCAGGTCCAAGTGTCACATGGCGCTCTGCCATTCGGGGGCGGAGCTATTTATTGTTTTAATGTTCAGGATGCGTGTGCGTGCTCTGGTGTGAGTCACTCACCTGGGCTCCAGGGATCCGGATGCTGAGCCATGCAGTTCGGCACCCTTCCCCCCACCCCCCGTTATCTGATCAGACTGAGACAGCATGGTAGCTTTCTTGGTGATGAAGCCTTTCACTGTTTGAGAAGCAAAGTTGCAAATAGGTCATTTTGGAGGCAGCTGTCAGCGTTGGGAGTTTTGGGTTTTTTTCAGCGAGGAGGAACCACACTTGTGAAGCAGGTATTGAATCATGTGGTACTGCTCTGATGGTGAAGATCCAGTGGATCATGTGGCATGCCTTTCATCCAATGTCCCATCCTGGTTAGTCCGTTTTGAACTCTTTTTGTCATTACTGGATTCTGCAAGGAAAAGTAATTCCAAAACCTAACGATGGGGGTTTAAGCCAAATTTGTCAGTGATAATGAGTCAGAGGTCCAGCGTTCCCCAAAAGTGCGGGAAGCATAGGTATGTCGGGTACAGCACGTGTGCAGCAACACGCTCCCCGGGCAATCTCGGTCAGGGGGGTCCTGAGTCACGTGGAGCAGATTGTGACATATCTGATTAGGGGCTATTTTTGAGTCCTAAGGAGGCGTGCCCCACCCTTCAGACTTGATGACATTGCGGTCAAGTTGCCGTTGGGCGATTCGCTGTCAAAATGGATTCCTGCACCCAATTGCACTTAGAGTGATTACGGGGCTGCCCTTTGTGCCTGGCAGTGACGGGGGGGGGGGGGGGTGCTGCGCGAGGTGAGATAAAATCTATGTGGTATTATTAATGACAGTAATACAGCCCCCCCGCCATCACCCGCACCCCTGCCATTTTCTCTGGTGACCTCAATGTCAATGTCAGTCACTGGTAGCAACAGGGGCATCATGACCAACATGGTCATCATACCCCCCCACCCATCCCCAATCTCTCACCTTTTTGTGTCCAGGCAGGGTTCAATTACCACAGCCTGGTCGACCCCCGACCCAGCCCCCTCCCAGAGAGAGAGCTCATCTTCGACCCCTCGTATGGACAGAGCGAGCAGGTCAGGCTCCTTCCCCCAGGCGTACTTCACCCCAGGGGATGTCACTGCATAGTCCACAGAGAGTCTCAGGGTCCACAAAAGGCACTTCTGTGGCTTGTGAGATGCATCAGGCTGCGGCATTACATGCGACAGAATATCAGGTTCGTTAAAGTATGCCATTGTATCGCAAGAGGAAAAGGGGAGAGAAAAACTCCACTTTTAGGAATTCCAGATCGGCAAACAATTACCCAAATGGGAAATTTAAAAGCAGTATCTCTGGGATCAGAAAGCTTTTTCCTTTAGCAGTCCTGGCGGAGTGATCTCCCTCGTTTGGCAATTGATTGGCCATTCCCACTCTAAGCCCCGCTCGATGGCCATTAAGCCGCCCTCGTCTCTTAATCGTGGCACAGATATGCTTAATTTCTGTGTGAGCTGCAGTGTTTTCACCGGCTCACAGGGTGCCTTTGGTGAGGGCCGTCACCATGTGGCTTTGGGTGAACCATGAGCACAGCTCGGTCATTTAATGAAATGCCTGTGGGCTCCCCGATGGCCCTGTCCACAGGAGGAAGAGCCCCAGGGATAGAGGGAGAAGCAAGAGTCAGCCACGCTGACCGTATGCTCGCTATTGGGTCAGGGATAAGCTGTGAACTTGTAAACTCGCCGAGGGTCCCCCCCCCAGTTGCGAGGGAGCACGACATTGGGCCCCAGAAGCGCCAGCGGGTGTGGCAATCAGATGCCCCTTGGATTTTCTGGCTGCACTGGGTTCATGGTGAGGTACAGCAGAAGCCGGTCCCATCATGGATGCTTTCTGTCCGCTTTTGTTCTTTGCAGATGTCTCAACTTTGGATGGCTAAGGAATGCCAGCAGTCTGTCCATTTTCCAACCCCTTTTACTGGCCATAATTGATGGGGGCAAAGAGGGGACTGGCCAGAGCCTATCCCAGGTAGCATAGTGCGTGCATGAGGCTGGGGAACACTGGTATTTTTTGGATTTTCTCCTACAGGCCAAAGGAGAATAGCTTGGTAAAGTGGGTGCAACATCACCCATTGATTGAATGATTGTGATTATGTGCCCTGTGACAGATGGGCATCCCTGCTAGGGTGTCCCCTGCCTGAGGCACCAGGCTGCCTGGCATAGGCTCTATCTATCCTCCAGGTATTTGGAAGATAGATGGATGGATGGATGGATGGATGGATGGATCTGTATTTGTGTATGTGTAATTCTGTCAGGTAAATAGCTGTAAAAGAACAGAACCTCCACATCATATTCCAAGTTTGACAGCAGGGGAAGACGGTATTTTTACATCCCTCCAAATTGCCATCCAAGTGCTTCTGAGGTGGATGGTGCACCTTTCGCTCGCTCGGCTGAATTTGCCCCAGCTCTCACCCAATTTTTTTTAATGTATCTTCATGACTACATCACCCTTTTGTGAATCAGCCCTTCGTATGTGTGTGTGCCCCTCACATGTCATCATGAGCAGACATAATGAGCCCTCCCCAAATTACCGAGCGGGGGCCCCGCATGTCCCCAAGCAGTGTCTCTCGCTTCTTGACCTAACAAATTGAGCAGTCTATTGTGGTACGGACCCGTCTGCCGCAGCGCAGCGGTACCGGTCCGCTCCCCTGGACAGCTGGCTACGCGGGGATATCCCTGACCATTAGAGCTCATTAGAGCCTGCCGGGCACTGGGGAGCCGTCGGCCCTGCCTGCCTGCCGCTTGCTGACGGCGTCCGCCTCACTCCCAGGCTGAGTGATGGGCTGAACTGGCGTACCAGCTCCAGACCGAGATAACGAGGCCACGGCGACACTAGGGCTCCCGTTGACGTGGGCCGTGGCCCCCGCCGTCCGGCTGCGACGTCGCCTCCTAGCGCTGCGCACACTGAAACGTGCTAAATTGGGCCTCCTTTCTGGAAAGGAGGTGTCAGGATCCGCTGGCCCCTGTCGGGGGGCCACCATCAATGCGCTGTGCTTACAGGAGTGGCCCTAAACGTGTAACTTCGCAGGCTGACCCATGGGGGTCGATGGCGCAGTTTATAAATGACCCATGTGTTCCGTGGCCACCAAGTATCTCATGCCTGCTGTTTATTTCGGAGTTTTAACCTCGAGCCCTAATGAAAGTTGCAGGTCCATTCTTGGTTGAGCCCTTTCTCTCCATCTGCTAGGTGCTTGGAGCTCAATGTGTGGCAATGTTGGCTGGGGGGGGGGAGCTGACCTCGAGGTGAGGTTGGAGACATTCCATTCAGGCAGGCTGTCCGCAGGCTTAGTTTGGGCCGTGCCGGTTTTTCTCCTGATCCCAAGCCTTGCCTTCCCGTGCTCTTCAAACCGCGCTCACCATCCCGATCTTGAGTATCTCCCCCAGGAGAGCCCATCTCCCCCAGTGCTCATCATCCTGGGACCTAGCCCTAAGCGTCCCCCCCCACATCCCCCACCACCTCCACCTCCAATACACCGAGGAGCAGCCGTGGCCTAAGTACCCAGGCTCCCTGCAGGGCCCACCGCACTATACTGGGGCCCAGCTGAAATTCCCCACAGGCACCGGGCTCCGAGCTGTGCCTAGTAAGAGAAGGGTGATCCCAAGAGGCTCCAGTCTTGGCGTCTCCACCTCCAGGCTGGGCCCCGGGCATGTTTAATAGCCCCATCTAAGCAGCGTGATCCTGGACTGACGCGCCCCCACCCCCACTCAACCCTCATCCTGGACAATTCATTAGGCTGCCATGGTGGCTGGAGGAGCTATTGTCGAGGGAGGAATAGGTCCCCTGGCTCCTCCTAAAGGATCCAGACCGTGTCACGTCGGTAGAGCTTGGAGCGTAACCCGGCTTTACGACTCAGAGCTGGACGAAACGAGAGGGACGTTTACTCGATAAAACATGCAGTCGCAAAGCCTGACTCTCATCTCATCTTTCGCAAGGGAGAGGTGCCTCATGTATAGTGACATTACTTACTTACTGTCTGTAGCTGGCGAGTGTGAGCAGGAAGCGTGAGAATGAAGTTGCTTATTGCTGATCCCTACCCCTCCCTAGCTGAGAGATTACCGGTTGGGACGTAGCGCTTCCCGGAACTGTGCTCTAGCCCTGATGTGTGTGTGGGGGGGGTGCCTAGAGTCTGCAGCTAGTCTCTTTCCATGGACACTACCTTTTTAATCAATGGGCTGGGGGAGGTCCCCATCAAAGAGGAGGGTCAGCCGCGTTTGAAGTTATGGATTAGCGTGCTCCTTTGGAATCCTCACAAACTGGTTATGTAGCAATTGTGTGTGTGTGTGTGTGTGTGCGCCTGTGTGTGTGTGAGAGAGAGAGAAAGCAAGAAAGAGAGACAAGCCACAGCCCAGAAACTTCACACATGGAATGGGCTGGATTGGATCCGAGTATATCGGGTTGCAAATCCGTTTGAAAACCTCACATAATAATTTATCCATTCTGCACTGGTAATGAGCCTGTCTGCTATCAACTAGCTTAGGCATTTAGCATTTAGCTTTTAGCCTGTAGCCTTAGGCTCCAGGCAATGATGAGGAACATTTTACTGTCGATTCTAAGGGTATGCAGTTTTTCCATCCAGTACGGTGTTTCCACGGCTAGTGTGGATTCATAGTGGAACCATTTGGCTTCCTCTCGCATTCGACCCCAGAAGACGCACATCCAGAGCCATTATCGCGGTGTCACCAGATTGTTGCGGGGAATCCGACTTAGAGACGCATTTTTTCAACATCATGGCTGCACCAAGAGATGGGGCCCTGTCTGAGGCTTTGTGCCGAAGGCACAGGCTATGCTCCGACATGCTTTCCTAAGAATGGAATCCATCTCCTGGGGCTTGCTGCTATCGCGGCTGGCACTTTACCGAAGGTCTTTTAAATCTACTTTAGTGGACTGGAATCCGTTACCGGATCTATTGTTTCAACTAGTGTCAAACTGAGAATTTTCCCGCAATCAGTGCTGACCTGATTACTGGCGTGTAATCGTTAGATACTAGGGCCTGTAAAGCGAACGATGAGGATGGCCATGGGATGCCTCTGAATTTAGGTTCCTCAAAAACATGTCTATAATGGGCTCTGCCTATCTCCTGGACATTGACAAAATGAACAGCTCTGACGAGAGACAGGAATACAATTATGACAGATATCAATATGCGTCCACCGTCTCCACGGAGCCTGCTTCTCTTGCATATCCGTCTGCAATTAATGTGCACCCTGACAGATGGAAGTAAAAAGGGTGCCTGTAACAAAGAGCGAGAGAGGGGGAGAGAGGGAGAGAGAGCCATGCCACAATGTGTGAAGCGATGGCATCGGGAGGGGGGCCTCTCCCCTCTTCTCCATTTGTGGGGTGCCAGCTGGGCTAGGCAGCTCCTTGCAGGTACCATTTCTGCCTCGTGCGCACTCGCACGCACGCTCACACATACCACAACAATGACACGCATGGGAAAGTTTGTTTTTTTTTCCCTTTTTTGCCCCCTCCCCTTCTTTGTGTTGAATTTGGCTGGTTTCGCTAATGCAGGCCAATAACATTCTCAAATGTATAAGCGAGGCAGCAGAAGGCCAGGCCCTGCTTTTAGCTTTTCCCGGAAATGTCCTTCTGCAGGATACTTGCCGTAATTGGAGGGAAAACGGAGTAGCGCAGTGCGTGCTTTCTTGTGTGCCCATGGGTTTTTTTTTTTTCACGGGTGGGGGGTCAATTTGATGTGGCTTGTGGGTTGTAAAAAGTCATCGGGGCAATGACAGACAAAAAAACAAGTAGCGTTTTATCATGTGGGTGCTTATATGTAATTTAGGGACGCCAGCCACGTGTGCGAGCCCAGCTCTCGATCGCAGAGGCTGCCCTCGGGGCTCAGGCACGCTGTAAACGCGGAAGCCCGCCTCTGTTCCCGGTAAGGCCTAAGCGCGGATGATGGAACTCGAGCAGACAGGTTGACGTCTGGCGTGTAAGCTGCCCGGGGGGGGTCAGTGAGGGACAGCCCCCCTCCCCCCACTCCTCGCTCTGACAGGCGGGTGGGCAGATGCAGTTGTCGTTTGTATGTTTTGATTGTTACTTGGAGGCACCGGAGGGAAGCTTTTGGTATGATCCAATTATTAGGCTTATTGCGGCACTTCAGGTAAGCTGAATCTTCCGCCAAGGAAATGAATATCGCAGTGGAAATGGGATCTATGCCACCCCTGTTTACCCGGCGAACTTATAGAGCGTGTAGGCGAACCATAGGGCATGTGTTTGCAATTGGTGACGTTTGGGTCACCTTGGTGCATTTTGAATGCTGGCTCTTTCCATTGACAGGAAGGTCTGTTTAATCTGTCGGCCTTTGGGGAACAGTGCTAGGCGCACCCAGGCGCGTGTTCCGTTAGATGGCATCAGATGTCTATGATGGCGTCACTGAGAATATTTAGATTCCACAAGGAGCCACACTTCGGGAGTCGTGACCTGTTTGAACTAAGTCATGGCGGCGTCAGTGTTGACAGGAAGTGACAGTTTAGTCACTGAGAACCGGCAGAATGTCCGTAGTCTTTGGTTGCCTCCACGTTCTCCCATCTTTGAGATTTGTGGAAATGGCACTGATGATCAGCAGTTGTTTGCAGCACTTTGGGTGCCCATATTTAGTAGTTTTTTTTTTCTCTTTTTTTCCCCCTGCCCACTGTGATCCCGGCTCATTGGAGGTGTCTGGTTTCTAGCCACACGGAGACCTTGTTGGATCGCAGCAGCTGTGATTGACGTCTCCGCTCGGGTTTTTGGAAAGCGTGCGAAATAAGAAAGCCATCATATGGTCTGGCAGATTTTGGGCAGAGAACCAGGGATGGCAAATGTGCTCATCGCAACAATTCAATCTGCTCCCATAATTCTACAACTTTAAGAGACAGACAGAAAGGAATATTTTAGGCAATTAAGCTGGCCAGTTATTATCTGGAGCCCCAGCGACTGTGAAGGAATCTTTACTGGGGAAAGAAAAACTACCGGGCGGATGAAAGGAGAAGGGAGCATGAAAAAGAGGGGTGAAGGAACGTGAAAGAATGTTATTCTGCCAGAAGCATGCATATAGTTCATGCTGTCTCCAGTGAAACATGTGCCTATTTACTGGTTAAAAGTGGGCTCTTGGTAGCTGTGTGACAGTCAGCACTATTTGCAGAGAATGAGTTGTTGTTGAAGGAGTGACCAACACCTATTTCCTGTCTTTCCCGTTGGCAGGAGAAGAGGTATACACTGATGATGGTGGACCCGGATGCGCCAAGTCGCTGCAACCCCACTAAGTCCCACTGGAGGCACTGGCTGATGGTGGACATCATGGTGAGTGCCCCAGTATGTGGCAGGGTCTGGCTCAAGACCCACGGAGGCTTCACCAGAGTTAAGGTCCAGGGATTGTTTGTCATAGAGGCAGGGGAGTATATTAGGGCAGGGCTGAAAACTGATTGGCCCCTGGAGTGCACCCTCCTCTGTCACTCACCTCATCTCATTGGCTAATGATAAGATTAGCCCCTCTATATGAATAATGCCCCCTGTTATTCCGCCCACCTTAAGAAATCCTTGAATCGCCCTTGTACAGAAGTGTGCATGGGGGGAGTATGAGCAAATGAGGTCTGGGGATCTTTCGGCAATCTCATTTTATCGGGGCCCTTAGCCCTGTCACTAAAGCAGTCATTCAGATTGTACCCTGGGGGTTTGAGGTGCAGGTCCGACGTCAGCTGAGATCCCCCCCGAAAGTGTGTGGGACCCCGAGGGGAACTGAGTAGTCTACGCTTGCCGCACATGCTGGCTGGGCGTTTAGCAGGAGACCACCCTGCTCACCAAACACAGATGTATTTAAAAATCACTGACTTGGCAGGGGAAGCTCTTCACATAATGTTCTAGATAACAAGAAAAAAAACACACTGCTGTTAAAAACACTTTGGGGAAAAAATTGTGAATTTCCCCACTCCCTGTGTGCCTCGCACTCGTGTTTCCGATTCGTTACATAATTACGGAATAAAAATATCGAATTAGTCATCGTGCCTGCCACTTTGGAAATGTTTCGAATCGCTCTTGCCTCTGTACGGGAGGCTTGCTGTGTCTGAGCAACGCTGTTTGATCAGCGTTTTATTGGTTTAATATTGACGTTTCCTGTGCTGTCGAGGCCAGCCCCCCCGGTGGATGGGATGTCGTGCCTGAGATGCGAAGCATCATCAGATATATTTTAGTGTGGGATGGTGGACCGCACTCTTTTAAGCGGCAAGGACAGTCTGAGAGCTCTGGGTCAGAGGCACACAGGGCATCTGGGAGGCGCCGGACGGTAGTACGCAAAACCGAGGCTGTTCCTCAGCGCCGCGGCACCCCTCGCTTCTCCCACCCGGTCGGGAGGTCTTGGCAGAGCGTCTGGCCCTCATCTGCTCCCCGGGAGGCCCCGGCTCACCCCCCCCCACCCCCGCTCTCGCGTTCCCGCTCCCCTCCATCTCTCCTCATGTTTCGCTTCCCATCCGGGTGCCGGGATCTGTTAGCGCATTTCGACACCAGCCTGTGTTTTCACGCCAGTATGTGTTTGGTTGTTGATTGCCTCTAATATTCCAACCATCCTGGAGATGGAGGGGACATTCCGACCAGAGCCCGTGGTTCCGAGGCTGAGATTCCGAGGTTCTGAGGAGATGCAGGACTCTTAAGGGTGACTTAACTGCCGCAGTTTCACAGCTTTACATTAGAGTGTCCAGGTAATGGATTGATAATGAGGTAGAAAGGATTATTCTTGAGAAATTTTACACAGAAATCAACAAAGGCAATAAAAGCAGTACAGATACATAATAAATAGATACATAAAACCTATCCTTCATTTTTTCTTTTGTTATTTGTTCTAGTTGTTATTTATAAAGTGAACTTTAAGGAGAGGGTGTCAATGTATTCTAAGATGATCATTATGTTTGTTTGTTTATTTATTTATTTAATAAAATTTGCATTAGCAATTGGCAACTCCGTGGTGATCACGTCCACAGTTTCACCCCTCCCCTTGAACATAGGTCCTTGTTTATTTATTTATTTATTTATTTTTTGTCTGAAGTCCAAGTCTTCCTGCTGACTAGCCAGTTCCACAAGTAAAGAACAGGGTGTATTTCAGGACACTCAGATGGACAGCGTGTCTGCTGCCATTCAGTGTTCTATCGCTGTGAGGGCGTCGACGAGGAAGGCCCATGCCACGATTGGTTGCTGCAGCACTGTGTTGACAGTGCCGGGGATGGTGGTTGGTCAGAGGGGTTAATGAGGATTCTGAGTGATATCTGTCCCTTGTGGGAGGTGTTTAATTGCTGGTAATGGACGAATGACATTCTTTGACCCAAGTATAGTTCTGGCAGTTGTGAATGTGTTGAATTATCGCTAAATCCCTTTGGGCGAGCATTCTAACATTTTAATATCTGTTAGTTGACAATCTGAATGTCCACAGGGTTGCTCCTTTATTTAAGATTCACTTTCTTTTTTCTCAAAACTATTACCGCCATTTCTAGCCAATCACACAGCTCCTCTTTGTTCTCCGGTGAACCTGTGGAGCATGCCATCGATGCTGGGGGGGGAGGGGCACCATGAAACCACGAGGGATGGGAGACTCATCGGTGACCACCAAGTCTCTCTTTGGGCCGGATGATTAAAAAACAAGTGGAGTGGTTTATTAAGCAATAGTAAGTAACTTTTGATATATGAGTATTATCTTCATCATCCAACTGCCTGACAGCATCGCCTTTTTAAAAAAACAATTAGGGGGGATTTTCTAATGTTCCGAATTTGCATTTAACAGCTAGGGGAATGCACTTGAGATTTAAATGAACCATTGTAGTGGTTTATATAAAGCGAGAATCTAGGGAAGCTGTGCATTATATATTGTGACTTGCTCATGGCCAGTGGTAGCTGTATGTACTGTGGGGGAAAATTAGAGTATGCTTGAATTTTATTAGAAATTTAATGGCTGTGAAACTTACAAGTCAAGTTTAAAAATCTTGATTTACTGATAGATGTGGAGGGCATTTTTTGTTTATGGTCTGCTTCTGTCCAGTTATAAAACAACCTCCAGCATCTACTCATAGTATTTTAAAAAATATATAAGACATGCCGTGATTTAATACCGTATGTATGTAAAATCCTTCCCCTTTATTTGCAGACACCTCTGTGCACACTGGCAGCCTATGAGTAAGAAGCGCATCACTCACCATCATCCTTTAAAAGCTTTGAATGGGCAGATTCAGCTCTGTTTCGGGTTACACTTTGATATAAGGTGGTTCTCATCATTCATCCTCCATCACTGATCTACTTTTGAACTTATGATGATGGTACAAACCATTTGTCTTATTCTATCAATTATAAATGAGTTTGCATTAAAAAAAATAAATAAAAAATGGCCGTCACTCCAAGGGGTCTCCAACCCCAGAATGCAGGGTGCCTTATGGGAGATCCGCTTTGTGTTCAGGGCCTGGCTGAAACTCCACTACCTGTTACTCTGTTGGGTGTGTGCACTCTCCACTGGGTCTGCCGTACATACAGCAGTGGGCCGAACTTCAAGGTTCCCATTTTCGTCTCACGGCGGATGGCTGAGGCGAGCCCTGCTCGTTTTCCCAGGATAGCCAGATGCGTTGGGATAAAGACATCGCTCCGACTCCCTTCCACATATGGGCCCTCGCCTGCCGACCAAACGGTGAGACTATCGCTTTGCATTTCCTGCCAGTGTTGGTCAAGGTTTTAGTCCCCCTCCCAAATAAGACACTACCCCAGTTCCTGTGTTTCGCCAGTCATTTGCCCTACTTCCCTTTTCTGGGGGCTGACAGCATAACCTTCTTGGCTCCCAGGTGGACATGGCGTGCTGGGACTGAGCAGCAGTGCGTCAGCTGTGCAGAGCAGCGCTTATGGAGACACGACCGCGTGGCAGAATGTCTGGCCGTTCAGGGCTGAAACCCTATAAAGCCGCAGATGGTCCAGAACTGAAACTCATGCTTTGCTTGACCTGCATCTTAATTAACAAACCATAAAGCACCAGGATTTCCAGGCTCTCAAACTTCCAAATGGAATGAATTTAGATGGTGTGACAGTCACCCCCACCGTGTGTGCACTATGATGTTCAGGTCAGTCCAGATGTATCATGGTAAAATAACAAAATCAAAATGGTGTCCTGATTATTAATGCACACCACAATGGATTCCTGTAGCAGGTTATTCTATGCATTGATCAAAACTTACGATGAAGAACGAATGCTAAACTACAATGCTATTCAAATTCAGATATTGCTGTTGTCAAGCTACTCCTTTTTTATTGGTCAACAGTGTCATTTATATTTATCTTTATTTATCAGACAATGCTGGCCATGATGACGCCCGAGTAATAGTTTATTACAAACATTGAAATAATATTTTTAAAACCAAGGTTTTTATGATAATGCCACATGCTAGACTTCTGGTGCAATAAACTGTCATTGTATAGGCCTAGTCTCTGTCAAATTGCATAATTTAGTATTAAATCTCTGGACCATTATTGTTTGAATAATTTGCAAAAATCTGAAAATGGAGGTTTGATCCTTTTAGCCAGATAGCCAGGGTATGTTGACCATTTCTGGAGCGCTCACATTACTGTAATTTGGTGCATGTTGTTTGCTAGTAGGTCTGACTGTTTTGCATAATCTTAAAATTCGATGGACTGCGGCCCAGCTCCACTGTGCTGTGAAATTGTGAAACTGTTACACCCCCCCCCCTTTTTTTTCTTCAACATATTGACATGAAACTTGCTACCATTGACCGTGCCCTTTTTTGACACTTTTTTTTTTGTAAGTGGCCGTGACACTGGATTAATGACAGTGGTGAAGAATACGGTGCCTAGAAATGTCAGCCGAGCAATGGGGGGGACATGGATTGCAGTGGATCTGAGGAGATGTGTGGTGGGGGTGAGCGATACGTGGTGAGCACAGCCTCCCGGCGGCCATGTTGTTTACTCGCCGCTGTCGATTTCGACAGCCGGCAGGGAAGACAGCAGCTTCGGTTTCCAGGTTTTCCAAGCCGCTCCTGGGCAGCTGCCAGGAGAAGGGGCAGCGCCGCAAAAACGGCAAGCGCCTTCCCTTCAGGTCATGTGAGCGATTATATAAGGTGCTGCCCCAGTGTGGGGCTTGGGACCTTGGCAGGGCTCTGAAAGCATCGCAGATTCTTCCCTTATATCTTCATGTTATGTGTGTACATATATATATATATATATATATATATATATATAGATATAGATATAGATATAGATATATATATATATAGAGAGAGAGAGAGGGAGAAAGAGCTGCAAAATGTCAGAAATCCATAGATTCATTTTACCAGATGTAGATGATGTGGAAAAAAATGGAAAATATACAATATACATTAACCTCAGTTTTTTGCAAGTTGCATAATACGTACTTGTATATTAATTTATAGCTGAAAATCGCATATATTACACATATAGTGAGGATAACTCATAATAAGCCTTGCTGTTTCCCGCCTGGGTGATTTTAATTAGTTGACGGAAGCATTTATGAGAGTAAGCAAACAGCTTATGGATGCTGGACGCACGTGTTTCCAGTGAGTGACCTTGCTTAGGTGTACTTCAGGGCTCTCTCCCGAGACCAGCCCACAGCTTTCTGTTCATGTTTCCCCTGGCCCTCCATGGTTAAAGCACTCCAATATCACAGTGCTCATTAAGTAAATATCCTGCAGGCTTTAACGGATGATCCTCTGCAGTTTTGTCAGGGTGCATAGTGGAAATCGACTGAGTTACATCCAAGTGCAGCACTTTATTTGATTTAACCATGCTGTTCATTTTATTTACTTTACTTTCTACATGCCTGAAACCCACCTGCCCCTACCTTATCTCTGAGTGGCCTGAGTTCACTGTTACTGAGCATTTCCGCAAAAGTCAGCTTGTGTCTCTTTAACTTTCACCTTCCAGTTATTCTTTGCTCGACAATCTGTAATAGTAGAAAATGTGTTTCTGTCCTGTCAAAAAATCTCATATTAAGTGTAAATGTAACAGGATACAGTCTATTTGAATTCTGTACTGTCAATTCGATAAAGCAACGTGTGAATAAATGTTAAGCAATGAATTTAAGTGTTTCTCTCATTGACAGTTGTGTCTCTGTAAAACTTCAGCCATCAAGATGAAAATATAAATAGCCTGATAATCCTGAGATCTCCTTTGTCCCCTTTGCATGGTGGTCAGTAGATGCCCCCTCACTCTGACCATGACTCAGTGCCTACCGGTCTCACCGCACAGTTTCCAGTCATTTTCAGTTGCTTATGCTTGTAAAGTTGCTCTCCTGCATCTTGTCTTTTGGTTACTTGGCTAGGCTCTGTTTGGTTTGTGACCTGTCCCTCACTCGGTTACCCACTCACTCATTCACTCAGTCAGTCGTTCGCCCGCTCACTCACTCATCTGTACATTCACTCACCCATTCAATGACTCACTCACTTGCTTACTCACTCACACAAACTCTCATTCTCTCACTGTATTTTTCCTCCTTTTTACTTACTGTTTCCACATACCCCTATGTGTCTTGGTCCTTCCGGGCTGCTGGCCTCCCAGTATTTACACGTTTATCCCTGTATATCTGACCTCGGCTTCTCAGAGAGCTGCTGTACATCCTCCTCACATGGCGAGGGCACAGGGAGGTTTCATCTTCCCTTTTTACAACTGTATTTGTGCTGGTAGCAAGTTATCCAGAAAGAGGCCAGCATGTGAGATTGTATTTACAACTGCCATCCCCTCAAGCAATGCCCACGAGCATAGAATCTTATTCTGAATAAGATTTTAGACTTTAAATTAGCTACCGTTTTAGTTACTGGGCACTCACAATAAACCCATTAACGAGGACTGTGGGTCTGCGGGAGGACTGTTGTTTATTTTTTTAAATTTATCGCATCTCAGTGCGACTCCACCAGCCTTTATTCTCCGGCTGAGCTGCCGAGGAGAATAATTGCAGCAGATGGTAACAAGGTATCGCTGAGATTTTGCGTGTCGAGCGAACTAAACTTATATCCACTAGTTTGCCGCTCACCCGGGTGACCCCCCCCAGCTTGAGTGCAATTCAGGATTCCCTCCAGCCCTGAATTATTCTCCCTCTCTCTCTTTTTCCCATCAATCGCGGACAGTTTCAGAGCTGCGTTCCAACAGCTTGCACCTATAGCCCCACTCAGCGTCCAGATTGCCTGCCACCCCCCCCCCCGCCATCCCCGTTTCCCTCCTGCCAGTGTCTTTAAGTGATGCAGATGTTTCTGTTTTGCTCTCGCAGTGGTAATTAAGAGCGGAGCCGTTGGAATTTGAAAAGCACAGTCTGCTTATGTAAATAACCTGCTAGCTGCACGCTTCTCCTTTGGTGTCCACGCCCCCGCCCTCCCACCAACTCTCTGGTTCGCGGCGCAGGGGACCGGCAGGGAGGGAGGGGTTACGCGCAGTTAAATCATTGTTAAAGATTTAATTAGAGCGCAGGCAGTTCTGTTTATGGGTTAACCCTTTAGTACAGACCGCACATCAAAGGGCGTTGAGGAAGGATGTACGGTTGCCCGCGTAAGTCATGCGTCCCATGGTAACAATAAAGTGATGTTGATGTTGACCAAAAGAAACGTGAGCGGAGATTGAGGCCGAGTGCATTAGATGCAGAAGGAGCATCATGAGGTGGATGACTTCGTAAAGGGCAAAAATGCAAGTAAACCGAGGGAAGGTCTGTCAGGAAGGATGGCCAAATGGAACCGGGAGAGCATGCATTGCTCATGTCATGGGGGTAGCACTTCGGTTTAGCAATTAGCTTCCGTGCACTGTCCGGATATAATCTGAATGTACCTTCCAGTCTCGTTAGAGGCACTGCTCCTTTAGCTTTTAGCCACAAAAACACATCATGAACTTGCTGAGCAAGTTCACCATTGGCCTTACCCAACACACCTCCGCCCTGGCGCTGTGGGGGCCGGAGTCGCAGAAAGGGAGAGCCTTGCTGTCCTGCACTGAGCTCCATGTGCATCCAGATGTTCCAGCTGCAGGTATTTCTATATGCACGGTGTTGCGGGCTGACAAGTATCTCCGGAGGTCACGGGTCGTTTATACTGCCGCCTGAAATGTGTTGAATAATGTCAGAAAAGGACAGAATTAAAAAAAACACTGAATAAAGATGAGATTGGATAGAGTTTTTAGCAACTGTTTGGCCGAGAAGAGTTTCACAAGTGCAATTAAGTTGCTAACCATTGGCCTGGGATTAATTAGCTGTAGTTAAATGATTGTCGTTTAATAGTCTGGTGCATGTTCTTCTTTTTCACGGCACGAGGATAGATCCCCTTACCGCGGGCACATTACGGGTGACCTCATGACCTTGGCGCTTGCCGAGCACGACCCCCTTCTCCCGAGGTCACCAAAAGGCAACGATTGCACGTCACATTTGGTGGCCACAAGGCCCTGGCCCGATCTGGCTGGCGTCTCCACGAAGAGGCTGCACTCCAGCGCCAAACAGTGGAGTCATTGTGACGACGCCATGCAGCTGCAACGCGCCCTGGCTGGGACCACCCCCCCCCCAAAGAGGCGGGCGTGTCAGACGTCAGGGTGTGTGCATGAGTGTGAGTGTGTTTTTTTAACTCTCTTCCACGATGGCTGCTTCTCATAGGGCGTCGTGAAAACAGGGAGGACTGCGGTGCTTTGTAAAGATATTTAAGACATTGTGACACTGTCGTCTGTAAAAATAAACCTGAACTCACTGGTAAGTCTCAGTCTACAGGGAGAACAGCACAAAAAAAACAGGCAAGACGGACAAAACAGCATTTTCCTGGTTTGTGCCGGGCACCACTCAGCTGTTCAGGCCTTACATACTGTACTTCTGGTAACGTTCAGTGAAATATGTGAGTTATGGTGCTAAAATTACAGAAGAAAATCCAGTATCATACTGAGTACTGTCTAAGAGTAAGAAGTCGCAAGTAATAGATGGATTTCATGTATACATTCATGCTTCTAGAGTACAACCACTCATTACCCCATAAATTAAATGTGCTTATGACCCATATTATGACATCATAAATCTGGTGTGATATCAAGAATCCATACAGGATATTGCCGATTGAGAGTAAAGAGAATCATTAGCATTCTGTACAATTAGTTTGCATTGCAGTTATCAGTTATGTCTGTGCGCCTGTCAGCTCTTCGTTAATGCAATTAACGATGGCCGCCCGTTTGTCTATCAAACCCGCAGTGTATCCTTGCCTCAGGTATGCCTGTGTGTTATATCACCGGCGCGGAGCATCATGCCATGCCGGGCTGGGGCGGCATCCAGCTGGGTTGCTGCATACCTGAGAGTAGGCCGGTGTCAGCCAAATTTTAGCCTGTTGCATTTTTAGGATCACGGAGGAATGGGGTGGTGATGGTTTAATCTTAGTGTCTGTAATTACTCGCTTAAATTAACCGTCGTGCTTTTTATAGCCTCTGTGTTGTCTGCATCTTTTCTTCAAATCTTAATGTCATACGTAGCTTCAGATAACAGAAATGTTTGGACTCTCATCCACTGTAAGTGGACTTTAGGTAGAATTTAATGTAATACATTCAGTCCATTGTTGTCCCGCCATTTCATTTGCTGTATCTGTTTATTTTTGAACACGCTTTTGCCTCAGTTCATTGTGAGCTATAGTGACCTCTGAGTCGCGCCATTTTCACGGGAAGGGTGTTGTGCTGTTTTGTTCAGTGCACGTAAGACCTGGACTTGGCTGAACTGGGTGTGGAAGCTCATTCTGTACAAGTCGTAGTTAGTATGTAACTGACCTCTCAGTTACCAGGGGAGGGAGTGATTGCAGGGGCGAGCGGAAGCCTGTCAGCTGTGTGCCGGGACCCTCCCGTCAGCCAAACAATGTTTTTTAAAGCAACATCCCCACTGTGCTTTAGATCCAGCATTATGGAGACCGCTGTTTTGGGCTTTCTGATCTTCCAACTGATGTCTCCAGACGAGGCAGCTTATTAACTGGTTTGTTTAAGTTAGGGTTATAAGTTGCGATGGGTTCCCTGCCTTGCGCCCATAGCCTCCGGGATAGGCTCCAGACCCCCTGCGACCCTGAATTTGACAAACGGTAACTGCAAATAGATGGATGGATGGTTATAAGTTAATTGGAAGGAAGTATGACAAGCCTCTGAAGGACACGGTGGGGGGCCTGGGGGGGTTCTGCATGGAGTCAGGGGGTTTTTCTTTTAAGCCAAAAGGAAGTAATCATGTGTGCTAAGGGACACACAGCAGTCTGAGCCACCATGGGTTAAAGTCCTGAAAACCCGCAAACTCAAAAATCCTCACTGACCAGCACTGGATCCCCCCCCCCCCCCACTTGCTGGACTCTCCCACATCATCTGCAGTCAATCCGGGGGCGCGGAGGCAGCTGAGATGGAAATGGCTGCTCCGCCCTCACCCCCCGGACCCTTGACAAGGCCCATGACAGCAAGCGAGCCTGCAGAATCAATCAGCACCACAAAACAGACACTGTCCATGCAGAAGAAAGGAGAATCAAACGGCCCCTAGATATCGCAGAAAAACCCAACCACAGAGCAGATGTCTGCACGTATTGGAACATTTAAAAACTTCATTTCCGACATGTTATAAAAGTTAATTATTTATTGTTGTGGATATCGCTCCATGTGTCTGGACAGACCAAGGCCAGCAATGAAAAAATCAAATCCTGCCACAGCTGCATGTACATTTATTATTATTATTATTATTATTATCATTATTATTACTGCTGCCATCATCATCAACTTTGCTTTGGACTCTGGCTTGTGTCTGTGTATGTGCAAGTACGCATCTGCATGCGTGTGTATGTGTGTGTGTGTGTATGTGCGCGTGTATGCGTCCGGGCGTGTGTGTACATCCAGGAGTGTGTGTGTGTGTGTGTATATATGCATCCGGGTATGTGTGTGTGCGTGTGTGTGTATATATGCATCCGGGTATGTGTGTGTATGTATTCAGGTGTGTGTGTGTGTGTGTGTGTGTATGTTTCACGGTGTGTGTGTGTGTGTGTGTGTGTGTATGTTTCCGGGTGTGTGTGTGTGTGTGTGTATGTATATCCGGGTGTGTGTGTGTGTGTGTGTGTGCATCCGGCTGTGTGTGTGTGTGTGTGTGTGTGTGTGTGTGTATGTGTATGTATATCCGGGTGTGTGTGTCCGCTCCCCATCCCTGTCTGAGCCGTCGCCCCCACGCACCCTCCCTGCGCTCAGGGGAACATCTGCCTGGCGTCTCCGCGTCTGTGCCGCGGCCGCATGCTTCGGAGCAGGTAGGGAGCGTCGCCGGCCGGGAGTCTCGCGGGGAGCGTCTGGCCTCACTTGCACACACCCTGCCAAACAGATTTCCAGACATATGCAGCATATTTTTATTCCACTTTGGTTCCACACAAGCACAGATAACCTTTCGGGACATTTGTATCTTTATTTATTATTTTTTGTTTTACTTTATTCCCCACCCCCCACTCCCCACCATACAGCTGCGGGCTGCGGAATCGAGTGATTGATGTCACTTCTGCGCCGGGACGCGTCTAGGACGCGGAGGCTTTGCTTCGCTGCATGCAGTGTAGCAGTACTCCTGGAGATCGCGAGGCCCTCTAATTGCGACGTGGATCGCGGCCTGGCGAGCATTATAATAGGCACACGCTGATCGGCCACGCGCCGAGTCCTCCGCATGCCAATCGCTGACACGTCTCCGGTCGTTACAGATTCCGGTCCTCAGGAAAGGCTGGGGGCCGCTTGGGATATCTGCTCTGCTGTCTAACCCCGCATCAGTGACAGGATTACCCAGCAGAGAGCTGGGAATAAGCAAAGGGGAGGACGGGCAGTTTCGTTTTATTTTTATTTTTTGTTAACACTCAGGGAAGGTAAAAATTTTGTGGGCTACAATCCTCACGTGTCACATGCAGGAAAAATAGGATGCCGTCTTCCACCTCCTCTGCCGTGTCAAAGTGGGGCGGCAGGAGTTCCTCCGCACAGGGGAAACCCTGGGCCCCCTCAAGCCCATCACCTTCCCACGAGAGGGCTGCCTGCACGCTGGGGTTCAGGGTCATGCTGGCGTGCTCTGTGGGAGGGAGGGGTCCCCTGAATGCAGAACTCTACACACAGCCCTAATGCGGGACCATGATGTGTGACACAGGTAGACAACAAAATCGCTGTCTGTCGCTACCCGGCCAGTCGTGCAGACAGGACCTCTGTCGCCACCCCCAGTTTTCAGCAGCCTCTTGGAGACATTTCCAGCATGCAGGACCCATGGGGGGGTGGGGGATTGTCACCTCACAGAGCAATCTCTCCAGGCCGCGTCTTGGGGGCTGGATGTACATATGCATAAAAATGTGAGAGTACAAAATGGCGAAACAGCAGTGATGAGCAGGGGCGCTCTGTGGATTCAGGGAGGATGCTGGACTGTCCTGTGCCACACACATGACACGTGCAGGTGTTTTTAACCACTTTCCACTCCCCCCCGCGTGATTGTCAAAGACAGAACAACGCTTTTGTTTCCGAATTTATATAATGCTGTTGCCCCTGTGTTACCGTGGCCACGCACTAAAATAATTTAATCTTTTTATGAGTTACATTCACAATCTGAATAATTCAACAGCGACTGCATTTGCTGATGCCAAATCAGGCCCTCTCTCTGCCAAGTGCCACGTTGCGTGTGCGGGTTTGCGTCTCCATGTTTGCGTCTCCATGTTTGCGTCTCCGTGTTTGCGTCTCCGTGTTTGTGCCGGGTGCTTATTGTGTTCCGAAGGTTCCCGAATGCATCCATCCCCCTGTGTCGGTAAGCGGCTGCACATGTTAGTAGCTGTCTATCACATTGCCATAGGGGGCCTAAGGACCTTTCTTCCCTCCAGTCCCTCCCATGGACTTTGGACAGGCTAAAAGGAGTGAGGGAGTTCATCTGGGGGTCACCAGAATCGCCTGGCCCCCACAAGCCCGGCGCTCCCTCTCCCTACCTTCCAGTTCCAGGGGAGGCTGAGCTGAAGCCTCTGTGTATAGTGTTTGTATTTATAGTGTATGGTGCAGGTCTTTCCTGTACACTGCTGTTCACACCCCCTCAGGCAGCGGTTGGAGAGGCAGTAATCACATTATAATTACTCTGAGCGGCTCACCCTCGTTGTCAGCTAACTTACACGCAGGTTACGCCGAGTGTGTGGGTTGCTGCGGCTGCTGCTGCTTTGTGTTTGTGTGTGTGTGTGTGTGTGTGTGTGTGTTTTTTTTTTTTGTTTTTTTCCTACCTAAAGGGGAAATTACATAAGAATCCTCCGCTCTCGCTCACTCGCTCCGTTCCCGAGTCCTTACACACACACACACAGCTCGTTTGTGCCGGTAACCTTCCCGTCCGCCCGCCATCACCATAACAACTGCGCAGTGCCGGTCTCTCTGCCGCGGCAAGGTGGGCCGGGGCGTGCTCAGTTGGAAGAGGGTCCAAAGCCTGCGAGGGTCAAGTTTTGAGCGGGGGGGGTGGGGGGGGTTAGCCGAATACTGAGGTCTGGTTTTCTGGAACATTCCAGTGAGTTCTGATGACCTGGGAGTGTTTTATTATTATTATTTTTTTTTATGTGACGTCTACACCACATCGAGTCTCTTAGCCAGGGAGAGGTATCCATGCATCGTGTGCTCCTACAGCATCTGCTGGGCCTCGGTTTAATCTCTGCCATTTACAGTCATTCACACAATATTAGTGTCCTACATACAGCAGCTTGCCCGGGAGAATGAGGCAGTAAAATAACTGTAATCCGCCCTGTCATACAGCAGACGCTTTATAACAAATGAGAGTTTATCCACACAAACGGAGTTTAACACCAGCATCTGTATTCAGTCATTCCTCCAAAGTGCCCCCCCCACACACCCACATCTATTGTACGTATGAAATCCTGGTTCTCCCTGAGAAGATGCTTCCAAGCCATTGCAAACAGAGAGCCCCCACACAAGCTCCTCTTTGTCACCCACTGCTCTATATATATATATATATATATATACACACACACACACACACACACAAATGCCAAGTCAGCTACACACAGGATCCCTTGTGGTATTCTGGGGGTGAGTGGCATTTCTAGGTGATGGGCTGGGGGGGGGGCACGCCGTGAAGCCCACCTACCTGTGCTTGCATAAGCCGGACGATCCTGGCATGGATGGAGATGGAAAAGAGTGGAGCCGAGGAACATGGAGGATGGAGAGGCTGAAGCCGTCGAGGAAAGCCCATTCTCTGAGCTTGGGGGTGGGGGGGGTGCTGTGACCACTCTCGGGGCATGTCGAGGGGGAGGAAGGCAAGCTGTTTCAAACACTTCATCCACAATTAAGCCCACTTAACATAGACAGACAACAGGACTCCACTGTGTGTGTGTGTGTTTCTGTGTTTTTTGTGGGCCAAATTCAGCTGTACAGAAATACATGTTAATTAAACCATAAAAATAAATAAATAGGCAAAAAACAGAGCCATAAAAATGGCTAAAGACCCAAGAAACTTTTCCAGTGTTTTACTGATGCGTGAGTCATCGAGAATGTGAATGTATGCAATTATGAAAACACCGCACAAAATAGATTTTCTTTGTTTTTGGTTTAGGAGCCTCGAGAATAGAAACCTTATCTGAAGGGTCAGGATATCGGGGCGAAGTACAGCGGCATTTCCTGTGATTAAACGCATTAAAATTCTCTGCTTTTTACCACACAATGCAAGCTGAGTGTCAGTGGTCAGCTTCCTGCGTCAGTCAAGCAGGTTGACTGTGATACTGAGCCTTGAGGTTCAATCGCTAGTTTTAAGCCGTTGGTTGTAGCCATTGGTTAACCCATTTAAGTTTCCATCTCGGTTCCTCTCGTACTCTATGGTCTTCCTGCATCAAGTGGACATTTATCTCCTGTTTATGCCCAAATGCAGCCATGGTGGCCAGCAGCTAAGGGATACCCAGTGACAGCCTTGCGGTCTCGATTCGGTTCGTAATAACCCAGGGCCGCTACATGCTTCTGTTTGGATAGTAATACCCCAGGCTGGCAATGTCTTTCGGTTTGGATAGTAATACCCCAGGCTGGCAATGTCTTTCGG
>JAAGVU020000040.1:12582278-12612632 GCA_011763525.2 Mormyrus iriodes | reverse complement strand
CAACAGGCCACTCTAAGGCTGTATAACCAGGGTACAACAGGCCACTCTAAGGCTGTATAACCAGGGTACAACAGGCCTCTCTAAGGCTGTATCATGAGGGTACAACAGGCCACTCTAAGGCTGTATAACCAGGGTACAACAGGCCACTCTAAGGCTGTATGACCAGGGTACAACAGACTAACCTAAGGCTGTATAATGAGGGTGCAACAGACAACTATAAGGCTGTCTAATGAGGGTATGATAGACCGCTCTAAGGCTGGCAAAGGAAGGTACAGAGCACTCTCAGGCTAACAAGGGTACAACAGAGCACTCTAAAGCAGTCCACTGAGACTATTTCAGGCTTCTGCTGTAACATTTAGCTCTGTAACATTAGTTCTCCCCACAAGCAGTGCTCAGGCGGTGACCTTTGCGTCTAGTATCAGCTGTATAATTAGCCATGTTCGCTTTTTGTTAGAGTCCTGCATGTGGAGTTTAAGGAAGGTTTTTACCAACTCCTCGTCCTCAGCAGCAAAAGCGAGTAAACGGTGCATAAAACACATTTTCAAACCAGCTCAATTTGTCGTTTTGAAGATATAAAAGCAGTTGGGTGTTGAAGAAGAGGTGAGCCCTCTTCAAAAAGTAAAGGTAAATGGCTTCAGCTGAGCCAATGTCTGAAGCATTTAGATTTCAAAGGAATCTCACCGCTGGCTGTTCTGGTGTCAACAAAAAGTTTTATTCTGTCCTGGGTCAGCGTGTCAGCAGCAATCTGAGATTCATCTGTGTCTCTGCAGCCTGGTTGCCCTTAGCTTATGTGTGAGGGTGTGGCCTGTGTTGTGAGGGCGTGTCCTATGTTGTGAGGGCGTGGCCTGTGTTGGACCACTGTGTCCTACAAGGTGTCTACCCCTCCTTGTCTTCTCTGCTACCAGCCCTAGACATATGAGGGCAATGTGGGCCGGTTGAAACCCTGGCGGGTGGGGGTGGTGCGGCGGTTGGTGTTGGTAGTTTGTTAAGAACTGACACCCCAGGCGGCCGCCCCTGTGATCTAACGGGTTGGGTGGTGCTCAGTGAGGGTTAAGGTCGGCTCTGTAACCCAGGAACAGAATGAGTGCCCGTATATATAATTCCTGGCTATAGCGAAAGAGTTCTACATACCATGAAATACACCCTCAATACGCAGTCCTGCTGTACACTCCCTACATACAATATATGCTGCCTAGTGGTGAGAGGGATGTTCAGGTGAGGCTCCGAGCGATGGAGCAGACAGCTCCAGGGCCCGTCCCTGCGGATGCTCCCTCCCTTCCCCCCAGCACCGATAGTGCCGGCTCAGCATGGCGGCGCTCCCACAAGTAATTGAAGCCATTTGCAACGCTGCTGTGCAGTAATGGGCAGACCGGCATCTCCCACCCACCCATGGCCCCAGCCATTAATCTGGGTGCCCACACAGGTAGGGGCTCAGCTGATGGGGGGGGCTGCAGTCCGGATCGAGATGTGTGTGGGGGGGGTGCCTGAAGGAGGAAGTGACGCTAACTACTACGTTGAGCCGAGTGTCAGAGTCGGGGGGCCACATCTGGGCCTAGGCCGGCACTGGAACACCTTAGCACCAGCCCGTGGCAGTGCACTTGGTTGAGCAGGGCAGCCTGACCGTGGCGCGTGACTCTGCAGATGGCAATGTGGGAGTGCAGCTTTTGTTAGAGGGTGGCTCAAGAGACTCCTGTGGTTGGTTGTGTTGTGATGAGTAATACCCACCCTCCCCCCAAGGCAGCATGCCTAAAGGTCATGACACCCCCCCCCCCCACTCTGAGTGTCAAGGGCACGTAAGGTCAGCGGCCACGCCACGTGCAAACAAATACGGGGGTGGCTGATGGGAAGCAGGTTGAAAGGGATGGGAGTGCTGCCCCCGCGTCGGCCTTGCTATCATGGACCTCCACCCGCCACCTCAGTAGGCCTGCCTTTCACTTTCTGTGTCACACAGATGCTAGAATGCAGGACAGGAATGCCATGTCACTCAGAACCTTCTATTACTGGCTGGGTCTGGGGGGGGTCAAGGCTTGGGGGGTACCACCAGGGGGAGCAGGGGGGTGAAAACTGCTGCATACAGGGGACCAGCCTCCCCAAGCCATAACCATGGTCCCCTACCTCCCCACAACGCAGCCACCCCTCCCCCAGCGTGTGCCAGTAGCACGTGGGCATCTGCTGCCTGCCTGAGGCGAGAACAACAATAATTCAGGTAAGGCAAAGCCCAGATGGGCCACCAGCCTCCCGGCGCAGTGCCCAGTCTGGCCTGAAGGGGGCCAGATGAGATCACAATGCTTTGAGCTTAGAGAACACTTAACAGTTATACAGCAGGCTTTGCACTCACAATGGGGGGGAGTTCCAAACTTTTTGTACGTTTTTGTCGGACCTGTTCAAACGGACCTACAGAAGCCAGGCCAGAACTGAGAGTGCCAGCGATCTCACGTAGAGTGGCTGTGTCAATCATGGCCGCCATGCTCAGCTGGTGCCTCGGGAACACAGTGCCGATGTGATCTGGCCGCGGTGGCCGGGGGGGTCTCCGTGTAATCCGGCTACTGTGACCCCAAGCTGGGCTCAAGATTGGCAGAGGTGGTACTGTACCTCCCCCAGGGGGGCTGTAGGTCACTGCAGGCGTAGTAGACCTTGTCACCTCATAAGAGTGGGTCACTCAACTCCATTATCCTTACTCAATTATGGCCCTCCCACCCTGCTGGACTCCCCCTGATTCTGCAGGCAGTGGGTCTTCATTCCCCTTTTCCTGCTCTTGCGCTCTCCCTGCAGCTAGCAAGCTAGGGGCTGGTGTATAAGTAGCAGCCTCAGCCAGCTCGTATGCCTGGAGGCTTCTCGCATGGGTGTGTGACCCTGTAAGTTCAGGGAGCCATTTGCTCAGTCATATCATTTGTTCAGCGATTATGCCAACATCACCCTTACTGAAAATTGCTAATGAATTTACCTTCATGATTAAAGTACGAGGTAAAGCTTGCATTTCCTCAGGCAAGTTTCCTCCTCTGATAGCAGTGCTCTGTTTTCATTGCTGTGGCCCTATTTACCCGATTGGCACAGTGAAGCCACCAGTCATCGCTGGTACATGTGTGGTTTTGCCCTGCCAGGCCGTTAAGAAACCTTCCGGATTCAGGGGGTGGTTGGCACTCGTTCTTAGGATGCCTGACTTACGAACTGGTACCTTCAAACTGAGCTGGTGGCATCAAGTCATCGTCATGCTAATTATGTGTTTTCATTTTCCTTACTGCCGAATTGTTTACTTATCATGGTCATGGACGTGTGGGATTGCATCTTTTTTTATTCTATAGTGTGTATGTGAGACAGTGCGAGAGATCATTTAAAAGGAAAAATTAAGCCAAATTTCAAAAATAAATAGTAAAAAGAGAACATGACAGAGTATGACAGTCTGATGCTGATCTCAATGTTGTACATTGCTATTAATTTTTTTTTAACGGGTTTAGGGATGGGGAGAAGTTTCCAGTAAGCATCTCGTGTTTCAGGTGGAGGGACAATATGGCTATGCTGTTATTAGGAAACTAAAGGTGGCGGTTAGCTGTGGTATCGCTCATGCTATTGGATTACAGCTGCCTGGATAGTTACTCCCCAGTTACCCCATCCCCCAACCTAAAGCCCGTCTCACTGCTAATGGAGAAACAGGAGTGGGTAATTATTGTGAGGTGTCCTACGAAAACATGTATGTGCATGTCGTGCCCTGGGTACCACGGGGTGGCAAGAAGGGCAAATGTTCGTGCGTGAGCTCCTTTTGGCGTCATTTCACTCTCACGCCGGCGCACATGCGTGCACACATGCAGGGAGCGTGCTCCTTCCAGGATGTGGTCAGCCGTGCAGCTTTGAAGAGAATGGGGTTTCCCTCACAAGTGATGAATTTGCCATCCGCCTTTGCTGCTTGTTTGCTGATTTGTTTGTTTGCGATTTCCTCTCCGCTCCGCTGTTTTTGCAGCCTCGCGGACGTGTGAAGCCAGCCCCGCTTTTTCACTTTGTTTAATATTACTCGTTTTTGCAGAATTTACCCTGGTCCGGCTCGCATTATGTAAGTTCCTGCAGCCTGCGTCCCCGTGCTGTTTCATGAGTGCCATTAGAGACCTGCGTTACCCTGGATGAAACACCCCCTCCCCCCCAGTTTCTAGCTGGAAGTACAGGAGACAGGGCTGTAACAGGTCCGGGCGTTAAGAAATGTGCTCCGCTCATAAGACTTAAAAATAGCCATCATTACCATCAGAGAGCAGGCCAAGACTCTCCTCCTTACACAGCCCCCGAAGCTTTGTTTACCGAGGGAAAAAAAGTTCATTTTCAACAGCTAGAAGAAAATAAAAATCCATTTGTCGCCTTGGATTTCTAATTCAGATTTTCTGTGCTGGGAGGGGGAGGGGGAGGGGGGCTAGGAATGGAGCGCTTGTCAAAAATCCACGAAGTGATATTGTCATACCAGCCGGACGGCCGTCTGGTGTTTGTTTTAAAAAAAGGGAAAAAAATAAGCGGTCCAGGCAGTCGCAGAGTCTCGCCGCTGCCAAAACGTCCTTGCGCGCCCACCCCCAGCGCTACGGCAACATGTTTTATTTTCAGCAGCGCTCTTCTCTGTGACTCACGTCCCAGTGCCACGTGCTTCAATCTTGTATCTCTGTCTCTTTGAAGGAAAAAAAGAAGTGGCCACTAAGAACAGGGTGGCTGGGGCGGTACCCGGGGTACCTCTGAGGAACAACACCTGACCTGAACCTCTGAGTGTCTGAAAAGATGCCCCCCTCCTCACCCCCAGTCACCTGACCTCTGCCTTTTATGCCTTGCCCCATGTGTCATCCTAGGGAGCTGGGACCCACAGGCCTTTGTTAAGAAGTTCAGTCTGGGGCGCCCCGTGACCACTGTGCAGTTCCTCACCCGGAATGCCGCGGAGTAACGGACACCTCGCCGGGCTAATAGCATCACCCGCGACCTCCAACCTCTGGCACAGAACCTGCAACAACGGGGGTACAGCTTGGCCAGCTGTCTACTAGAGTGTGCCATCTGAGGAGTAGATTAGGTGTTTCTGCTAGAGAAACATTTTTTCCCCACTAATATTAACGAGGCATGTTTACCAAGATCCTCTTAAGTCTGCTAAATCTTTTTCCTGTGAAGTAAATGTGCTCTAATGTGTGTTTGCTCCAGCAAGAGGTTTATGTTCAGATAATAGGAATTAAGCTTCTACTAGAATTGGGTAAAGGAGTTTCTCTAATAGATACGCATAATCAGAAGCTTGTGCTTATTCTGAATGGTATCAGCTGTTCAAAATCACACTAAACTGTTTTGTTTTTAATAGTCTGCCGCTGTTGTAACTCTGAATTAACTCCCAGATGATGCCTCCCGCAAAAGAGCCCACACGGGTCACGATTTTGCCTGGGGTCACTGTAAATATATGCCTCGTGTGACACTGGGGTCACTGGAAGCAGCCAGATGCATTTCAGCATAAAAACATGAAACGGACCCTAACCTAGCTGTAAAATACCAACTGATTTGACTCGCTGATAAATCGCATTGATAAGGGGATAAAGAGTGGAAATCAGGGCTTCCCATGCAACCTGCACAGATGCTTCTGACCCCTGAGTTTGAAATATTTCAGCTGCACCCAAGAGAGAACTAGAGCTCTACCTTCAGTACCAAGGTTGATATATGCATCAGTAATGTGCATGCGTTAGCCTTTAGCATGGTAGCATTTTAGCACCTTCTAGTGCTGGCATGTTAATGAGTGAACAAAGCTCCCACAAGACCATGTTGAAAATATGTAAAGCACATGGACATAACTGATCCATCATAACCAATAATGACCTCATAACCCTGCAACTGACAATAATTCACAATTTTTTGTGTCTAGGTCTGCTTGCATATGAAAATTGCTGTTCGATTCTGGAAAAGCTAAATAAATATTTACAAAAATTTTACCCTGCTTTTGGTGGTCTGTCACAATGTCCTCATATTGAATGATAAAAGTATGTGTTTTCCTGTTACATAGACTTTGGTTATTCTTTTCACCTCGTGAGTCGACAGTGAGCATCTACGAGAGCATCCTAGCTCCTGTGGTGACTGAGTTGAGTTGAATCTCACCCTGCACACGTTCAAGTCTTTATTAAAGTTTTCCCCTTCTACTGTAAATGGATTCAGCCTGGCTGATTTCTGAGCAAACGAAGAAAAAATGAAAGTCTGCTTCCCACGGAGCATCTTCCGTAACAACTGTCTGCGCCCCTCCCGACATCGTGGTGAAAGGTGAAGAGGTCCTAGTCTCAGATTAACTGCAGGGGATTTCAGACTTCTTTCCAGTGGTTAATGAAAGCAAAGGGAAGAGGGCCTGTATCACGGGGCTTCGTGTGGAAATGGTTTATTCTAATTCAGCAAGGAAATACGTCAGGGCCAACAGGGGAAGCTGGCAGCAAAACCAAAACCACAACTGAGCCGGAAGCCGCAGTGGAACTTGAACTAAAATACTTCACCGTGCTACAGAAAGCTAGACACTTTGGGGGGGGGGGGGCTGCTTATTTTTTTCTTCACCCTGAGAAAGAACATGTTTGTCAATGTTATATTTCCATTCACAGCATAACACTCAAATAGGGTGATGCGTTTTGCTGAGTCAACATTGTTTAAGGTTTTTATTTTTTTCTTTTAACAGGGTGTCAGAGCCCTGGTGTGAACCTACCAAAAATGTAAGGGAGTGGGCGCTGCACTCCATGGATGGGTGTTTATGTGGGTAAGGGGGGGGGCATGGTTTTTCTCTGGTGTGGACAGAGCGCCAGTGCATTAATGCCGCAGTCGGGCGAGCGGCTCCTTCGAGGAAAGGCACCTGTCGATACTGCCGCAGTCTGAAAGGAGCGAGGATTTGCGGCAGCGACTTTGATGTGAGCGTGATCGATGTCTCGCTGGAGGCTTCATTGACCCCCATCACGGTGTTCTGTGAGACGGGGCTGCGTAAGGTAACGGTGCTCTGTGCCGCTTTGCCGGTTAAGCCACTCGCTGTGAAGCTCCCGGTGGCCTCTCTGTGAACCCCACTACCTTATCGACTCATTATCTCCAGTGTTTTTTGGGTTTTTTTTGTGTCCAGCTTCAATGTTTACTGCTTTTCCTCAAACGAAAAAAGATGCATGTTCCTCTTGTTACATTTTATGCTCGGTTTGTGGACAAAGTGCTGAACAATACAGAAGATCGCCCTCCTGTTCAGCACTGGATTTAGAAAGGGACTCATCCCAGTGTTGAGGGATCCCATCTGCTTCCTGTCTGAGAAAAATGTTAATAGTTTAATTAAACTTAATAAACTATAATGCTAATTAACAAATGCCGTTCCACATTATCAAACCTTTAATTATGCCAGAGGATCATACGTTATTGAGTTGGGGTGAGGCATCCCGTTGCTTGCACAGTTGTGTTTGTCTAAGTGTGTGCGTGTGTGGGGATCTTGTGACGGACTGCTGTCCCATCCAGATTAAACCATGCTTTATGCCATCTGTTTCTTAAGTAGGCTTAAGTTCACTGCATCCCTAATTGGATAGGTGTTTGCTTAAAATGAGTGAATAGTATGCACTTATTTAATGAAGTGGCACCAAAATGTGAAGGCTTTAATGTAACAAATCCACGTTCCTTCTGCTTAGATACACCATGCTGCTTCCATTCATTTTTGACCCAAAATATTTCACAAACTGCAGTGTACAGACATCCAGACCTAACAGGCACCATACAGAGTTGTGCCTGGGGTCCTCCGCAACCTTCATACCTACTTATTGCTGGGCTTGATGGTGAACTGGACGGCAGTGCTGAGAGCGGCCAGGGATCCCGCTATGTGTTCCATCTTTTGGTCCCCCGTGCTCAGAAAGGCTAAATCCCACTAAATTCCACACTCCCCAAAACAAATCTCCATGTTCTCCTAGTAGGGGGTGTTGACACCTTTTTATTTTTTGAGCTGTGTGCGGGCAACTAAAGATAGCTAAGTGTGTTAACGATGCGTAACGATGTGTGATTTTATCATCCTAAATGGATTCTGTTCTAAAAAGAGGTTAAAGTAAGGGTTAATTCCGAAGATTGTACCGTTACATTTAAAAAGAGTTTTTTCTCCTGTGGCTATATGATAAGTTTTAAATAACCTTAATTTATTCAAAAAGAGATTAATTTAACTGAATATTGGTAATTACCTGAATTGCCTAACCATATTTGTAATTAAACATGTGCAAATCACCATATTCAAGTTGTTGTCCTTTCCTGTCTACAAAAACTCCGTTTTAATTCCAGCAGCTGTGTGGCTCATTCTGTTGCGATACTTTGATGTTTTCTGTAAACGCTTCTTAGAATTGGTGATCTGACCTAATGTGTACAAGCAGCTGTGTGTCATGTGTATAGGGTGGGTGGGGGGAGTCAACCAAAGAGATGAAGCCACCTTTGGCTTAGGCTGGCCTTCTGGCTGAGTGTAGGGCAAAGGTAGACTGGGACTCCAGGGCCCCATCCTCCTGACAAAAGCAGAATTATAGGCCTACCTACCGTAAACGGTGGGGACAAAAGTTTGACCTTTAGTTTGACCCCACCCCTTAACATCCTTTCTCATGAGGTCTGGACACTTCTGATGTACATATTCTGTATAACAAAGAACTAGTATGGGGTAGTGTCTTCTCATTCACCATATTTTTCCACAGCTCTGGATCTCTGCCAGTGAATTTAATGATGATTCTGTATTTTGCTGTATTCATGCAAATTATTATTATTCTCCAGGGCAGCATGAACTCTGCCACATGGATGGAGGCCTGCCCTGCCCTTTAATGTCATCAGGCCTTAATGATGAAATGTGACAGAGGGCAGTCGATTCATAATCCTTCCATAATTTGTATTAATAATCTTATCATATCCCTTCCGGTAAGGAATAAGTGCTCTACATTGCCTTGGGATATAATAGCACCGAGGAACAGCCATTTCAGTGGCCTCTGTGTTACTGGAAAAAAAAAAGCTAGCTAATTTGATTAGATACCCATAGCGGCTTAGGTTTTTTTTCCACCTGCTATTGAAATCAGCCCGATAGCCATCTGAGATAAGCCAACGTTTCCACGGAATCCCCGTATTCAAAATGAGCCAGGGAGACCTGAAGCGGCTGATGCCACCTCATAGGCTGGGACTTCCAGGGGCCCCGTCCTCTGCGCTGTCAGGGCTGCCCTCCTACACACCTCATCTGGACGGCTAATTGGAACCAGCGATGCGACGGTTACGATTAGAGAGTGCGGCGGGAAGACGGGGGAACAGAGGGCTCAGCCAGAGCTCACCTCAAGGGGAAGATACTCGTGCAACCACCCCCCCCACCCGGGAGGGTAAAGCAAGAATCTGAAATGATTGAAATGGCTGAGCCGTTCAATGCTCCATCAATGGGATTTTATCAGAACTGTCATCTTCCATTAGCAAAGACACAAACCTGGGTGGATTATTATTATTATTATTATTATTATTACTACTACTTTTTACTTTCAGTCCAGACGAAGACACCTTCCTATCTATAAGAGCATGCCAGTCATCACAAACAGTGAGTGTTGTCTATAAACACACTTTCAAACAAGCATCACTTTATTAACTCTTCATAAGTATCTTTCACTTCTCATGTTATTTTTATTGTTTGTATTAATTGTGACATGCTTATCACACCATTGACAATGTCTGAATTATGCTGAGTTGTACATACACAGATTTTTCCACATATTTCCAGACTACAATGATAATTGATCATGTACTTGTTATGATTTATTAATCAAGCACAATGCCATCACCTGCTTTAGAATTAAAGTTGAACTGGTAGTTCAGTTGAAGTGCGACTAACCACCATAGAAATTATTGAATTACATTAGAGACTTGGAACATCTATGAAACATCTGTGACATTATATTGAATCTGCCAATAACTCTTATCTTTGTAAACATGAATGATTCTGATCAGTCATTATCATTAAATGTATAACCGGACATGAATGGGGCTTCAGAGTGGGCACTGAAAGCAACGGCAACATATTGGTCTATGCAGGTATGCAAAGGAATGGAAAATGTACAGTTGCTTGTCAAAGAAATCCTTCCTGGTTGGTTCTCTTTTTTTAGTCAACACCATCAGGTTTCATTTTCATGTGTTGCCATGTGACGGCTCCTCTTGGGTCACCGCAGCTTGTAGTTTGACTTTAATACTGGTCAAGTGTTTTCTTTAATTAAAACATTGCCTGTCTCTCCTAGTGGAATCTTTAGTCTTATTAAAGTCTCATCCACTGTCATCAATGGCAGACACAGGACCCACATTCACTGCAGCCCTTCTGTGCATCACTGTGATGACACTGATGGGCACAGAGCTTTCCGTCTGGCAAGTCCCCTGTCCCTCAAGTGATTGGCTTTGGGGAATCTCTGTATCACAAACCACCTTTCTTGTCTCAGGCCTCATGCACATGGGCTGTCCCGCTAGCCTGAGTTACTGAGGTGGCCACAGGGGACCTTCAGCCCATTCAGTTCAGAGAAGCTCACAAAGAAACCCTCATTCTTTGCGTGGTCTCTGAGCAGCTCTGAACAGTCTGTCCAGAAGCAGAAGGCCTCAGAGAACTCTGTGCTCTGTGCTGAGTAGGCCCCTTGCTGCAGTTCAGGTACATACAGGACTCCTGGTCTGCCGCGCTCCATACTCACCTCTGTCCAGTGTGTCCTCCGCTCAGTAGAGGGCATGATGGACCCAGACAGGGAGCTTAACAGCACAAGCTCCAGCATCCTGGGTCCGGAACTGCCTGTCCCATTTCTGGGCACATCCCGCCTCTGCCAGACTACTAGGTTTCAAATTAACTTTTATACCTGGTATGTGCTCAAACGCAGGGAAGCAGATGGCATATTTCCAATTAGGGGTGGGGGGGGGCGGTAGATTTTGGGGCCCCTATAGAGTGCTGGGCCCCCTGAATCTGCCAGAGTATTCATGCCCTCCGACACCTCTGCTCTGGAGACTCATGATGGGTGAAATCAAACCTTATACAATCATGCCAGAAATTGAAATATATTCTTGTACTATTTCAATGATAACATTTGGGTTGAATTTTACACACATATTTTTGTGTGTGTGTGTGTATATATATATATATATATACACACACACACACACACACACACACCCAATTGGAAGAATTTCCCTGTAATATTACGTACTTCCACACTGGAGGAAAGTCTGACGCTATCAGTCTGACTGTCATGCCAAGCCTAAAAAATCTTCAACCCAGGGTATCCTATACCCATGTAGACTCCAGGCTGGACATCGATTCCACATAAAACATATATTTTGACAAAGCTCATTTCTGACATTCAACATTGTGGTCAATCAATACGAATGACAATCTATTTATTTGTATTATTTTTCTATGTATATAATAAGCTGTATTAATTGCGTCACTAGTAATATTAATTATAACAGTCATCCTAATTTTACGACTGTAATGCTTATGTAGAAAAAAATGAAAATGTCTCCGATTACAAGCTTAGGTGGACTTTCCCTGACGCTATTAAAAGTCAACAATAACCACAAAGTCAATAACTACAAACAGGGGATGTCGCTTCCCTTGTGAATGTATTATTTTTAAAAGAAACAGATAAGATATTTTCTCTTTCTGGTTTCTAAATTGGTGAAATAGGAGCCATGACGTGTCGCCCTCTGCGGTTCCTTTAATGGCTGTTGGTTCCGATCTCTTTTCCACTTTGCAGTTTGCTTAACCGGAACTTTTCTAACCAAATAGAGACAGTAAGGGGCGGTGCCGGATCCATGCCTTATTTGGAGTTTCCACTTCGGCTGCGAGCCTGGCGCTGCCTCACAAGCCGGGGTTCTGCTAATCTGCACAGAGCTTGCAATATTTACAAGCGATTAAGTTTCCTAATTGGCGTCTTTGTCGTCCAGTGGTGTTACATCTGATTTTTATGTATCCACTTTATGAGCAGAACCCAGTGAATCGATTGGCTTATAAACACGCTTTATTTGGCAGTCACGCCTGTGTCTTTATGGACCGCCGTAAGAGGAACCCGCAGAGAGGCGAAAGCTGTTTTTTTTTTCCATTTTCCACTATTGCGTCCTGTCGCCTGGCCTAACCTAAGGAGTTCATGTCGAGGTGTTAAAACAGAGACCATACTATTTTTGTTGCGTGCGAATAAAAAAGTTATGCATATGTGGAATTACAATGACATTTTTAAGTACTACTGGCTGGATCTGTAGCTGCAGTAATCCCCCCCGCCCGCAGCGGTACAGCCAGTAACTGAGCGAGCGGAGTGAAGTTGGAGCCCCTCTCATTCTCACTCGATCTGCCCAAACATCCATCCCCCTTTCCGCAGAATCAGCTGAGGGTCCCTACCTGCCTTAGTTCTCGCTATCCCTCTCTCTCTCTGGATGTGTTTATGTGTGTGGCAGACGTGAGTAATTGGTTTTAAATAGGTTACCAAACACCGCGGCGGTGCTGCCAGGTCCTTCGTAATCACCCCATTCATCCCACTGAGGTCATCTTAAAAACTAGCACTCTGAGCTGCCCACAAGTCGGTGTGAGTGAAAGCGTGTCGCCCTGGGCTGAATCGAGCAAGGGCGCGGGTGTCATGCTATGTCGCAGCTAGGCTTTTGCAACTGCTGGAGCCATCAGTTTGAGACCCTCTATCGTGAGGGCTGCTGATGCACATTTACCTACAACAACGGGGCAGAGGAAACGTTGAAAACAAGTCACTGATCAGTTGCCATTTAATAAACATATAGGCCTACCCACGTTCATTGTTTATATAGGCCTACTTTAGAGGTATTCATTAATAATAATAAAACCATGAGGGATTTAAAAGATGCAATTGGATCGGGATCATGAGGTCAGCATCCGTGGGTTTTGATAATTTGATAACTTGTTTTTTAATCTCGCTTATTTTTTGAAGTATAAGTCGTATGGTGTTGTAGGCTAAATTTCAAAGATACACACATCTTCATTATTAACGTCTTTAGTTTTGTGCCTAACGGTGTTCATTGTTCAGTGTACAGTCTAAATACACAATAACTCATGGGCGTAAATTATAGGGAGGATGGGGTTGCAACCCCCCCTCCCAATAATCAAAACCAGTCAATTCATCCCCCAGAACCCCCTTAAATGGGCGGTGACTTCAACCCCCCACCCCCCCATGCTCAACCCAAAGTAATGCCCTTGCAATAAGTAATCCTTAGATACTTCAAAACTCCCATTTAAAGCTGGTTTAGTTTTATGTGTATGCGGTCCAACACAATACTCAAGACAAAATTCATCGCATTGCTCGAGTTATCTCTTTAGGCTATACCTTTGGATACAACTTTAATACGCTTTTAATCTAAATCAAAGCAATACCACGGGCTTTGGGACGTGGAAAAACGCGATAATATTTTGGCAACACGTGGGATGTATCGGTGTTTTACTGTAAATAAATTGTATGGATTTTGAAAGTGTGTTCAAGTTATAGTTACGATAAAAGAAAATTATAGATCAGTCGGCAAATCGCTGCAGCAGGTCCTCCGCTCCCCCCAGCAGCTCGCCTTCCTGCTACAGAATCTAATGTTCCACTATGAGGTGCTTCCATTGGTGACGTGAGCCGGACCGCCTTGCTTTGTATGTCCTTAAATGGTCATCTACGTCACTCTGTTGTTCCGTCCCACTATTTAATACCAGCAAGCGTTGGAGTTCCCTATCTCAGCAATACACCGAGCTGCGCTACACTTGTTCGTCTAACACCACGGTTCCATTGATTAAAAGACTTTACAACAACAACAAGCAAACAAATATATTTTTTTAAGAAATTTCACTTCTGAATAATTATCCAGCATACCAACAAAGAAAAACCAGCGCTACCTTTTAAGAACTTCTGTCGGATACAACATCACCTGGATTTTTTTTGCTTTGATCACCATTACTCTTCCAGATCGCGATCCATTGTACTGTCCATCGGAGAACACGCTTGGCGTATCTGTGGGGATAACATACGCGTTCCCTTTGATGACAGACTGAATAACTGCTATGACAGGGAAATTAGCGGACAAGCTCCCTCTTACCATGAGCAGTTTAATAAATACGATTCCTGACAGCCTTTATCCTGAAGAGGACATTCCTACGTCTATGAACATTTTCACCAGCACGGATTCTATTTCTCACTATTCGCAGATGAATTCAGGTAAGAGTGAGATATTTAAGCTTGGTTGTTACTGTAAAATGTATTTTGTTAGTGGCTCGTAGTGCGACGCGCCTTTCACTACGCCGTGCTCGCTTCAGCTCCGAAGCTCAGGCGAGGCAACAGTTGTCTTGACGGCTAAAGAGAGCAGCATTCGAAGCTTCCGACACCTGTTTGCGCTCCACCGTGCGGTGCGTTTACACTTAAATTTATTTCACAAATCATTGTCATATATCTCGGTTTTGCTTTTGCTTTCATAATGTGACTATTGAGACTGCACAGTTTACTGTTGCAACTGTTTGGTTTTATGAATATTCCACGGCTGCCAGTATAGCGCAACAACAATGCTGTTACTTGGACACCACTACAGTTATTTCTAAGGGTCTGATCGCCACATGGGGACATGACTGATCTCACACCTCAGCATTAATCTTCATCATTCTGGTTCCTTTGGCTTTTTTAAATTATTTGTGTTTGGCTACAGCATACATATAGTTGTGTAATATGTGACACATTTTTGATGCGGAAAATGAAATGAAATAGGTCTATCTATTATAATAATAATAATAATAATAATAATTATTATTATTATTATTATTATTATTATTTATATGTAATTACTATTATACATAGACGAAGTATTTGTTTTGACATTTGATTTAATTTCTTCTCCTTATCAGTGGATGAGTGAGTCTGAATGCGCCTACACTGGTGGGTGTGAAGGTATGCATGTTCGCAATGATAATTCTCTTGACATAAGTTGCTTTAACTTTAATATTGTAGGTATTTTACACATGGGCGAATAGCTTGTAACAGCGGAGCACGTTAACCCACGCACCGCGTACAACTTTCAGGGAAATTCTGTCTCCTATACATATATAACCGAGCACGTAAAATTTAATCAAATTTTATTTAATATTCCCTCTATTTTTCCGAATATAACTGGTGCGCAACAATAATAATTTTCAGCCATCTGCCCTTTTCTGATACCTTTTCCTTCCTGTTGTTCTGTAGTGGGCGTACAGAGCAACAGCGCGGGCGGGCAAGTCCGTTTCAAACTTCGGAGACACCATTTAGGCACCTACAACTTGAATGATGCTATAATTATATCATATCGAACTACTTAGCCTATTTACAGTAATATACACATTTCTGGCTTACAGTAGTGTAACATGATAGAGGTCATGGCAATTTTACTGAAGCAGTGGAAATGATTTTTCTTCAAATGTCAGTTGTTCCTTGTTCTTAAGACAGTAATACATTACTTTGTTTCCTTGTGAAACCTTCCTCAATTTGTAGTAAACTGTTAGTGTTTGAACATTAATAAGACATTTCGTTTAAATGTGTCAGTTAATTGGAATTACTTTATAATCGTGATTCACGGTTTAGCTCAATTCTTATTTATAAAGAAAAAGTTCGGCTGTTGCTATTTAAGAAACGAGTCACTGGCAAATATAAAAGCACAACAAACAATGAATTATATCAGTAGCAGGTGTTTTTCCAAAACCAGGATAAATTCTCTCCTATTATAATAGAAAGGCAATGACGATGAAGAAAATTGCATAACAAATAACATCAGGAAAGCTTTAAATACATTTATAATCAAATAACAAATTAAAGCAAAGAATAAGTAGCACTCAGTATACTCGACTATTAATGTAATAATAATGCAACGTGCACGCAATATGCTTGCTGGTCGTCCTTCCGGTTAATTTGACGTTGAAATTGTAAATCGATTAAAAAAAGTAGAACAGTGATACTAAGTAACTTAATATTCAATGTGTCGTTTATTTCACAGGTGTTATCAATTCATGCAGTATTTACGGTTTGCTGAATATGATTTCACTAATTGGCGATTGCATTGCTTTACAAGTTAGTAAAATCAGGTATCCTGGAGTATTTTTCAATTTTAAATTAACTCCAAATCTTCTACTAATTTAAAACCTTGACATCAGTGGATTTTGCAATATGCATGAAGGCGTGGAATGACTCGCTTAACCAAAGAAAAAGAATGGCAGCTGTGTAATCCGCCCGACGGAATAAATTTTACGTATAAATGAATTACATATATTTTTATCGGAATGGCTTGATATTTAATGTTAAATTAAACACAGGATTCTGACTATTTTGACATAAGTTATTTAAGTAGACTCCAGTTACACTGATATGACCAAACATATACGTCGCTGATCTGATGCTTTATGTCAATGTTAGGTTTCAACCTGTATATTTTGTCTGAGACGAGCACTGCTTTGATGTAAGCGATTCGTGTGAAAAAAAAAACCACTATGCGGGTTTTGTCCCCGCTGTTATACCATTCAGTAACTGTGCGCCACAAACGCATTGTTCCACAAATGCAATCTTCCCCTGACGTTAGTTATTTTTGGCCTCTGTTCAGCTGGATTTTTAAATGTACAATTTGAACCAAACTAATGATTTAATATTCAGTTACAGTGAACACTGGCGCTCATTCAAATACTATTTCGCATTGTTTAGTCCTGGAAAGTTATCAGGCTTGTTAGAATTTATTTTGCGGCATAAATCTTTAAACGTATAACTTTAAAATCGAGCAAGGTATGTCCCATGCCATTTTATTAAATCTCTTATGTAGAAGATCATTGGTAATTTATGCTAAACATGAAATATACATTATATAGCTATTTAATATGCAATACTAGTTCCTCCAGGGAGTTGGCTAACAGGAGGTTAAAAGAAATAAATTCAAAATCATTGAATTTACCTTGTACTATACCTTTGTTTTGAGTTGTTAAAATATACAACATGTTAAGCTGTTTTTTAGTCTAATGTTTATATACTGTATAGGGCCTATATTACTGCTGTGGGGTCCAGCAATATAACAAGCACAGCAAATTCCTAAAATCTCAAGGTTTTTGCTAATGCCCAGTGTGTTGGATAACTATTGTAGACTGTGTGCAATTGTGGTTTTGTTTGTTTCATTGTGTTTTCCACCAAGCCAAGTCTTGGTAAATGGATAGTAATTACTGTGAATGGATGCGTACGCATTGCCAAAGTAAAATTTTACTGCTTCATAAAAGCTGATATCTGCAGAGGTGTGAATGTCGTGAAGAATTTAGCATCATCCCGTGCTTGTAGTCAAATTGTCATTGTACATTATACCCCTGGCCACTTATACCCCAAAGAGTTTTACATCCTGTGCATTTTCACACCTATAGCAGAAATCCACCCACAATGAAATACCAAAAATTATAATTTGAACCTCTGGGAGATATGTGTATGTATATTCTAAAGGTCAGGTACATCTCATGAGAGCTATGCAGACCTTCCTCCCTCTCTAAGCGATGGTATTTAGTTGGTCGTTGGTTCCTCCAGCTGCAGGCCTGTGGGAAAATGGCTTAAATTTATTTTAAAAATGGCCCTGATACACCTCCCCAAATGGATGAGTGCCAAATCCTGAACGCTGGGTACCTCCTGGGTACTGAATGGGTTGTACCTATCATATTTTAATTGCAGGAGAGCAGCAAGCACCCAACCTGGACAGCAATATGGGTCATTTAAAGGGACAGCAGAGCTGTTTTCACAACACCCGGCGCGAAAGAATTTGGGCTCGTGGTAAAATGCGGCTGTCCTCTTAAAATCGGCGTGGCAGCTGGATTGTAGGGGGTATTTAGGTCTTGATTTATGCGTTCCTCCGGGATTCGGGCGAGGAAACTTTTTCGCAGCAGAACCCGCAGTGTCTTGAGCCCCGGAGTCCGACAGTACACTCACAGGTCTGTGAAAGTGTCATATTGTGGCAGATAAACTCTCATTTTCGCTCAAGATAAAAAGTTTGAAATCCAGTCAGGTACTGAACTATGCGTTTGGGCAACATGGGACGATTTTCATTGCCTTCTGTGTATCCAATTGGTTTGTTTAAGCTGCGAAATCTGTGGCATGACGGTTCAGTCTTATTGCCTTTGTTGTGCTTATTGTGTTTTTTTTGCCTTGTATTTGATTTTCAGGAGGTCACTGGTGGGGGAGATAAGTGAGCCTGTTTACAGTTTTCTCTCCTGTTCCTTCTCATGTTCCAGATAACATCATGAATATGGGCATGGGCAACGAGAAGGGCACAGCGGAACTCCAGTACAGCTCCAGCTTCCAGTCCAACCGCAGTGGGCAGACGGTGACCTACCTGGGCAAGTTTGCCTTCGACACACCCCCGTCAGGAGGCATCGGGGGATCCGGCTGGTGTTCCGACAACAACATCATCAGCCTGGTGAGCGCGGGCATCTTAGGCGTGTCTCCATCGCCAGGCACTATCACTACCCAGACTTCCACGTCCTCTGGGAACATGGGTGCCCAGTCCTCAGAGCTGGACCAGGTTTACGGGGGCCCTCTACCCGCGTACTCCACCTGCAGCGACATGTACCAGGACCAGGTCTCCTTCCACCACAGCCCTGTTGCCACCGCCAGCACCCCCCTTCCCTACTCGGGCACTGACTATCACACCACGGCCAAGTCATCTATGGACAGCAGCCTCTTCTCCATGATTCCCGATTACAACCTGTTCCACCACCAGGGTGAGGTGGGCGTGATGGAGCACAAGCCTTTCCAAACGATGGACCCCATCCGCCTCAACCCGCCACCCATCACCCCTCTGGAGACGATCCGGGCCTTCAAAGACAAGCAGCAGATTCACCCCAGCTTCATAGGAGGCCAGCAGCATGCCCCCCAGCACCACCAGCCTGCCCAAACTCTGACTCTCAAACCCATCCGGCCTCGGAAGTACCCAAACCGGCCCAGCAAGACACCAGTGCATGAGCGGCCGCATGCCTGCCCGGCGGAGAACTGCGACCGGCGCTTTTCCCGCTCAGATGAGCTGACGCGCCACCTGCGCATCCACACGGGCCACAAGCCCTTCCAATGTCGCATCTGCATGCGCTCGTTCAGCCGCAGTGACCACCTGACCACCCACATCCGTACGCACACAGGCGAAAAGCCCTTCTCCTGCGAGTTCTGTGGCCGCAAGTTCGCCCGCAGCGACGAACGCAAGCGGCACGCCAAGGTGCACCTCAAGCAGAAGGACAAGAAGCTGTCCGAGAAGGGGGGAGGGGCCACCGGGAGTCATAGCTCGCCCCCCAGCTCCTGTGCTAGTGGGGGGGGTAGCACTGGCAGCATCATGACTGTCACGACGTGTGCCTAGGGGCTAGACGTCTCCCGGGACCAGACCGGAACCCGCTTTCGCGTCGGGGACAATCCGGACCCCTCTATCTTTCTTCCTCTGCCTTTCTGTTTCCAGAAAATCCATCCCCTCCGAGTTAAGATGGACTCCTGTTTTTTGCGACGGGGACAGGCTGAAAGGAGTCGACCCACAATGGGGCAGGGAAACCTGACGTTCCTGTTTCCTGTCTCCCACCACAAAGCCAGCGGAGGACTCCGGGGTGGGTGTGGGCGGGGGGAGGCACACCCCAGTGCCCACGCGCTGCTTCTGCGGAGCACGTTTGGAGCTGAGCTCTGTCCCGCCTGATTTCGGCAGCTTTCATTTCATGTCTCCAGAAAACCCACAAAGAATCTGGAGTGGGGAGGGCGGGTAGCCAGGAAGGCCAGTTTTGGCATAATGGCCAGATTGTGCGATTTTGCTTAAAAGCAAACAAACAAACAAAATATTTGACAATACAAGGTGAGCTAGACTTTGTCAGCCAGGGCTATTTTGTTTTCTTTTCTTGTATGAATGTGTCTCAGTTTCTTTTTCAAAAGTGCAATACATTCAGTTTATTATCCATTAGCCACTAAACTTTAAATATCCTGTCTTTCTGTCCAAACTGCAAGATTTTAATATGCTTGTCTAATAAGAGAATGTGCCAAATACAGAATGTAATGATACAGCCAATATTATCATGAAATTAAGCCTGGGAAAGACTAAAAATCCCATGGCACAGAAATGCGTTTAAGATTTGGATGTAAGCGATACTTATGCCTTCTACGCAAAAGGACTCAAATGTTCAGACTGTAGCCATTATACAGTACGTTAATTTCTCACTGTATGTGCGGAGATCTCGTCTCCAGTTACTGTTCGTACAGCAGTGCCGCCTCTGTTCAGTGTGATTTAATGCATTAAGCCTTTGCTCTTCTTATCATATTATGCACGTCAATATGAATCTTGCATTTTCACAGAAAACAAAGAAAGTCTGTTGTAATCCGCTATGAATCGTAACGCGTCAGGACGCAGAAGTAACTCTGTCGTCTGACGTCCATGTGGCCAAATTGTTATACGTTAGAGATCCAGAGTAGATCTTCCTGGAACAACTGGATGTGAATGTGACAGTCAGCATGTCCGACACCAGGATAACAGAAGAAATCTGTGACAGTAATATTTATGATGTTTGAGTCATCATCCTACAAGAAAAAATATTGTTTGTTTGTTTTTTCGTTTATGGTTCCGATTTCTTTTATTGTTTGTTTCTTGGCTCCGTCCACGTGGACTTATAGCGTGATACTTCTGCATAGCCAGTCTTAAATGAAAGGCTTCCTTGACACTTGATAATCAGACTGTAATCACGTTAAAACAGGCTGAAGCTAGCACATCCACCGTCGCACTGCAAAGTAACGATGTTTCTGGACACGGGAAGAGCTGAATTTTAAAGCCTTTCGTGTGCATTACTGTTGAGACAAGCCTGCCAGCTACATGCCTGCCTACTGAGACCTCGTTGCGAAGAAAACAGTTCAGATATTTTCCATACTACTCCAAGCTATTAAAGCCTAAACAAGTGAAACGGTAGTCGCTTTACAAAGCATTTCCACGGTTACAGTTCATGGGAGGAATTTTAACAACCAAGATGAGGGATTGAGAATTTTTGTATAGACAGAAATACAGATATATTACTACAACTTTTATACCCAGAATGTAACATGGTTGTCTTCAGTGTTAAACGTTGTGGGTGTGTGAATATATATATATATATATACACATGCATATGTATGTATGTATGTATGTATATAATTATACAAACACAACAAACCGAATGTTTATATAACTGATTTCTTAAAATGCTTTTATGACAAAGCAAAATATTTGTAAATAGAGTACAGAATGTTCTATGGTAATGACTGTGTTTGCACAGTGGTCTAAGACCTGGCTCCCTAATACACGGCCAGGCTTACAGCACAGCCGCGTCCGAGGGCGAGCGAGGAGCATTGAGACGGTGTCAAACACGGCGCGTTTTCCTTTTATTTTTAAAGCATCAGATGTTTGCGAAATGTAAATACGAAAAAGGAAAGAAAAAAACAAAGGTAACTGGAGAGACTCTGAATGAAGTGTTCATAAAATGAATAAACAAAAGAAATATTTGACTTTTTTGGTGTACTTCAGTTTTATGGTATCTGTAAAGCATCCTCCACTGCGCCGAAATGGGGAATAGCCAGCATCTATTCTATAACGAGTTATGGAAATTGATGTGTGTATGGCTTACCCATGAACAGGTTCAAGCAGCGTGGGCGGGGCACAGTCTTAACTTTAAACAAGTCTTTGTTCGCGGCTCGGTTTGTGCGGACACCTCGGGTCCCTTTGGCACGGCATACGCGCCGTTGCTCCTTTTTACACGCCACATATCTGTAGGATAAAAAAAAACATACCCGTGTCAAGAGAGGCATCCGAAAAACGCAAAAACTGCCAATGGCTGCATGGCAAAGTACAGCCAGTTCTCATCATGCCATAATAATGACCAAATTCATATTCTCTGATGATCCATATTCTCAATTTACGCGTGTACGTGTATGTATACAAACATATCTAGGCCTACATATATGTGTACGTATATATATATACATATATATGTGTGGACAGATACCCACATACCTAAAGCACACGAAGAAAACAGATAATTAAATCCTAGCCAGTTACTGAAAGCATGATCACCAGGCTCTTCTCAATGCTCCATCTCTCATAAGTCTGGCCGTTTATTAGGTACGCCGTGGTTTATGGGGTTCTGTGGGATCAGATATGTCTGTTATCCATGGTTTCCCGCGTCCCGGTTTTGTGCAGTAAACGTGTCAAAGACACGCTCCACGGCCTCGCTTTAAGTAAAAGTTCTCCGAAAGGCGCCAGATGGGTGATATTAAAAGATCTCTGAAAACGACTATTACGAATCATTTCAAACACAACATACACTTTAAAATCACAAATGTTTAACGGATAGACAAACGCACATTGAAAGCCCACTCGTTTATTGTGACGTTTACCCGGCCAGCCCGTAGTACCTATTAAAAATACGAGTCGCGATATTAAATGATCATTTTAATCGTGGCCTATACTCTATACAGAACAAGCTTTTATTAATGGTTCAATGACTTGGATATCTGTAGAATTGTACAAATATGGCTAAAAATAACATTTTGCCAGATAAAGTGGCTTTCCAGCACACACACAGGCAGACAAACCCTGCAGGAACTAGGGGTACTGGAAACAGCTTTTGTAAAGGAAGGGCGCAACACACAATCAAACGCGCGTCCCAGCAGATTCTCCCTTTCTTGCAGGAACCGGTTTGCAGCCTAGACTTTCCTGGCAAACTTCCATCTTATCTCCAATTAACTGAGGCCCGATGGCTCCAGCGAGTCTTTTCTCTACTTATTTAAATGGATGAATAATTCCGTCCATTTTCTAATGTAGTCAGCTGATCAAGTTTAACACATTTTTCATCGGTTATAAAAACTAGCGTCTTTGTGATCAATGGAGAACCTTTAATTCTCTTCTTCTATGTTATATATTTCATTGATCGTCTTACGCACAGTTACGTGAAACATTCTTGGAATTATTACTGTTTTTTGTAGTTATAATTTTGAGCGGCCTTGATTAAATTGTAAACACTGTAAAGAAAATGTACATTTGAGTGCAAGTTTCTTTACTACATGAAAACGAAACGCAGAATTGCGGATTTTGAGAAGACACAAATTTTGTTTTTAATTGTTAAAAAAATATTTTCAATAATCTGGGCCATAACTAAGTCGAAAGCTTATGCCCATGTTAGATGCCAATTATCTATTCTATACTGTAATTTCTTTAGTGATAAGCGGTGGTTTAAACATCTTCCAACTATGCCTCTTTCCAATTCATGGGGAACATCATCAAAGGCTGATCTATTAGCTCTACTCTCTGTCAAGGCTGACTCAGAGATGTAACAAATTAAGTTCTAAACAACTGAGACAGGTCTGCTTCTTGGGTGCAGAGGGCAAGGAAAATAATCCATACCAGTATCCTTTCAGCGTCTCTACAGATTTGGTGTTGACTATTATCACGCCAGCTATGAGATGCCGTTGCAGCCTGTTTAAGGTTGGGAGTGATGTCTTTATTTCAGCTGTGCTCATGGTGTAGAATATGCCACATTTTAGTTGAGCTTTCAAAAATAGCTGCTGGCTTTTTTTCTTACTTTCGCACTCAGCCAAAAAGGTTCAGAAATGGAGGCCAAGGAGCACCAGTATAAATAGTAAGGCCAGTTCTCACAGATCATGTAACTGGCCCAGAGGATTTGCCGGGCTCCCGTTTTGATTTATAGAAAGGAATGTGGCTGCCTGTTGAAGGAACGCTGTGCTTAGCTAAGGGTGCAAGCTGAGCTCAGGGAAAGAAAAGAAAAATGCCAAAATGTTTCCATCTGGCAGCCAAAACACCTGCCATGTAATTACAGATGGAAAGGAGCTATCTCCAACTGAGGAAGGAACCCTTTATATCTGCAGATGACATACATACACATGCAGTGAGTTAGCTTAAAACGGAGTCTGCTATTTTTCAAAGCTCAGCTAACGAGAAAATCGAGGGAAATAGATACCAGTCTAGGCACTAGTCTGAACTGGATATCAGTTTTATTTATGCTGTGTAAAACTTCATTCTGTACATCAGAATGTTATTTGTATAAAATACTGATGTCGTATGAACATAAAATAGCAAAACTTAATCTATGAATCATAATGATCAGAGTCTATAAAGAGGTTAGTATTAGAAACTGGGATATATATTATCCTCATCTATGTTGTGAACATATAGATTAATTAAAAAAATGCCCCCCCCCATTAATTGTGATATAATGTTAATTAAAAATGACTCCAGGTGACTGGAGAAATTGTTTGATGGATGCACACTGGCACAAATTTGACAACAATTTGCCACCGTCTGTCCAAAAATTTTATTTCAAGATTCTCGCCAAAAATTTTACAGTAAATGAAAAAGAAAACATGAATTTCTGCCCATCCAGGGTGTACCTCAGCCTTGGGTCCTATGCTGCCTGGGATGGGCTCCAGGGCCCTGTGACCCTGACCAGGAGAAATGGTTAGAAGATGGAGAGATGTATAAATTTGTCACATTGCACTCAAGGTGTGTGGCTCAGTGGGCTAACCCCCTGTGCTGGTGAGTAGAAGATTGCTGGTACAAACCCCAGCCTTACCAGAATAGTCACATGTCTATGGGTCCTTCAGCAGGGCTTTAAACCCCCCTCAGCTCCAAGAGTGCGGCATGCTGGCTGATCCTGTGCTGTGACCCCCCACCCAAGCTCTCACCTGTATAAGTGTCTCATGGAGAGCAGGATGGGGTAGGTGAAAATGGAATTTCCCCACAGGGAAATTTAGCTGAACTTCTCTATTTTGGCTTTAAATATTATTTTTCAGATTCCAAAATCACCTCTGATAATCAATATGACTGATTTCAAAATATTCAAATATGAACAAGTCAAATAACAAAACAGGGCCACACACTCCCATGTAGAACTGGTGCCACTTAGCACGCTAAGGTTTGCTATTTTAGCTTGCTGTGTCTGTGTGTGTGTGTGTGTGTGTGTGTGTGTGTATGTAAAGGTGTGGGGAGAATGGCCGTCATGGATTTAGAGTACAAGGCCGGCCTCCCCAGAAAGCTAACTTTTAATTCTGGTTTGACACGTTGCTCTCAGCCTAACTGCTCACTGTTCATTCTTGGAAATGCTGCTAAACCAAGCGGTGTCCTGTGTCGATCTGCTGGATTGGTTCGCAGGGATTGAGAGATGGGGTTTGTGAGGAATTACATGCTCTGAGGACCGCACAGAAGTGCCAAAATATCGACGCAACCGCTCAAGCTACCGCCTCAGTTGCTCCTTGTGCAGTCACCTGGTGTTTTCCATGCTCGATTTATCTCCGTACTGCGTGACTGATTATTTTCCGCACTTATGACGGAAATCCAGTATGGCAGTCTTAGCCCTTGTAAACGTGTAAAAGGCATGCATTACATTTCATCCATGAGAATGAGAGCCACGGTGATAAGTTAGGATCACTTTAGTATGTAGCACGCCATTTGACTTCATGTGACAATGTGTTTTCTGTCCTTGGAAATCTGTTAGTTGGTGAAGGCTGACAGATTTATTGCACCATCCCCCCCCCACACACACACACAAAACACAAAGATTCTTTATAGAGTATGCAGCTCTGAGCTGCGTATTTTCTTACGCTAATCTGAATTTTTAATGTCAGAGTTATTACTATTTTCTTCCATCGCCTAATTGTACCTTCCTCTTTGCATGTCTCTGCACGAAAAACACAGCTCTTTTTATCAACCATATCAACCCCTGGGACCAAACGTTGACCTGGACGCTTATATTTTGCATGGTGATTAGACAAGTATTTTTGAGTAAGAAAGGGAACTCCTGGAGAGAAGAACTTTTCAAGGACCCCTGGGAAAGTTATGAAGCGTTTGGATTTTGTTTGCTCTCATTTAAAATGGTAGAAATTGTCTTGTTATATAATCTGTGGAAATTATTATTTCATCTCTTTATTTATACTACCTTATACTAAGGTACATTGTGCACCCTGTTAAGTTTGAATATTGTAATGAAATTTATTATTCTCACTTTAATTTATTTTGTGGATGGGTGAATTATTTACCCAACTGTCTACCCTTTGGCTCTTTAGTTTGTTGTAATGCAAATGACAATGTTATTAATACATAAATCATTTGAATAACAATGAAAAATTGGATTTATGTACCCTTTGCACTGTGATCAGAAAAGAAAAATAACACAGTAAATATATTGTGTTTCTGACAATCAGTTTCTGTGTGATTTGTCTGTATTGAAATGACATACACGGTGTCAATATATACTACTTGACAGTGACATGGAAATGAATATGAATGTCACTGGAAAACTGGCTGTCTTATTATAATAAAGCCAATTCATTACAAAATGGCAATGGCCTTCTGAAGCCTATGAGTCTGTAGTGTAACGTGTCCTGTGTAACATAATTTTATCTCTAACAGGAATTTTTGTCCATTGTTTCTCAGTCCCTATTTATCTATTTAGGACTGCTTTCATCATGGAGCATTATGGGAAATATAATGCTAATCCAGAGCAGGACACTCTTTACAGGATCCCTTAAAGGGTCATTTTGAGTCATCACTTTTCTTCTCACTTCTGTGTTTTGACTTTTGAGGAAAGCAAAGGTACTTGGAAGAATCCCACACCAGCTTGATGCCTCCCCCCCAAACCCACACCCACACAAAACATCCCCACAGCAAACTTTAATACAAAAATCAATCAAGGAACATAAGCATACATTCAATTTTTCATAGTCAGTGTGTCACACTGGGAGGTAGCCATGAAGGCCAACTTGTATGCAGATTATTGCTCCCAGTGCTTCCCTTAATTAGTCAAATTGCATAATCAGTTCGATATTCGACGGCATTCGTTCAGATGATTAGCAACCTCTGCTGGTTCCAGCCCTCTGCCCCTGTGATTGAATAATGGGAAGGCTGAAATATGCAGCTTCCTGAGATCAGCACTGTTTGGGCGGAAACAATGGTGACATCAGGCATCACTCACCAGTTTTCAGAGAATTGCATGCAGTGCTTTTAATAACTCAGTTGTTGAACATTTACTATATATATACACACACACACATGCACACTAAGTATATATAGTAGTACATATGTTTAGTAGTATATATATATATATATATAAATATGTAGAGTTAAACTAAGAATACATGTAGCATATATATATATGCCACTATAAATATTAAGTATTTATATTGTAATATATATACTGCTATACATATACTAAGTATATTTGTGGGAACATTTATTATAGGTTATATATACAGACACATTGCACTTTGTAGGCCGTATAACTTTAGCCGTAGACAGAGCGGACCCGGCGCTGTTCCCGACGCGCTTTCGCCAACGCCGCCCGTTCCCTGCTCGCTTGCCGTAGAGTCACAGACGCTCTAACCCGTGACCCCAGGAATGAAAACCGACTCTTCCACTTCCTGGAAGTCGTTTCGCTCTGTTTTTATATAACTGACTAGTATGAGGTACTAAAGCGGAAAAATAAGGGTTAGCCGTAGAAAGAATTTGAAAAGCCTCGACAACATGAGCTGGTGAGTACTTTAAAACTGGGATCCCGTTTCCGTTGGTTCCGATCGCGCCTGCACCGGCCGGACACCGTCGATACTGACGTCGCTTTCGGTCCGGGACGGCACTTTGTGAGTTTAGTGCACATACTTGTTTGCTGAATCCGCAGTCAAAATAACCCGTACATTGGCCATCTTCGAAAGTACTCAGCTGATCTGTCTCATTATTAATATGGTCATTTTTTAAAAACATTATTTACTTGTAAAAGAACTTTGACAAGTTTCGAAAAAGCCAATGGTCTGCTCTATGTACGAGTCCATTAGGGTTGCCTGAGAACACATTTTTTCTCATTCTCTTTTCTTAATCGCAATCTTAGGGTCACACACCAAAAACCTCAAAAGAATGGAAAAAACGAAACGGCTCTTTAAAGCCCCATTGGGTAATATGTTTGCGTATGGAGAATGATCAGGAAGATGTGAGTGTTTCATAATGATGCCGCAGAGACTGCTGGAGCCTCACAGCAGCAATTGAAGGTGATGATGCGGTGATGGTGACAGCGGGGGTCCAGAAGCGGATCACAGTGTCACGGAAACACCGTGACACCAGGGGGGCAATGATGCCAGCTGTATTTATAGATGCCCATGTCTTTAAAAAGCCACAGCGTCTGATTTCATGCAATCCATCACAACATAAATTTAAAAAGAAAAAGCTTTTGGGGTATTTGGTAAAAATGAGAACGGGAGATTTATTATAGTGTGAATATTGGAATCCGGCTTCCACACTGTCTCAGGTGCGTTCTAAAACGGTTTTAACACTTTGGCAAATATTTCGCTAATGCCCTCTGCAGTTGTACAAAGTTGAAAATTGAAAAGATGATTTGAGTTTTAAGGTAAATGTTATTTTTAATATAAATTTGGTCATTTACGGTAAGGGACCATCTATTGGTAACTTTCTGATATCCCGATAATACAGCTTTTGGTTTTACTCAGAAGCCATCTTCCACGTATCAGTGGACACATCTAGCATCTTGACTTATACGAGCATGACTCTAGCAAGACAAAAAAAATCTATCTTCAAAATAGTAGTAGGTTTTTCCATTTCTGGCAGTATTTTAGCTAATCAGTCTCCCAGCACTGGTTTTGACCAGTTACAATGTAACCCTTTTCTCCTGTCCCTTAAAAAGGCCCAGCTCTGACCGGTTAAAGTAATTAAGACCCATAGTGTATGGACTGTTCCCTGCAACTCATGGTGAATGGCGCTGCTGACCCTCATAGAAGAAATATGGACTACTTACTCTTAATAATACTCACTTTTCACCCCTTTTTGTAGGTAGTATTTGCCTTTTGGCCTTAAATATAATATCATGTTAATCATTTTCTACAAACATCAATCATGGCCTACATGCAAATATTCTCCTTGAGGCTGAAAATTGAGTTTCCACCTAAATAAGCCTGGTACACTAAAACATATACATCTATGTTGTAAAATATTTTGTCACGTTTTTAGTACAGTCTAGATTAACCCATTTAGTCAGTTTCTTTGAAACTTGGACATCACCAAACCTCATTATGGCTACAGCCACATTTTCAGAAGCTCCTTTAAGGCCTCTATGTGATTCCCTGCCTTCTCTGGCTATGTTTATACCTGTAATATAACCTCCCTAACTATGTAAATCCCATGATTCTTTCCCTGGTTGTAAGTGTTATGGTTGTGAGGTGGAGCTGTACCACACAGCTGGACTGAGGTGTAGGACCGCAGGGTATAACAAAAACCAAACAACTATTAACACAACTCAGATGAAGATGAATTACAGCCGCTCTGAACCCCAACAAAGACAGCTCTTTAAAACGCTTACTGAAAGAATCTCATTATAAACAAAAACAGCAAACAAAGGTCACAGTTCATGCTGTAAATTTTGTCCCTTTACCCCAATCTACCTAGCTTGCCCAGTTTAAATCTTGAAGCAGTGATCAGGTTGACTGGAGTCAGTTGGGTTTCTTCACCTGGTGTATTTTTGGAGGAATTGCCTGCCACTGCTCTCTGCTGCCGCCCAGTCTGCTTACTGGGCATACCCGTTGATGGATATATGCAGGTACACAGATTAGTAAAAGAGAATCTTTAATACACACTTGATGGTCTATATCGCCTCTTAGCTGGGAGTGTATCGATGTTAGTTTAACAGGGATGTATCAGCAACTGGCTATTTTCCATCCTTCCTTTCTCAATAATCGCTTATCTAATTAGGTTTCCTGTGACTAGGGCTTGTCCCAGGAAGTGTAGTGCTTTCTGTGGGGTGCATCCTGGATGGAATGCTGGTCTGTTAGGCGCTCTCACACACATGCATGCACACACACGCACGCATGCACACATGCACGCATGCACACACGTGCGCACACACACACACACACACACTGTCAGGGTAGCCAGAAGTCCCTGGTTGACCTAACAAAAAAATAAAAAAAGTTAGCAAAAACGTCAAGCAGACGCACGTGTCGACTGCTGGGCGAAATGAAACCAAAGTGAGAGGCTGCCAAGTGTCACAGGTGGCATGCGTGTGTGTTTTTGTGTAGGTGGGTGAAATTATGGTTCAGGTGAACTTGCTCTTTTCATGTTGACTGTTGTGCTATGAAGCGTTAGGCTTCGTGCTATTTATTTTGAAGGCGCTGTGCAATTCAATAGAATTTTTGGCCCGATTTTCTTTAACGTGATTAAGACACTTTGGCAAGGAATTAGATCGGCAAGGAATTTAGGTTACTCCATTTTTTTCCCCCAAATACATAATAAATTTATGATAATAATGGTGCGTATTGTTGCCATCATCATTTTAGAAGGACTTGGGGGGGGGGGGGGGGGTACAGGCTGGGTGGTTCGGGAGAGCTGCCTTTG
>JAAGVU020000040.1:12547443-12573474 GCA_011763525.2 Mormyrus iriodes | reverse complement strand
GGGGGGGGGGGGGGGGGGGGGGGGGGGGGGGGGGGGGGGGGGGGGGGGGGGGGGGGGGGGGGGGGGGGCGGGGGGGGTGGGGGGGGGGGGGGGGGGGGGGGGGGGGTCGGAGGCGTGGAGGGCGCTGTGGTTTTTAGCTGAAACAATTGACAGGACCCTGTGGATGGAGGATGGGGGGGTGGGGTTGTGGAGGAGAGGGATGTGGGCCAGAGGGGACAGACACTTCTAATTAGTGACATCCGCCAGCAATGGGAGACAGATGTGCGGCATGGTGACAGGAAGTCCGCGGGGACACCGCAGAGCACGCCGCGACAGGGTAGGGGTTTGCCGACGGGCCTAGCAGGGGCCCTGCCGGCTTCCTGCGGCCGCTTACCCGCAGGTTGCTAACAGCAGCAGGCCCTGTGGGAAGCTGGAGTTGCTTATCCGTCAGTGACTACTGACCCCTGCCATGAGTCTCCAAACACTGAAAGGAAGCCCCCCCCCCAGCTTCAAACCCAACTTCCAGGCCGAAACAACCAACTGTCATGGTGTTTAGTGAAATGGCGACTCTGCGCCATTCTGTTCCGCCATTGTTGGCCGTGTGCCTTCTCGACTTTGGGAATGTGATAAAGCGAACCCGCCTGTCGACAAGAACATCTTCACGCTCGTCCCGATGACGTATGCTGTGTTTAGTCACTTGTTTGTCAGTGCGCTCTTTATTTATTCTTGACTCATGTTATTTATCTATATTATTTCATCTAGGATCCCATTCAAGATTGGACAACCGAAGAAACAGATTGTTTCGAAAACGGTAAGCTAGTTTTCCGCAGCTCCGTCTGTTGACTTTTTGACATATGATCGTTTTTGTATTTGATTCGTTAGGTGTACTGACAGGTTTTGATATGGATGGCAATGTCATTGGATATGGAACGTCTTGGCAAAGGGAGAAGGTAACGCTTCCCTGTGGCGAAATCACTGAATGTCACGGATCTCTCGTTCCTGATGGGGAATGATCTGTTCAGAACCTGGACGGTCAGGCCGGTTTGTGCCCAGCTGATTTACGCAAACTCCCCTGGCTTGCTGGCAAAGGCTTGCTTCAGGAGCCTGACAACGGGCTTCTAGTTGCAACATCATTCCTGTGGATGGCACTAGTTTTCAGACATCACCAGATGTCTGTTTTTTGGGCATGTGTACGTCTTGTTACACATCATGACTAATGAGGTTTTTCAATGAGCATCTTTGGCTGACACCTCCCCTCACCTCCATCCCTCTGTATCTTTCACTCCTCTGTTGCCCTGGGCCGCTGGCTCAGGTTTGCTGAAGGCTTCTGCCATAGCTGCTGCCAAAAGGCCCAGGATCAGGCATGAAGATGCCTGTGAAGGTTCCCACAAGCTACCTCTTAAACACGCTGGCAAGAACAGAGTAGGTTTAAGCCTGACAATTGTCATCATTTCTGTTCCTCAAGATCCTTCAGCCCTGAATGTAAATCTTATGGAAGTCTTTGAATGAACATTTACTTTCTGTAATAAGCTGAAGTATACTCTTGCCCCCCCACCTTTATTCGGTAAAGTTAGGGCTATGAACTTGTGCCACTCGGGCATTGAGGTGAGTGGGCGCCCAGTCCGCTGGGGTGAAACCACTTCCACTATGATGTGCCCACCCTCGTCCCGCCATGGCTTCCTGTGACATCAGAGGCCTGGGCCCTGGGAGCGGGTGGGCTGGCAGGGGGCCTGGCCGCCCCTTTGGAGCCTCTCCAGAGACAAGTTGGCCGCTTCCTGCCCCAGTGTTTGTTTATCCTGGAGCCCACAAAGCCCCCCCACTGCCTGGAAGTGGATCGGCTCTGGCCGGCTGGAGCAGCTGGGCCGAGGCCTGGGGGGCTCAGGGTGGCCCCAGGCAATGGCCACCAGAACAGCGCTGAGAATGCGGGATCCAGGTGGGGGGACGTGCTGGTGGCTTACTTCTTGAGGTTGCTTCCAAAATAGATCGTGCTTCAGGGCATGAGGGGATGCCCAGTCATCAATCAACATTCCAGACATGCCAGTCGATCAGTTTATGCCCCCAAAATGCACATATACATGGTCAGACCATTAGGCAATCATACGCTACCTTTGCCAGCTAGGGTGCCATCCAAATGGACAGGGGCTTGAGTTACTCTGCTGGAAGTGTCTCCAGTAAAATGGCCGGGGAGTTGTGCCAGCAATGAATACCACCCACCTTCTCCGATCGTTATAAGTATCTTTTTCCCTTGAGAATGACATTTGTGAATTGACCATGGGAAAAATTGCCTACATAAAAAAAGAGGGAAAACACGTTTGAAGTGGGACTCCCACCCACAAGTGTCTTATCAAAGACGTGCGTGATGAGCATCACATCAGGACACGCTGGGGACTAGAACCCTGCCCTACATCACTGTCAGAAACGCAGGTGAACACCTTAGTGAAACAACTGAAATTCCAAATGAACTGATGTTGTCATCCCCTAGTTGGTCCAAATTGTCTCCCTCTTGGGTTTCTGCCGTCCTATGTATAATTGTGCACATGCTATTAGTATCTACCTTGATTAGTGTCCACATATTATTAGTATCTATGCAGGGTACTCTGGACATACTCTGGACTATTATGTATTAGAATGGTCATCTCTGCCATTATTCACACATTTTAGTATCTGTGCAGGTACTGTCCACACGCTGTTGGTATCTTTGTGGTTACTGTCCACACGTTATTAGTATCTGTGCGGGTTATTCTATCTATGTTTGTGTGTGTGTTACTCTGTGCATGTTATTAGTGCATGTGTGCGTGTGTTGGCTGCGCTGACTCATTCGGCAGGTGGGGTTTGGCAACAGCCCCTTTACTCCCACAGCCCTGGCAAAGGCCTCCGTTCTCCAAAGAGAGAGAGAACGAGAGATGTGTCGCTGCCATTTACATGCCAGATCAGCCAAACGAGCGTGCCCCCCCCCCACCACGATAAGCGCTTTGACCTCTGTACGTTCACTCTGTCCACAGGTGGAGAGAGACTTTGAGCGGGAGAACGACAAACTCCAAAAGTAAGTTTGTGTGTGCGCCAGAGCGCTCCCCTCGGCGCTCGTGTCAGAAGCCGCCCACGTGAGTGTTTGAGTGCGCGCTCGCTTTGTGGCGGGAGGTGTTTCTCCTGCGAGGCTGCTTGCTCCTGACAATGGCTGGGAAAACAAGGAGCGCCTGAGGAGGTGCGAGCCGCAGCCTCTCCTCTCTCACGTCGGGCTGCCGTCGGACCCTTTCATATGGGACGGCTTTGAACAATCTCTGCTTGTACACAATGTGTATTCAAACGGGGTCCCGGTGATCATACTGATCTGCGGTGCTCAGACCCTCCAGAAAATGTCCACCTGAGAGCGCGGATACAGCTGGTCACTTTGACCTTTTCCCACTGTGGTCACGTTCTCCGGGATCTTCCGTAGAGTCCTACTGACTAGGTGAAGCACACAAAGGTGTTGTTTGAGTTTATTTATGTGTTTGTGTGAAATAAGTGAAGTTGTAACGGGTGGGGGGGGGGGGCAGGTTCCCACACGCCGACCCCCAGGTTGCGAGGCGCTTCCGAGGCCTTGCAGAGTGAGTGGGCTGTGTGCTGGTTTGGGTTTCATGGAGCGACGAGTTCCCTGCGCGGGCCGCGATAACGTTTCGGTCACATGCCTTGCGGGTGAGTAAGAGTGTTGGGGCGGGGGGTTTCAGGGACAGGCCAGCAGGGCATGTCAAGACATTTCGGGAGGCTGCTCCCATGGTGACACTGCAAATGTTGAGTGCGTAACTCGTCGCTAGTGTGTGTGCCTTTTTTTTTTTTGCCCACGTGGCTGGTTTCTGCTTGCCCGCCCCTGTCTTTCAGAAAGCAGTTTGTTTAACAAAGCCACACACCTGGTGGCTTCGAATGGTTTACTGTGGCTCCACCCCTAGGGGGGGGTGTCTCTTTTTTTTTTCCCCCTCTTTTTAAGAGAATATCTTTGCCCGGTGGCAGTGTGTCTTAGTGACCAGGCCTTTGTGAGAGACTATAACGTAGTTAGAAGACTCCAGGCCACACGGGGCGCTGTGGTGCTGTGACTGTTTATTATCCTCGTACAGGGAATGCAAAACACACTGTTCACACTGTCAGAGTTACAATCCCAGCACAGCCTCTCTTAAAGACTGGATACCCCCACTGTACATCCATTACTTTAATGTCAGTAGTGTCTGTCGCAGAATTATGAGGTTTTACGTTGGGTGGCCACAATCACCGTCACATGGCAGGGGGGTCCAGCTAGCTGATCAATTCCCTATGAAAGTTTTACTTTTTGTGAGATGCTTCCTGGGTTTGGTAGTAGCATAGGTGTGCCTCATGTGACGAGGCAGTGCGTGTCGGCACATCTTCAGGGTTCCCAGCACCCGTAGCCATGCCATCTAGCCGGCCGTTATAGCCTGCCTGCGAATATTAATGAGGTAATTATCATGTTTTCCAGAATGAATCCATCTTTCCTCTAATAAACATGATTCAGTCAGTCTGTCACTTTTCTCCATCTTATTTATACCTCCTTATACTATATAAAGTGACAGTAAGCTTGCGATCGCCCACTTTAGTCATTCTGATGGTGTTTTTCAAATAATGCTCTGCTCAGTGTCATTATTCTTGGATGGTGATGACCAAACATATACCCTGAGAACATGGCCTGGTTACAGACTGAGCTGATTTTTTAAAATGAAAAATCTGTTGTTTTTGGGTCCTGTTCGTTTTAATCAGATCTCCATTAACATAAGCATTTATTTCATAACTGCTGTAAGGCACCCCCCCCCATTCAGCCTAATCCCAGAGCAGTAATTGGCAGTATTAACACCCACTAATTGAACAAATTGAGGTTTACAGTGTTGGCAAGTCTCAGGAGGTGGAGGGGATTGGGCCAACTGACAAATGTGTGTGAAATGGGTCAGTGCGGGGGCACGGCATGTCACGGCAGCGCCCCCCTCAGGCTCCTGTGGGCTAACGGGGTCTCGCCTCCCTCTTGCAGACTGGAGGATCAAACAAAGAAGCTTCATAAAGACATGAAGAAGAGCACCGAAGCTGACCTAGGTTTGTGCGCACCTTGAGGGCTTGGGGGGGGTCACGGCATTGAGGTAATGGTATCGGGAACTAACCAAACGTCACACGATCTGCAGATAGAGAGGTACTGTTAACCTGCACCAACAGTTAAGTTACTCAGTATAAAACTTAAAAACTTCACCAAGTTGGAGCCTGTAAGATTTGGCATCCGAAGGTGAAATAGTTTTCTTTAGCTTTGGTGTAAATGCTGTTAGCTGCTTCTTTTTTCCATTGTTTCTTCTCCACAATGAGGAGAGAGGGGATCTTGTACTCATTTATTTATTTATTAGCCTTTTGGGGAGGGCAGGGGGGTGTAACCAGACTTGCCTTCGGTTGATACTTCAATCGTCTTGGGGTGGAGTGACGTGGAGGGGCGCTTTTAAATTTCCTTTGTTTCCCCCGGAAAATAGGGAGACTCATCAAAGTAACTGAGCTGTCAACTCCATCGCGGCAATTAACAAGCCCCCGCCTCAGCATGTGACTCCTCCCCGTTCACCGCGGTTCTGCCGCCCAGCTTCCTTTCTGCCTCCGTTCACCCAGCACCCCCCCATCTTTCTCTGTCAAACTTTCCTTAGACCGACGTCCTCGACGATTTGACTACTCAGAGAATATTTACTGATGTACGCTAGTCACTGAAGAGCCGCAGCACATCACATGAGTAATCTGCTTCTAAAACATATCAGACTCCATCGGAGATGCCTGTGTGCACTCTCTCTAGTCTGTCTACCACGTACCGCCTTTGATTGTTTCAGCTTCTCTTAATCAGTCGTTAGTTAGCCCTTTCGGCTACCGTGTTAAGGCAAGCTATTAGCTGTAATCTGAGGAATTTAAACAACGTGTAGCTGTGAAAAAAAATAAATAGTGCATCAGTTAGCTTTTTTGATAAACCGACCATACCATACTATCAAATAATTTACTAGCTGTTGTTTTAGTTTAAGTGAACAGGGTTAGTATAGTAGGACCACACTGTTCATAAACAGAGTTGAAAATGATTTGTGGGATACATTTTGTTTTTTATTCCATCTAGTATGATGAGAAATATCGTGCAAAAGCATCTTAATGTAAAAATCAGGGATGTAGCCGTCTGTAAGTGACACATTTGATTTATTTTTTTCACTCCGTCAACCAAATACTGTTAATGGAACTCGTACTGTTCTAATATCTCTGCCGTTTCCTGCTACTGGAAACTCTGTCCTGGCCATGTGTATTTCTTGTTTGGAGTTTAAGCTAACGAGCTGACCCACATAACGAGAACCAGACTGAAGGCAGAGCCGCCCTTCTCCGCTGTGACACCTTAAGTGACCAGAGAGCACCACCAGGCCCAGCTGCTTTGCCTCATTAACGTGGCCTTCCTGTTTTTACGCGCTCGGCAAAGCGTTCACAAAGGGGCTGTGCTACAGATGTTAGCTGTAAACGGAGCCGGCACTGCGTATACATCTGTCCAGATTCGCGATGATTATCTGAATGTTGATTCCCAATTGACTCCAATTGATGCTCACATTCTGAATTTTGCACCTACCATGGTACTCCCCTCTTCCAGCCATGTCCAAAGCCGCTGTGAAGATCTCGGCGGACTTGCTGAGTAACCCTCTGTGCGAGCAGGACCAGACGTTCCTGGACTCCATGACAGCCCTCGACACAGCCATGCACCGCATGGATGCCTTCAACCAGGAGAAGGTACGAACCCCCTTTTCGGTTCTCTTGGTGAGTGGATCCAAATCACCTCTATAATTACTACTCTATCACCCTGCAGTCAATTAATGTGGAAGTCCTCATGTGATGTCAGCACGTCTAAATTGTTGCAAAACATCTCCAGTCTTTCTTGTTCTTTTCTAGTAAAAATCTTGTTTTATGGGGCAAGCCTGTTCTAACCATTGGTTTGTAGTGGCTCGTCTGTGGGAGGTATATAGGCTAATGCATCAATGACTCACTGGGAGTTGTAAAATGAGACTTAACCCTCTTCAGATACAAATACGTAGAGTGATATGGTTTCCTTGGTGTCTGGGTGTTCCTCGGATCAGCTGTGGCTGGGTTTTAAAAAGGAGCCTTTTTACTGAGGGTTTTTTTCCCCCCACCCCTCAGGAGTAAATGCTCTGTCTACTGCAACATTTGATTAAACCCACAACTTGAAGGTAATTGCAACGTGAGTGGTAGTGAAAGTGAACTATCCTTAGGGCATTGCAGATTTTCTTTGAAAGCTGGCTGAATCACAGAGGAAATCATCCTTCGTCTTCGTGAAATATGTAAAGTTCTGTAAAAACTCGTGGTTGTGTTCCATTTTCTCCATCTCTAGGTGAATCCGGAGTAATGATCTGTAGCCAGACCCAGTCTGTTGGGCTATCCCATGGCCCATTTGATGGTGTCCCCTCTTTAAGAAGCATGGTGGTCACTTTAGTGGCCTTGGTCTCACTACCACTTGCACCCATCATCCCCTGAGCATCTAAGACATGAGTATAGACTCTGCAGCTCGTAGTTATGCCTTTGGGTCTCTGTAAGGTCCTCTGTCCTTTGCGGTGAATAACCCTGCCCAGAACACCCCTGCTTGTGGCACAGAAACATCGGCATGGTCCAGGCAAAGCCGGAGAGACCTCACAGTTGCACCATTGCTTTCCAGAGCCCTCCAAAATTCTTTTTTCAGACAAATATCGAAGCCGCCCAACAGACACTTCCTCTCCTCGGCAGATTGGGTATGAGTAAACGTTCTCGCAGCAGATTTCTGAATCAGCCGTCATCGGGCTCTTTAGGTGAAAATCTGGTGGAGCGGCACACGGAGGCCGTGTACTGTGCTCAGCACACCTACGGCTCTGTGTGAAATAACCAGGCACGTATTAACGGAACAATGCTCTCGGCGCTCTGCCTGAAAAGTGCCCTCTGTTTCATGGCTCCCCTTTTTCCTTCCTTTGAGTCCTGTGTCTCCAAAGGCAGGTCCATATCCTTCTGTAATGACGCCTCTCCCTCCTGGGCTCTTGTGACCTTCATAACTGGGAGGCCTGCCCCGTGAACTTGGGGGCGTGATCTTTACGTGTCAGGGAGCATGAATGGGCCTCTCGCTGCTGCCCCACCAGCCGCGGGTCGTGCAATTCGAGGGCTGGGATGCATTAATCATTTTGGTGATGCGGTGTAGTGATAAGGGGTGAGTCACTCGTGCTGTATCGTAGGAGCCGAAGTCACTTTCCCACAATATGCCGGAGACAGACGCTTGGCACTGCTCCGGTGGAGGGGGAGTTAAGGTCGCCAGGCCATTCGGGGGCCCGGATACCTCCCCGCCTTCAGGGTTGCTGTTAGCTGTTGACTGAAATGGGGCAGAACTCCCGCATTTATTGCATGTTACCTCTGACTCCAGATCCTCGTATCGTGTTCGGCCTTCCTCTCCCCGCTCGCTCATGTGAGCCTCGCAACCTGCTGAGCCGAAATGCTGGTCTGACTGGATTTTCTGTTCCCAGCGAGCATCGAGTGGGAGTGTGCACGGGGGGTACCGGAACGGAGGCTTTCTGAAGCAGACATCACGACTTTCAAGACTGTCCTCTCTCTCATTTTATTTTTTTTGCGCTATGGCAGCGGTGACTTTGCATAATCGTTTTGTGTGTTTCCTGATCGCTTTCCAGTTTGTCTCGGCCTGCATCTCGCAGTTCCTTTCTCCGTTAAGCACTTCCTTGTCAGATGAACCTTTGCCAGCTTGTCATCTCCCACTCCATGGCTGTCATGGTGTCTTTTAGCTGAGTTGGTACATCCTAGCTGACAGCCTGTACCTGTATCTCGACCTGTAGGTGTCGCTGTCGGACAGGCCAGAGAAGCGCCACGCCTGTGCAGAGCTCCCCTGTGTTAAATCTCGCTCCGCTTTGACTGAGGAAGCCTCGGCTTGTCGGTGAAATCCCCGAGTCCGGGCTGACTCTCCCACACCTGCCGCTCGTTGGTGTCAGCAGTGCCGAGCTTTGTGAAAAATAAACTGGATATTTCTCCCCACCCTTCCCCCACCCATGAAAGAGGCCTGCAAACGGAGATGTATTTGCCAGGGGCGCTTGGGGGGGAGTGCAAAGCTAATGAAAGCAGGCACCGGGTCCGGCGCCGTGTTTATTCCTGCGTTTAAAGCGGACGCCATTGGAGCGCCGGGCCCGCGGCATCGGCAAGCCCAGAGGACGCTTGCGAGCGGAAATGGCGGACGAGGCTACCCATACGTGGAGGCTATTGATTTCTACTCGCAAGTGGTGGGGGGGGGGACCAGAGAAATACTCATATATTTTTGGGAGGCCTGTGTGTTCCGGTGGCCTCTGGCCCGTGACTCACAGAGGGAGTCCGCTCCAGCGGATTGGGCCTGGGGCGTTGCCGTGGCCCTTTTGGAGGGTCGGGGCGGGGGGGGCGGGGCACAAAGGGTATGGAAATCTGCATGTTGGTTCTCTCTCTCTCTCTCTCTCTCTCTCTCTCTCTCTGTCTCACTCTTTCTCCACACTTCCACCGAGCTGTTTCTCTAAACGTTGTTCTGTAAATGCAGCCCGGTCTTCACTTCGTTTATGTAATCGCTGCCAATCAGCTAATTAAGTTCATTTTAATGAGCTGTTATCTGATTACTGCAGTTGTCATTTACCCGTGGGGTTGTGGAGCGTCTCAGTCCTCCTGTGTTTCGACCGTGAGCTGGTGGAGTGGTTAGCAACAGGAGCACAGTGCTATTGTTTACCGTGTTTGTGAACGTGTTCTCAGGTTATGGGCGACTCATTTTTGGGTGGTTGGCAAACTGCCTTTTCTGGGGTGAGAAGCTCCGCTCGGCTGTCCGTGGCTTTAGATGATATCTTGTGTTCTTCGCGTTGTGTAGGATTGTGACCCTGGTCTAAGAGACTGGATGTTCATTTGCTTGGATCTCTCACCTCACCCTGACACACACACTCTTTGTTTGGCTCAGCCGGCAATGACACAAAATGCAGGAAATATAAACTGTTATTATTAAAATGTTTGCAGAAAAAAAAACTTTTCATGTAGTTAGTCAGCCCACCCCATGCAGGGATGGAGATGCTCTTTCATGTGTCTCCCCCCCCTTCAGGCTCCACGGCCCTTTGCTTCCTTCGGAGCCCCATGAATATTCAGGGATTTCTCCTCGGGGCCAGCGTAACAGGAGTTTGGGCGCCCGCCCCTCGTCGTGCAACTGCCGTGTCGGGTGTTTGAGTGGAACGGAACAAAACAAAACAAAACAAAAACTCATGCGGAGAAGTGTAATTTGCTAATTGTTTGTGGCTGTGATACCCGAGCTTCAGAAGTTCGGGCCTCTCTGTCTGAGTTTGTGTAATGTGTTAGCTGTGCTTCGGCAAGCCAGACGAAAGTTTTACTTGATCGGGTCATCGGTGGGCTTCACATTAACCTGCATGCTGACATTTTCTGCAGGTGAACCAGATCCAGAAGACGGTGATCGACCCGCTGAAGAAGTAAGTATGTCACCGCCTCCCACCTGCTGCCGCCGCCTCCCCCCCGCCATTGCCAGTGCAGTTGCTATGCCGCCGCGAGCCTTAATGGGAAGGCCTGTGCCTTTAAGCTGGCCTCAAGTCGCCCCTGAGAGGTGGGGTGGGGAAGGGCTTAAGCCCCCCGTAAGGAAGCCGGGGGACAGTAAAACGCTGGGCCGAGTGCCTCTGCGCTGGCGGTACGTCTGGAAAAGAGAGTTTATTTGGTTCCCCGCCCCTTGCCCCATCGGCATGCTCTGCTGCCGGGCCTGTCAGACGGCCCCCCCCCTTCCCCCCCCGCCCCCTCAGGGGAGTGGCTCAGAAGAGGAAGCAGAGCCTTAACGAGCGATCGGAAGAAGGGCGTGGGCTCCCTTCTGCCGGCCTGACCACTCCCTGGGCTGCCCCTGCACTGTGTGTGTGTGTGTGTGTGTGTGCGCGTGTATGTCTGAGTGTGTGTTTGTCCAGGCAGAGTGTGCTTCTCTTCATAGCTGTGAGCTGTCCATGTGAATGTGCAGGTAGCATCGTTTAGGTTTTAAAGACTGATAATCTGTAAGGCTTTAAAATCTTTTTTTTTTTGTTGTTTTTGTTTGTTTTAGCATATTTTTCGGGGTCTGTGTCCGTGCAACTAGACCAGAACACAGCTTCTGTGTATGTGTATGTGTGTGTGTGTGTTACTGTATCTGTATCTACGCTGGTGCCCCCCCCCCCCGTATGTTCTGGTGGCGGTGCAGTGACAGGATGGAATGGTTCTAATTTCCTCTTCCTGGTGGGCGGCCAGCGGACGTGTGGGCAGGCTATGAAGGTGGCAGCAGGCTCAGCTTCCTGGGCCAAAAGCAGGGGATTGGTCAGAGTGCAGGACCATCCCAGGACAGCACGTACACACACACGCATGCATGCACACACACAGATGTACTCACAGTCCTTTGGGTTGGGGGGGGCTTAAACTTGCAGAAGTCAGATTCATGCAGTCCTTGACTTTTCAATAATGCAGATACCTTCCTTGCGATCACTGACTGCAGTTACGGAACCCAGCACCCCCCTTTTCGCTCAGAAATAAAAACTCAGGCCACAGTGCCCGACACCCTCCTCAAGGTGCTTAAATTAAAGCCTTAAGACTTCATTCTGAAGGTCTGAGTTACGGCGCCCTACATCAGGCCACTCTCAGCACAAAGCTTTCCATTAGCATGAAAAAAGCGAGTGTCAATATTTCTCGCTATGTTTCGGAAGGCACCCCTCCCCCCCTTATTTGTCCTATTTAAGATGCTGGAGAAGACGGGTGGCCTCCGCAATGGGAGTCGCGGTGCGGCGTCCCGTTAATGGAAGAGCGTGCCTGTCCCTTAATTGTTCGCGATTGCTAATTCGCCGCTGTTTAATACACAGGCAGGCCGGCCGTTTGCCGCACCGGCCGTTTGAATAGAGACGCGTGAATGGCTGTGGGATGGAAGCCCGGCCAAAGCTGTTAAACTAACAAAAACCACACGGAAAGCTGGGGTTGTCATGGGGGGGTGGATAGATCATCATACTCACATACTCACATTCGATAGTAAGTCCTGTGTGAGTGTGTGCACTCTCACTACACAGATTTTCATACTGACCGTCTAAACCGTCTTCCTGACCTAAACCTCCTTAAGACCTTCGTCCTTCTCTTGTCCTCCTTCTTCCCCCCCCCCCCCCCACCTTCTGTTACTCACTCCCACTTGTCCTGGGACACACACACACACACACTGACAACAGCAGGCTCTGGTCGGTGTCGTCAGTGTGCTCACAGTGGAGGGAGGGGCTGCGTGGGCACACAGCTGTGCCTTATCTGGGGCTGCGGCCCAAGCCCTTTCTGCGTGGCTGCTCCTGCGAGCGGGAGCTGCACCCTTCAGCCACATCTGGGGGTGGGAGCCGGATTGCACGCCCTGGGGGGTTGGGGAGGGGGGGTACCAAGAGACCAAGAGAGATCAGTTTTCAATCTCTTCCTATTTCTCCACTTTATCCATAATAATAAATGCTATATATATGATAATATAAATAATATAGTAACAGTCATTATTATGCATAATAATAATAATTATGGTGGATGACATTCTCTATCAATAATGATTAAACATTCATATGCATTTCCCAGATTCCTCTTCTTGGTGTTTGTGTTTTTTTTTGTTTTTTGTGCCTTTTTTTGTTTTGTCCCTGATTGGTTGTGGTTTCATGCTCGCTGGCCTGGCCCTCGCCTCCTGCTGCGGCCCACGGCCTGTTTCGTCGGCGGGCCATAAAAACGCGGAGGTTATTTCTGTCCTGCCGCCCACCGCACCCAGACCTGGGCTCCTCGGGCCCGTCCCGCACTCTCCGCCCCGGCCAGACGAGAGGTGTGTAAATATAGCCGGACGACAGGCGGCCCGTCGGCGAGTCCAGCCCTGGGATGTCCGGGGATGGCCTGTCATTACGCGGCAGCAGTGGCGATATTCAGCAGGGCCCTCACTGATGTGTGCGTTCTCCCAGAATCTGCTTCACGAGGAATCCTCCAGAGGAGGCGGCTGATCTCTCAGAGATAGGCCCCCGGTCCCATCACTGTCATGTCCGGATTTCCCCGGTGGGCCCAGAGTAAACTTGTTGTGCGGTGCAGTCCACGAGCACAGTTGATCTATATAATCTGTCTTTCCCATAATGCTTTGTGGCAGGACGGTGGGAAGCCTTGGGGAGCCGCCAGTCGAACCAACGTCTTTGCCATGCTTTCAGGCCATTCCAATGGCATTTTTATTTTTTTATTTATTTTTTTTAAAAAACCTTTCTGGGCTCTTCTGTCCAGTCAGTGTGGGATGGTTTATTAGGCTGCCTGTCCCATTGGAATCTACCTGGTGAGACCTCTGAGAGTCTGCCTCTTTAAGCTGTCCTGTCACCGCAGTCGCCCTCTCATGGCTGGGATGGGTTATAACTGTACACCCCATTTGGAAATTGCCAGCCAGGGGAGGGGGTGGGGGATGGGGGGGGGCGAGATTGGTGCAATTGACGATTGGTGGTATGCCAAGTGAGTGATGAAATGCTGGCCACCGTGGGCCAAGGCACATCGAGGAGGACATGACCGATCTTGTCCCGTGAGATGGGACTGTGTGAGCGCACGCATGGGAGGGGAGGGGGTCAGGAATGCACACAACCTGTGGGAACTGGGCCAGGACTCATGGCGTATAAATAGAGGCAGCGTGGGCTGCTGGGCCTTGGCCGGGCCCTGTGACGTCTCCGCTGCCGGGCCGCTCCCTCTCCCGGTTTCTGCCGAGCAAAATAATCCGTGACTTGTCTGAGCGCTGGGCCCGGCCCGCGTCCTTAGACGCCCACCTGCCCCTGCTGGCATGGGCATGACAGTTTCGGCAGCCTGGGAGGGGGGGGGGGCATGATTTCAGCACCGCTCCCTGGGGTGGGCGCCCGTCTCCCCACTGCCGCTTATTTTCTGCATGGGGCATGTTGAGCAAATCGCCCCTGCGATAAAAGCAGCCTGGCCGCGTAACCACGGCCCTGTCTCCGTCTCCAGCACTCCGATAATGCCCAGCACACCATGAATAGTCATAGCTCCTGAAGCCTGTCCCTTTACTGAAGCAGTCAGGAACTTCTGCATCAACACAGTGTAGGTGCATCTGAGAACTTTTAAGGAACTGTCATACGGAATCTCTAAATTACTGTGCTGGTGTGCCCTCTGATGGACTGGCATTCCATTCTGTGCATTCCCTGCTTCTGGCGATTCACTTCAGCCCCCTTTATCCCTCTGATGGATGGATGGATGAATTTATAAACTAAGGTCTCTGTTGTCTACTGATCAAAGGTGTTGTAGAGTAATTGTCAAGTGATGTTGCTGCTCGTTTATGGCAACCTTTTCTTGTCACATCTCCGGTGAGACCTGGAAGATTTCACTGGTCTGCTCATACCAGCCTCCAGTGTGTGGGCTACGAAGCGTGAGGCTACGCCGTGATCTTTTAGATGAAGGAAAGGAGCAGGCAGAGAGGGGTGTGTAACTGTAGCATAGCAGAGACCTCCCTCTGTGGGCCCATTACTTAGCGGGGCCCCCATGTGGTATTTTCAGATACAGCAGCGTGTTCCCCAGTCTGAACATGGCGGTCAAGCGTCGTGAGCAGGCCCTGCAAGACTACAAGAGGCTGCAATCCAAGGTAGAGAAGTATGAGGAGAAGGAGAAGACCGGGCCCATGGTGGTGAAACTGCACCAGGCAAGTGTCCCGTTTCCCACAGCACTTTGGGGGTTTTAACTGGGTGCGCCATCTCTTGGCATCTTACCCCCTCATACATGTAGATATTCACTAAAGCAGGATTTGTGTAGAAGTCTTAACCACTATGCCACCTGCTGGTAGGAGAGGCCCTGAACTGACAGCCAAACAGTATTTAGCCAGTGTGGTCCTGGGAGCACATATCCACATAGTCACAGGCACCAACGCAGAACTCCCCCTCTCCTCAGTGCACACACCTACACGGACAGAGCAAGGCAGCACGCTTCCTCTGCTGTCATGGGCACTGAAAGCCGAGTGTGTGTGTGGTGGGTGGGGGGATCCCTGCATACTTGGTAGTGGACAGCAGTAGGTAGGATGTGCTCAGATAAGTCATCAGAGCAAGGCGCCTCGTCTGAATGGAGGTTATTGAAGCAGCAGCTTTCTGGTCTACCAGCCGCTCAATGACAGACCCCCCCCACGCACACACACACACACACACACCCCCACACACACACACCTCCATCTGGTGAATGACGCCCCCAGATCACATGGCTGCTTTACTCCTCCAGTCATCACTCATGAGTGAACAGGCACTTTCTAACGAGGTCATGGGAGGTCTTTGGCAGAAACTCTTAAAGAACACTGTGCCGTTCCATAGCGGCACTTTGCTGCCGTCTTACTGCCCATCAGTGTATAAATATGGCGGCATTTTGGCTTTTCACCCCCCGCTGTGTCCGGGTGACCTCTCAAGCTCTTCCGGCTCTTTCTGACATAGGCCAGGGAGGAGCTGAGGCCTGTCAAGGAGGACTTTGAGGCCAAGAACAAGCAGCTGCTGGAAGAGATGCCTAAGTTCTACAGCAGCCGCATTGACTACTTCCAGCCGAGCTTCGAGGCGCTCATCCGGGCCCAGGTGAGCAGGTCGGCAGGTCGGACCTCCTCCTGGGAAAGCGTTGCCCACTCTGTGCCTCCTGATGAATGCCTGTAAATTTGTGTTCTGAAGCACCAGCAGGATGTGTAATACAGGCTGGAATCACTGGTGTTACTGGGCAATACCCATAGTTCATCTCTAGAAAATAAGCAGAGTATTCCCTGTATAATTCTTTGTTTTTATTAGTGGAGAACGGTTCGTTTATTAGCCTTAATTGGGCGGCTGTTGTGGGGCTCTCTGCCACTTTCGCACGATTCGTCGCGGATTCAACTCACCCTTACCAACTCACCAATTACCGTGCCTCTGGGTAATTGGTATAAAGCAGCAACTTGAAGTCTTCCGATAGCATAGCCACAATTCCCCAACCCATTCCCAAATACTGATCCCACTGGAGGTGATCTGCCTTAAACCAGCCTGGCCACAGAATGCCAATCCTGTCAGCGCCAAAGTGGACCCAGTGTAACACTCTCCATGAGGCCTCTAATGAGATCAGCAGGCTGTCCGGCAGATCAGGCTGTGCCACATGGACACTTAGCCAGCCCATGATCCGATTCTTTCTTCAAGGGTAGACTTCTGTCAAAACATGTACTGGTCCCCTCTTTAGTTGCCCTACTGCTAGTGGTCCTGGGTTTCTCTGGAGAACCTAAGCATCATACAGCATTTTCAGTAGGAGGTTGTCCATCATGGCGGCAGAGAGTTTGGGTTCTGTAGAAAGCAGAGGGGCATTATGGGGCTGTGATTGCCGCGGTTGGTGGGGAGGGTGGGGAGAGGTCAGCGGGCTGCTGGGACTGCGCTGATAGTGACTGAGAAGGCACCTGCCCTTCAGCAGCTTAAAGAGCCATACAGGCGGGAGTCTATGGTGATGGATGATGTCCTGCCTTAGTGACACCGAGCAGCTTCTCTGGGGATCTTGTGGAGAGTTAGAGTTAGACAATTATTATTAGTGAGTCCTTTGGATTAACCTGCTGCTTCCATTAGGTACTTTCACACTGTCGGTGCTTTTTTCTGGAACCAGAATCTTTTTCCAGAACCAGGCACTTTTGTTGTGTTCACACCGCAAGAACTCAGCCTGATTGTAGTTTCTTGGAGGCAGTTTCAGAACCCATTTTTAATACCTACTCTAGACTAGGTACTTTTTAGTTCAAACACCAACTGCTTTGGAGGCGCTTACAGCCATAGCTTGTCGATTGGTTGACCGCAAGCACTGCAGAAGTTAGACGGAGGTGTGGGGGAAAAACAGAAGCAGCGGAGCAAAAGTTGAGCATAAGGTGTTATTTTTGTATCCCAGTTACATTTAGTTCATCAATTAATACATTTATTTACTTGCGTCTCCATTTTTCTGCATCGGAAAATTAGATTGCTAACCAGGATATGGTATATCCCCCCCAATAACTAACAACTACCAAAACAACTTATTTTTCCTCCATTATTTTGGCGTGGCGATATAGTTCTGTATAAAATTGTGTGAACTTTAACCTATGTGATTTTTGTGTCTCCTGTGCTAATTTAGCATAGAGGTCCCAGTTCCTGTTGTGTGGTATAAAAGCGACACACAAATAGTTTCCAGGAGCTACAAAAGTTCCCTGTGGAGACAGCCGAGAGACTAGCAAACCGAGACCAGGTTCTGGAACTTCGGTGTGAAAGCACCTATTGCTGAGTGAGACTCTTCCAGTGAATTCTCTCTCGTGCTTCTCTTAACATATGGGCACACATGCATACGCACACGCCGACCACACACACGAGTGCTCGTATGTGAATCCGACCCTCTTGTTATGCGGACTCACTCCGCCACTGCTGCTCTCTGCGTGCACACACACGCACTCCACACTGTCCGTTTGAGAAATTGGACTTATAAGTTATATGTGAAGACAAAGGTTTGCCCCTCTGTAACATTCACAGAACTGTTTGTGGGGGTTTTCCTGTATAAAGAGCTGACAGTCATGTATTGGAGCCCTTGTTTCAAATAATATCCATTGACAGGCATTGTACGTGTCTGGTGTCACGCCTCCAGGCTTGTGGGGTTCTGTGTGGTTTGTGGGTTCTGCGTGTGTGGGGTTTGCATGTTCTCCCCGTGTCGTGTGGGTTTCCGGAGTGTGCTCTGGCTTCCTCCTACAGCCTGGAGACATGTGAATTGGCATCTCTAAATTACCCACGGTGTGTCTGTGTGTGTCTGCATGTGTCTGTATGTGCCATGTTCTTCCTCGATAGGCCCCCGGCACACCGTGCCTCTGGGTAATTGGTATAAAAAGACGATGGCTATCATTAATGCTGCTACTAAGTCTACGCTTGTTTAATTTGCATTATGAAGCCCATATTACAGTCTTCGGTTAGGGCAGCACCTGCAGTTCAACTGTTTTGAGCGGGTGACGAGCCTCAGGGAAAGGTATGGGGGGAGTGGGGGGGGGGTCCGTATTAGGAGTGGCTCGTTAGCGGTTAACATATGCTTGGTGACAGCGGTTCGTTTATTAGCCTTAATTGGGCGGCTGTTGTGGGGCTCTCTGCCACTTTTGCACGATTCGTCGCGGATTCAACTCACCCTTATGGCTCGCTCGGTGACTGGGGGGGGGTGGGGTGTGCTCTGGCACCTAGCGACTTGGGGCATGGCGTGACATCCCGCCGTCCCAGCAGATTAGCCTAGCTGAGAGAGATGCTCCGGCCCGGTTGGACCACATCTCAGCAGCGCCCCCCTCCAGCACCAAGCTCTTCACTTTTAACCCTCGCCTGCCCGTGTCATCCCCCCTCCCCACTTTGCCTCCCCCNNNCACCGGGGTGTGAATAAATGCTGTAAAGCAGGCGTGTGGCGTGTGTGTGGGCTCGGCCGCCCGTACTTCCCAGCGCTTTCATTCTCTGCCCACTCCTCCGGAGTCTTGTAATGTGATTAAAGTCTATTAATCATCAAAGCAGCTCTCGCGGGATGCTGACTCACGGGCCGGGGGACGAGGCAGTGGGGGGAAGTGTCAGAAAAGCTTTCGCAAGCAGCCACTGTCACCCCCCTAGCCACACACACACACACACACACACACACACACACACACACACACACACATATACACACACGTATCAGGCCGGAGGGGGAAGGGCAGGGTCATGACACGGAGGATACCCTGGTCAGACAGAGCTGCCCTCCTATGTCTGCAGAGCTGCCCCCCCCCCACCGCATTCTGGCAGCTGGCGAGTAGGAAGCCCGCGGCACTCCTGAAGCCAGCTTCTCTTCTGCGTCCTTCCGTCCTGAGTCAGTCCGTCGGCCCTCTCCTTTGTTTCACTCCCATTCCGCTCCCCCCCCTTCCAGGTGGTCTATTTCACCGAGATGCACAAGATTTTCAGCGAGCTGACTGAGCAGATCGACCAGGCACGGCTGACGGACGGGGAGCGTGAAAGGGAGAATGAGGCCCGGCTTAATGAACTGAGGGCCCTGTCCATTGTCGCTGACGACTGAAGAAGGTCTCTCTCCCTCTGCCCTTTTCTGAATCGTTCCTTCCCATTAGCACGCCCTTAAATCATTTAAATGAGTCTCATGTTTTTAAACTGTAGTTACATTCAAAAGCCATCGGCAACAAGCCATCGCTCCCAAAGACTTTGGGACTGTGTTGTCTTTAGGGGTCGTGCATTACTTCATCACCGCCACTCGTGGCCTATTAATATGTTTTTGAAGATGGAAAACTGGACAAAAGTTAGCATGACCTTTTGATTATTTACTGTGATAAATGACCAGCCTTTTTGCGTTATAAGCTATTTAAATTTTCTTCATGAATGTTATTTTTATTCATAGGTGATTAACGGTTAAGTGTGATCTCAAAACCTTAAGTGCCATGTGAGAAGTTTAAATCCGAATATTACATTTATGGCCTGCTAGCTGTCCGGCCTTTTTCCCCCCAGATGTCCCCATAAACGATCCCGTGTGACTCCATTTGTGTGGGACGCGGAGCCCCGACCACGTCCTGCTGGCTTTTCACTGCTGGCTCTTGTTCTCCTGCGCTTGATATTCAGGTGCCCTAATAAGTGCATGTGTTGGGGTACACCAGCATAACATAAACTGCTGGAACGGAAAAGCGCCCAAAGCCTTTAAGACGGCCACTTGGGAGCAAGAACCGAGTCAGCCTCGCGGCCGTGGTCTGTCTTCATGTTCACGTTCATGAAGGGTGCTGGTACTGGCGCACAAACCAGAACCTCTTCTTCCCTATCAAACCTGTAGCTCCATCGCCCTCTAGTGGCACAACACTTATTTTTTCAGTCAACTGTCTGAACTGTACTGATGTTTTCTTTGGTTCATTTTGTTGAATTAATTAGCCTGCCCTCTGAATTTGTCAGTGGCCTGTTACTGTTTATCTCTCAACCAACAGGGGCCAGAGATTGTGTTTTGGTAAATTTAGTCTTGTGTGTGCCTTCCCAACTTTAATCACGTAGCCATGATTGTAATTAAGACAATTCCATGTTAATGCAATTAAAGTGCATTAAAAAAATGCAATTTTTATTCTTTTTTAATTTGTTAATCAATGTAAGCTGATGTTAAATTAAATTTTTTTTAATTAGGGTGATGTGGGTCATTGTAACTTTGTAGAAGTGGTGCCTTACCGCTCGAATCTCAGGCTTTGCCATTTAAAAAAATGTGTAACTAATACTACAGCCCTATTCACGAATATGAATACGGCATTAGGGCTTACAGCATTGACATTGACTGTGGGTTTGCTGCATTTCCTGAAATGTTAATTGAAAAGCTGACCCGTGTAGCATTTTCACCTCTGTAGGCTTTGATGGCGAGCGATCGTCCAGGATAACAGCAATGTGACATGTCTGCATCTATATACAAACCTGCTACATCCGTTTATTTGCCTATAGAAGTACCTTATAAATCAAAGCCCATGACTGACCAGTTATACATGAATCTGTTTCGTGATGCTGTCCTTATTTATAAAGTATGACACCGTTCTAAGAAATCAGCCTTTTTTTTTATTTTATTGATGCAATGTGTGAATAAATGGCAAGAAACGTTTGTTCTTCTTAGAAGTTTGTGTTCTTGAAGAATCTCAAATGAGACCGTCCAATCTCGCCCTGTGGATTGTCCCGTTTCTGTGGCACTGTGCGTGTGTGCTCGCATGTTTTTGTTTTTTTTTGGACTTGCTGATTCACAGATCACCATCTGTCACCCGCTCCTCCAGCCCCTGTCGCCTCCTCTTGTCCGCCTCACCACCCAGGGTCTCTATCCACCCCTGAGCCTCCCCCAGGTTCCTTCGCCCCCTGAGCTTCTGCTGCCCCGGCCTCCCCAGATTACCTTCCCTCACTCATTATTTTCTCCCCAGCTGAGTCCTGCTCAGTAACCCTGGCCAATTTCACCAAGGAAACAGCACATTTACACACAGTAATCCAAAACATAGGGGAGCTAATTCAACATTATTTGCATCTAATACTTAACACCTCTTTCCCCTATTTGCTGCTATATGTAGCATACAGTTTTATAGTCATAAAAACTGGTTTATATTTAATTACAGTTTCAATGGTGATTATGAGCGTTATGGAGCTGGTCCTCCGGGACGTATGATTGTTTGGTCCCCCCTGCTGGCTGCACTGTGCCATGGCATTCGACAGTGGCTATTGACAGTCAGGGTGTTCAGCGACATCCAATACCCACAGAGTGTCTCATGCGTCCAAGGGAAGCAGGGGATGGTTCCTCAATCCCCAGGCCTGGGGTAACGCCTCAAATACGGCAGGCATTTCAGGACAAGGTTTTAAATGTAGCCTTGCTTTGGATAAAGGAAACTCAGCGATAGCCCTGATTTGCCTGCTACAGGTAGAGACTTCACAGAATACCCATCACACGGCGAAACGCTTCAGCCGTCCGCAGTTACAGAAATCCTGTGTTACCGATACGCCTACTTAAGAAAGCATGCTGCCACCAAGAAGCCGATAATCCCATTTTATTCCATTAACTCAAATCACCAAACAGGACTTTCTACAAGTACAGGAATTAGTTTCACATAGTTTACAGTTTGTCATTCGCAGTATTTACAGTCTTTAAAATGTAAGCTCCATTTACAGATGTGCTGCACGTTACGTGAGGTGGTTTTGTTGTGGCATCAGGCTGAGATGAGGGTGGCTGGAGGCTCCTCCCAGCCCGAGTCCAAAATGCCCGCGTTCTCTATCTGGCTATGAAACACACATCCTGATGATCAGGTCACCAAACGCAAAGATAAGTGCCTAAAATCATTAACGAGACACCTCACAATGGTGGATTTATTTTTTATATAAAAATAAAAAAGAGCACAGTTTTCTATTTAGATCCAGAATTTGTGGGGGGGGGGGGGTAAAGGAATAGTTGTAACTGCCTATAGGAAATATCTACTGCAGGGGTGGGGAATCTGTTCCACAGAGGGCCAGTGTGGGTGCAAGATTTTGGGATGAACTCTCAAATCAGCCAATAACAGTGGGTCCCCAGGACTGGAGTTGAAAACCACTGTCACTAGCTGACTGAGGGGTCATTCCCAAAAACTCGCACCCACACCAGCCCTCCATGGAACAGGTTCCCCACCCCTGGTCTACTGCTTAGTAAAGTGGGTCCACTCTGCCCAAGGTCCACCTAGATGCCCTGCCCTAGCTGTCGAATGTCGCCCCAACTGCACCCACGAACCACCGAGTCTCAGCTTGCAGTCCACGTGCCACTCTGAACAGCAGAGATTGATGCCTTCACTGTTCATCCATGTGTTCTGAAGGAGATCAGCTACGGGGGGTCTATGTGTGTCAATCGCAGCGAATCGACGAACCTAAGTGTGGGCAGAGCTTCGAGCTGAAAGGCAACATGCATGTGGTCCTCCACCGACCCAAGATGGTACACTACTGCAGAGCGGACTCCACCCGCCGAGTACAGGGATATGGGCATGTGCTGTGAATGTGTGTGTGCCCCCATCAGACTTTGCTAAATGGGCGACCTGCTGTACATCTGCGAGATTTGCTCTTGGAAGAACCTGCGGATATCGGCACGGCGACTCTTCAAGGTGGGGGTGAGCAGGCCGTTGCTCACACTGAAGACCTCCGGATGCAGGTGCAGGTCTTTCACCTGGGGGGGGGTGGGGTAGGGGGGGGTTTGAGGTCTCAGATTTTTACAGGGCAGGACAAAAGACTTGGGAGCAGGAGGGCATGTACTTGGTTCAGTTAACGGTTGTTACAGTTAAGGGTGGCGCTTGAAACTTACCAGCTAGTGTATTTTGCCATTTTTCATATCCAGTATACTAATTAATTGTATTAGATAACCAGCTTTCATCATAAAAGCAGCAGACTGGCCCAGGGAGGCTCACCTGCTCGAAGGACTTTAGGCCTGCCTCCTTCCCCACTGCCGTCATGTCCTCCAGCACAGCTTTCTTCACGTCCTGGAAGCCAGGAGAGAACCCTGCTGAAGCCCCTGGCTGAGGACACCTCACCAGGCTTATGCACCCAGGTGGTGATGTACAGCCAGTAAAACAGAATTTCCCAGATCATGGTTGACAAGCATTGGACGATAAACATGTGAAATATGTTTATGGAAACACATAATATACATTATACGGAAATGGATTCTATATAAAAAAGCCTGAATCTACTTCTTTTAAAGGTGACTGTTCACAGTCTGTTAGTTAGCATTCCTAAAATTTTTCGTTATAAAGAGAAAATAACCCTTGAAAAACGCTAACATCTCATTATGTTGTCATAGTGATGAATTATTTGTGCCTTGGTATTTAAAATAATCCTGGAACTGCAAGCAGACATTCTCAACGACACAGTTCTGTTTGGCCAGAAGGAAGAATAAACCATCAAACAAACCACTGAACAAACAAAAATGGCATCAAGGGGAAACGACAGCCCAGTCACCGGCGCACCCCTAACAACATGCACTGGGGCGTCTGCATATTTGTTTCATTTTTTTTTTATTATTGATTAGGCTCAGTCACTTACTGGATTCTGGCAGAGCTCTTCGTGGGTTCCCACAATGCCCCTCTCTCTGGCCCACTCTGTGAACACTTCAGGGTCCGGCACAACTATACCAATCAGGTGAGACTGCAACCAGCCGAAATAAGATCAATTTTCGTACAAAAACTAACAGCACACAATCGTCTGACCAAACGAAAATTTTTTTCCACTTGTGCTCAGAGTTCCTCTGTCACTAGTCAGAAAACGCATGTCTGTGATTCGCACGGGCGTATATACACGTCAGCCAATTTACCTGCAGGCTGTCTCCATGGATGAAGACCTGCAGGACAGGCACGCAGCGTGTGTACACGTTCTCGATCTTCTCTGGGGCGATGTACTCGCCCTGGGACAGCTTGAAGATGTGCTTCTTCCTGTCAATGATGCGTAGTGTCCCGTTCTGGGGAGGGCAGGGGGAAGAAGTTCAGGAAAGCCATTTAAATTGATTTCAACTGGTCAGATCAAATTGGCGTAGCGAGGCGGAATGCCAAACACGGCAGGTCCACTGGCCACATGGCATGAGGAGCTCACAGGCAGCCATTGCCCCACGTCACCCGTGTGCAGCCAGCCCTCGGAGTCCAGAGCCTCGGCCGTCCTCGCCTCGTCACGAAGGTACCCCTTGAACACGCTGTGACCCCGGATACAGATCTGTGGCCAGGTCAGACAGACAGAGAACAGCAGGAACAGTTTGAACGTGGCTGATCAGTGAGTGTCACTGGGTTCGCTTAGTGACGGCCTTTCTCACTGGCCCTCTCTCTCACCTCTCCTTCCCCGTTCTTGGCGTAATAATTCATGTCAGGTATGTCAGCCAGCTTCACCATGGCACAGGGAAGGGGAGCGCCAACATGACCTGGGTAGGAGGCAGCACACAAGGATAGACAACAAACAACATTCAGGTCACTGACACAGAGACGGGGCGTTAATAAAGAGGCATCCAAAAAACAGCATAATCCAAACCTGAACAATGCTGACAGTCAAAAGCAGCACAAGGTTTCTCTTACAATTTTAACAAAGCCGCCACAGACGTTGCTGCGCATTAAGCAAACCTTCCACAAGGGGGCGACAAAGCTCAACTACAAGGCTCACCTGCAGTCCAATCACCAGGCATGGAGAAAGTGCATCCAGCTGTGCACTCCGTTTGCCCATACCCTTCGAATATCTGCACAGACAGTGCAGTCAGGTGACAGCAAAAGGGTGTATGTTCACATAAAGGTTTAACCAGGAGATAAGAGTTTCTCTCACCAGACAGCCAAGAGTGGCTCTCAGGAAGGACAGTACAGTGGGAGAGATGGGTGCGGAAGCAGTCAGGATGAAACGGAGATTTCCCCCCAGACTGGCCTACAGAAACACAGACAGACAGACGGTCCATGCTCTGGGTATGCACACTCAGTCCACTATGGCTTGTCCGCTGATTCAAGGGAACAGTCGATACAACACAAGCGCTTTCAGTGTGGATGTTTCCAGCTTAGAGAATGCCTCTAAATCACTTTAAATCAGTTTATTAATGTTAGTGTTTCCCAATCTAGTCCTTGGGGACCCACAGACAGTCCACATTTTTGCTACCGGGAGCTGGGAGGGAGCATCTGGCAGGGAGCTCAGAAAGTGCAAAAACATGGCCCGACTGTGGGTTCCCAAAGAACAGATTGGGAATCATTGTTTAAGTATCATGATTATCTTAACAAAAAAATCTAATTTATTGATTATTCAGGTTTTTTTCCAAGCCAGAAACAGAACCTCAGGTATGAAAGACAATGGTTATCTAGCCTAAATTGAGTACTACTTTAAGCTTTGGATAAGAAAATAAGAGTTTTAATAAGAGCCATTTATAAACTCTAATTCTGAGGTTCAATTACAATACAATGCAGAAAAACTCCCAGAAATACCCTATGAATTGTGATTATACTACATTTTTAAAACACAGAAGCAAAATCCCATCCTGAAAGCAGTATGGCTTCAGCGCTGGTCACTTAGTACAGAGACCCAGCTGCTCATCTGAGAAGCAGGTTCTGATTCGACAAACGGAGGCAGACAGGCAGGACTCACCTTAGCCGCCCCCGCCCCAAACAGTTCTGACAGATGCATGCATTCATAAAGCCCATCTGAACCCTAACCCCGGCTCCCCCAGTGGTTTGGTGGCACCCCCACCTGGATCTTGTTGAATAGCAGTCGGTCCCAGAGGCTGTTGTTACGCACCACCCCACTGCTGAGCTCCGCCTGCTTCCTGCGGACAGCGTATTGGAGCAATGCCCGCCTCAGGGGGGAGGTCACTGAGCCCAAAATCTATGGGTGAGCATGACCAAAGCCAAGAGAAAAAGAGAAATTGTGCCTACAGATTAAACATTCATCAAAAACTGCTAGGGACAGATGGAAATGCCTTCTGACTGTACAGTGTTCTGTACATCATGACGTAAAAGGCCTACGATGTCATCTACTTAGATTTCCAGAAGGCCTTTGATGTTGTCCCCCACAAACGGCTCTTGCTTAAGCTCAAAGCTGCAGGGAT
>JAAGVU020000040.1:12536376-12547343 GCA_011763525.2 Mormyrus iriodes | reverse complement strand
GTTAAGTTCTCCCCAAACGAGCTTGATGGGCCGAATGGCCTCCTCTCGTTTGTACATTTCTTATGTTCTTATGTTCATTTCTGAAATAACTCCCTATTGCCCCCTGCTGGCCGGATGGCAGACCTTGTCGTAGATGCGGTTGAGCAGCCGTGGGACCACAGGAAAGAAGGTGGGCTTCAGGGTCTTGATGTCGTCCATCAGCAAAGAGATGTCCCCCTGGTAGAAGCCTACCCTTGCTCCATGGCAGAACATGGAGACCTGGAAGAGAGAAAGAGTACAGGAAGTAGGTAGAGTGATGGAGGTGGGGGGGGGGCTGTTACCTAAGGAAGGGGGGATACCTGGATCATACGCTCGAACATGTGGGCGAGGGGCAAGTAGGATATGGACACATCCTCTCGCTGAATCACAAACGACCCCTGGTGAAGAAAACACATTTCATCTTTTTATTTACAGATTTAAACATTCGTAGCACTCAGTTTTGCAACTGAGAGCCATACAGTTGTGTGTGTGGAGTGGGGGGCAAACGGCAAGCCAACCTCCAGGATCTTGATGACGGAGGAGGTGTTTGACGCAATGTTGCCGTGGGTGATCATGGCTCCCTTCGGCTTCCCTGGGAAGGTGTAAAAGCAGGTGTGACCGAGGGCCAGGGTACTTGCAGGACAGAGTTAAGGTTAAAACATAGCCCCTAGAGGCGCGTAAGCGCGACTCGCCTGCGGACCTGTGGTGCCACTGGTGAAGCAGACGACTGCCAAGTCCTTGGGTTTGGGAGGCTGCCGGGAGACAGAGGTGAGGAAGTGTGTGAGGATTGCAGGAATGCAGGGATCGGCACGGTGCCTCCAGAGGACCAGACCTAACACTCACCACGGGGTCTCTGAGATTCTGCTGGCCCAGGTCCTGAAAGGAGACACAGAAAGCAAACATCCATTTACAGGTTTCAAAAAGCGAACATCCTCAATGCGCTAACAGCCCTACGGAGAGACGAGCGCACGCCCAGACAAGTCCTCCTGTCCCGCTCACCATGACCTCCCTGAGCTCCAGGATCTCCACACCACACTGCTTTCCCCTCTCCACAAGCTGGGAGCTGAAGGGGTTGAAGAGCACCAGGCAGGAGAGCGCAGGAGTCATCCCCTTCTCCATGTTGGCTAGCAGGGACTCTGCCTTCTCTTCCCGGTCACAGAGCACCAGTGAGATCTCAGCTATGAGAAGACAGGGGGAGGTCACCTCCCAGTTCAGGAGGCACTGCACTCCATTGTTTACGTTCATCTGCAGTGAGACTCAAGCTTTTTCTGCTCACCCAGGTTGAGGATGTGTACCATGGCTTCCATGCCTAAAGTGTCATAGAGGGGCACCACAGCCATGGAGAAGGTGTAGCAGGCCAGCTCTGTAATGACCCACTGGAACCAGCAGGGGGAGACAGAGACACATACCTGCATTGGACTCAGCCACCTGGCTGTGCTGCAAATCCTGTTATGTCACAGTTCTACGGCCCAAAAATGTCACGGGAACAATCTTTTCTATTTGGCAGGTGAAGCCCAGGGAGAAGAAAAGCACAGAAAGGGAGGGAGGCAGGGAGGGAGGGAGAAAACGGCAAAACAAGTGGCAGTGTACCTCTGGCCTATTTTGTGCAAAAATCCCAATGAACTGGTGGGGGTTGGGCTGGCAGCCTTTGGCCAGCAAGCCGGACCCAAGGATCCGAGCCCGTTCAGACACCTGGGGAGAAGTATGGGGGTGTTACCAATGGCAACTAGAGGAAGGTGGGGTCAAGCAGCTGCCACATCTCTGAAGTAAAAACTGAGGCTCAGTCAAGCAGGTAAAGCAGCAGGCGTCTGGGTTAGTGTTGAGCCTGACACATCATGCGGCTACATAAATGGGTCAAGGGGCTGTGCTAGCTGCTTCCTTTAAGCCAGAGGAACAGAAACTGGAAGGATTCCACTACCGGGGGAGGGCGGCACAACACAGAGCCTCTGGCCACTACTCACCTCGTTGTAAGAGATCCAATGGTATGGCTCCCCTGGCTTCCTGAAGCCCAGGCAAGGTCCAGCGCCTGCTGACGAGGGCGACACGCAAGTTTATGGGGCCGGTTCCAGACCTATCTGGACAGTGGGAAATGGAACAGCAGCCCAGCCTGCTGCTGAGTGCTGTTATTCTGTCTTTCTTAAAAAGTGCCAGAGTAACCTGTCTGGACAAACAAGAGCCACGTCCTACCCAAGCATACCTCAGGGGGATGTTACACTTTACTACACACTGCCTGGGTCTCAGTGGCACCAGCAGAAGCCTACATTTAACTGCTGCTCAATAAATGTCAGTAAAGAACAGCAGAGACTCACTCACCGGACACCCTCAGTCCCCTCTGGAACATGTCGTAGGCCGTCCTGGTGTCCTCATAGTAGAAATCCAGCAGCGTGTCATCCTTGAGGAGAGCAGAACGTCGGCATGTGGGGTCCCCCTATCCAGAGACATTTACTGAATGAGGACATTTTTTAAAGACACATTGGCTCGGAACCAGTTATCAATCACGCCCCCTAATGGTGAGCCCACTGGCGGGTCATTGTTTGTTTAAAATACTTATAACTCTGGAACCACTTGTCCTACAACCACAAACTAGGGCTTGTCTTAATCAAGACTGCCATAAGACATTAACCAAATGCAAACCAATTACTAAAAGTGTTGTTTATACTGGCAAATAACTCTTGAACTGAACAGTTCCCATTTTGTGAAAACTGTTTTTTGTATTCTCCATGCCAATAACTCCATTCTGTTCATAGATGGAAAATTTCCAAAACAAAACTGCTATCGGCAAGGGTCATAAGAAGACTTTTTGGTGCAATTGGTCACAGTGTTCAATTGCACCAACGTTTTTTCCAATTGTAGGGCAAGCTGACCAATATGGAAAATGGCAAATTAAAGTATAATTAAATTGCCTTTCCTGTGTTTAAATGCAAGTTTTTCCTTATACATTCCATTTCTGACCTTTACATCCAAGTGTTACAAAGTTTTTCTGGACCGTACCCCTGCTGAGTCTCCTCCAGTAACTGTGACAAGAGTAAACAACGCCATTTTGTCTCCTGTGCTGCTTCCCACCATAGAGTGTGCACGTGATGCAGGGCATGTGATATACAGTTGGATGTGTATTTTCATTCCTTCCATTTTCTGGGAGCTACAGGGTATTGGGTGGCCGAGAGATCCATCACAAGGGATTATTCGTCTTCATGTGGGTGTCACTTCTTTTTCCTCATTATCGCCTAGAAAGGCCTACCTCTCAGCTAAAACTGAAGACTCCATTGTACACTGTGCATGCAGTGAATTTCATGCAGGAAGTGGTTTACATGTTGAAAACCATGGGGTAAACATGGGGTAAATGTGGATGACGTCACAGATGCCGAGTAAACACGGGTAGTCTTTGGTATGTTTAGCCAGTTTAGCTTGGTTTTTAAATAAAGAACGGTGATTTATATTGATTACTGGACTCTTATTGAGGTATGAACGCAGATGTTGGCATACTTTGAATGGTGAGTAGTTTATTATTTTATGTAAATAAACCAGAAGTGCATGATTCAAGATGACTGCTAGTTAGAATTAAAAAAAAATATATATCAGTTTTTTTTGAACGAATAATGTTTTTTAATGTTTGGAAAGATGGATTATACTAAAATTATTTCCAGCTGCAATTGTTTTATGTTTTTTCTATGAGCTCCCCTTAACATGCAGTGGGCCTGCCAAACTAACACACATTTTCCCAGAGTGGTCACCGAAGCCTGCTCCTCTCACCTGTATAGGTATGGACTGCATGTGTAGGTCACATGGTGGCCGGATGGGGCGTGGCCGGGTGACCAGCCAATAGGCGGTGAGGGAGGCCAGCGCCCCCAGGCCGAGCAGCGAGGAGGGCGAGAGAGACAAGGAACACAGCGAAGGCAGTGACGGAATGAGGCTCCGCAGGTCCTCGGCATCCGGCATCCGCACCCCCCCGCCAGAGCGCAGGGAGCGCAACCACTCCTGGACCTGCATGACTGGAGATGGAGGGACTCGCTTACTGATGGTGCAGTGGCAATGCAGGCAAGTACTAACGGCCAAATGAAGCTTCATGAACCATTTGCTGTAATTTCTGACACCACTAGATGGTGCTCTCTGTTTAAAAAAGAACTCCAAACATGCCCCAAAGCTTACACATTCTACACTTGTCACTTTTTTCTGCATCTGTGCATAAATGGCAGCTTAAAGTGGTCTATGTACCTTCTGAAGTGTGGCCGCCCTGCGCAGGCCAGTGTGGGCAGAACTGCGGAGGATGCGTGCCAGATCGGCGCTACCTGAGTGCAGTACCCACCTTACAGAGGGCGGAAAGAGGTGCAGAGATGCGGACCAAACTCAAAACTGCCAAATTCAGATAATTGTCTGACGCTGCTTATGTTGAACCGCTCCCCCCCCCCCATCTAGCTTTTATGCAGAAGGATTTATTTAGCTGTGACACCCAGGGGGGTCAGATGTGGATCAAAACAAAACACAAGATGGAAGACCACTGTTCAAATACGGTTTTGCGACTGAGGTCAGAAGGCCATACTCAGTGAGAGAGAGACGCGCACAGCTGCAGGGCCAGAGGCTGTTTGTAGCCTGCAGTCAGTCAAAAACTTGACTGGTATTTACTTTGGGGACGAGAGAAAGGGATTGGACAGATCAGCATCATCAAATGTGAACAGCATCATAAGATTGACATTGCTGCAAAAAAGATACCACCAATACAGAGAAATACTCCCATTTAAAAACACGACTGGCGTAAATATTCCAACAGAAAAACACAGAAAACACTTTGAAGAATTCCGTGACTGTAGATAAAATACTTCTATAGAACTGGAGAAACAAAGAAATACCACCAGTACTGAGAGAGTTTCACAGAACAGGACACTCAGACTAGAGACATACTCCAACGGAATACTAATATGAATATAAACAAATACTTCTACAGAAAAACTGCCAGTATTAATATAAAAGTACAGCCAGCACCAATACTTCACAATATAAATAATCCCATAGAAGAGTACTACGAGTATCAATACCCCCACTGAAAAGTACTGCCAGTATCAATATCCGCACAAAAAACTGCCAGTATCAAAACCTCCACAGAAAAGTAGTTAATACCCATTCTTCCACAAAATAGTACCACCAGTATCAATATCTCCACAAAATAGTATTGTCAGTATGAATACCTCCACAAAAAGTACCACCAGTATCAATACTCTCACAAAGTTTTCAAAACTTTAAAGCACAACTTGAGAAAAAGGAGCAGAACAGGGATGACCAAAAGACATCTTGATCTAAACAAGCCCAGCTCCACTCTGACACCAGTACAGAAGAGAGGAAAATGAAAGAGTGTGTTTGTGTGTGTCTACATGTGGGTGGAGGTACTGTGATCATGAGAGAAGACTCTCCTAATTGGTAAGTCGGAAACAGGAGTTAAGGTTACCCTCGGCCAGAGTGGGTCACCAAACAGCAGGTCAGACTTGCACTGACTGGGCCGGTGGCAGTGTGACATTATGCGTGAGACAGGAACAGACAGAGAAAAGGATAAATGGCACCAGAAACTGGAATGAAAGGATGAAAGAGACTGCAGCCAGGGGACAGAGGAGAGCGACAGAGCCTGGCAGGAAGTAATGGGGGGGTGGGCAATGAGCGAAGAGATTTGGGCCGATTTTGGTGGCGAGATGGGGTGAGGGGGAGGGACAGCCTACATGTCAGTCTCTCTGCGGCCGGTGGGAGGGGGGACCGCAGAGGCAGCGGTGCCTTAGAAGGCCATGCCCCCTGTCTTTGTCTCCAAAGTTCCGCTTCCATCAAAAGTTCTCTCTTCACTGCCTCTCACTCCCCTCCATTCAAACCCACCCTCCCCTTCCAAGCCCGCTGCTCACTCTGGGGAGACGAGCCTCCCAAGCAAACAAAAACACCCCCCCCTTAACCTCTCACCCACTTCCTCCCCACAGGGAATAAAGAGTGACGTCACCATCCCTTCAGTCACTCCACATACACCCCCTCCTGCAGCACCCTAAGAACTATGCCATCCATCCCCAGCAACTCCACCTCACTGACCCCCCCCCCAGCTGGTCCCATGAGGGCAAAAGCAGCCATGCCAATCCCAACCACTTCCTCACTGGCTTCTCTTCATGGCACTGGGACCCTAATTATGGCAAAAGACCTCGACAGCACCTGGAAACATCCGCAGGCCAGATTGCTGCTGGCGCGAAGCTGAAACCCCAAAACTCCACTTACCACTGATACCTGTTGCTGTACCTACATGCCAGATACAGGGAAAATGAGCTAGTCGCACAAACATGAGCGGAATTGCTGGCAAAACAAAGAAACAAAAAAAAAAAACACCCAAATGCAACCAGCAACGACAGCACGTAAAAATTTTTCCCATCTTTCATCCTTTCATCTGCACTTTCTCCCTCCCACCTATCCATAATGGCTATTGTCAGGGCCGGACAGGCCCTATTGTACTGATCTGGCACTTAATCACAAGCAAAGGGAGGCAAGGCAAGGGAGGAGAATACAGTGAATCAATCAAACCACAGACTTACAACTACAGGCAAACCCTAGCCAGAGCCATGGTACAGGAAGGACCTACAGGGATTATTAACCGTGCAGTAAATTACTAGTAACATTTAGTGGGGGGGGGGGGGGGGAATTACTCTGTTTCCTATACATCGCTCTGCTCCTGTACACAGAGCCGTCTTCCCCAGGGCAGACAGGCATGACGAAACTTGATCTCAGGAATCTGAGCTGAAAAGTGCCAGGTATCTCATGGCCCTATGTATTTACAGTCCTAGGCTTTCACAGCCTTGCAGAGGCTCTCTGATGGACGTGGTAAAGCCACAAACGAGGTCCGATACCAGACTGTGTGGGTCGTCACCAAATCTGAGAACTATGTTACATCACAGGGGCACGAAGCAGCAGCCTGCGGGCTAGGAGGAAACAACAGACAGTAAACAGACACCTGAAAGCACTTTGTCACGTCAGTGAGACATCAGGGGAGGGACATAAACTCCACTCCACCTACCACACACACAAAGCAGGCGAAGGGTACAAAAGATCATAGGACTTGGCTACCGATGAAAAGTAATAAAAAGCAACACTCCTCCCCTTTGTCCTGATTCAGGGTGACCTTGTAGGAGGTCTCTGTCCAAATGTCCACACCTCTGTACCTAGAGACACTTGTTCCAGTGAGGTGGGGGTAGAAATGAGGGGCTTGGCAAAAGTGCTGGAGTGCATTTAATATTTGGGAGGGACACAACAATCTAACTTAATCTTAAAAACGTCTATTTTAGGGGGTACACATTCCCACCCACCCTCCTGGTTCCTATGGCCCTGGGACTGGGGTATTTTGAGGGGGGGATTACACTGGGTTTAAGCAGATCTATTTTGGAACCGGAAGTCACACTAAGTCACCCACATTATTAGGTTTGGGGGTGTTTGCCATTATGGGGCAATTCTGGGGGTGGGTTGGGGGGGTCAGGAATGCCATCCTTTGACCCAGAAACTGGTGGGGAGAGAGAGGGCTTGACCAACTCTCAATCCCCATTTCAGGGTTTGCAGTACTCCTCTGAGAGGCTTGAATTCACTTTCCAGACCAAAAATGGAGGCTTACTGGCCAAGCTGAAGTAACACAACACGTTTAGCTGATCGCACTGCTGTAACTACTGAGTCAAAGGAATCAGCTACTGTTCTTACTGACGTCACTCCCCTGACTTCACCTGCAGAACGCGACCTCCGGCATCCCTAGTCTGTCACAATATGGCTGCCTGTCTGAAGGGTCTCACTGACTCAGCCCTTGACCAGAACTTCTTCCTAACGCACAAAAACAGAAAACACACACACACACACACACACAGCTACCATGAATCTCAGTTCCCCCGTCCAGCCATGACGCCCCAGAACAAGTGAACCTTTGTCTGCAAAAGGCTGACAAAAGTGACCGGGTGAGAGAGGGATGGGAAAGCAGGGGGCAAGAGAGAGCAAGAGCGCAAAGGCGACAGCGTGCTTAAACTCACAGCGGTAAAAACCGACAAGTACCATGCAACAGGATGGTGGGTGAACATTTTTTGGAGAATAGGTGCAGAGAGGAAACAGTATTAAAAATGGACATGGGGTGATGGGGGGCGCAAGTGAATGGCTGGGTGTTCTTGAGCTCCGATTTCTAAATGAACCATGAAGAGCATGAACACCATCGCAATGGGGAGAAGGAGGTGGTGAGGGGAGATGCGGGGCAGCATGTGGTGGTCCAGGAGCAGTGTGAGGCTGCCGGTAACTGTTGTGCTGCTGTGGAGCGCCAGCTTCATTATGCCAGCACACTATAATCTCCAACTGCATGACTTTCGCTGAAATTCCTGCGGCAATTCCGGATGGAGCACACTCCCATAAAAACCACAAGAAAGACTTCCAGGGTGAATAATAGCTACCTTAATTATTTACTAATCATCTGCATTCATCTTTACTAAGGGGCGACCAATCACCTGAATTATTCTTTATGAGTCATATTATGCACTGTACGCTATTTAAAAACCGCTATTAAGTAACCTGCACTGTCATTCAACTTCTATCCAGGGTCGAACTGCAAGTTTGGGATGTGCCAGTCTACTCAACTCTATAGTCTGGCCTGCAGGACTAGGCTACCCCAAGGCACGAGTAATTAAAGCCCTTTACTGTGTCTAAGTATGGACGATGCATTCCTGCAAAAAACTTTGCGGCGCGGTCCTTGTCCGACAAGATTGAATGACAGTAAATAAAACCAGCCGAGACACGTAGACAGACACAAACACAGAGAAACACGAAAGCAAGGGGGCGCCACGATAAGTGCACAAATCCTGCACAATGCCGCACACGAACATGTGGCCACGTCGACCCAGAACAAAACTGCAAGCTCCATGGTGTTTCCCCGCGGTCCGAAGCACGCGGGCCACCACCGCTCCTTCATTATCAGCTATGAACACTGTGGAGAAACAGGGCGAAGCAGCACTGGCTCCGCTACCGCCTATATGTACTGATGTGAACATGGCTGCACTTCGACGTTTGCCTTTTTAAATACCCTCCATAAGAGAAAACACATCGCTGATGTTTTGAAATCGTGTCATTTCTGCACATCTGTTGCTAAACTACGTTTCCGTTCATCTGAACTAACTTTCATAAGTTACATAAGAATCAGGGAGCCTGATACAGATCTAATAAACTTTTACTAATGACAAGCAATTTTACTGAAAAACAGGATACTGTTAAGGACAACTTTAAATATTTACCGATCGATCTCTTAACTTTTCTTCCCAAGCTAATGTTCACGGATCGCGCCTGTTTCTGCAAACGGTGGGTTGCACATTAATACTCCATCCGGCGTTTAAGCAAAACTATAACTGATATCGAATAAAGAAGTTACGAGGGTATCCCATTGCTTCCCGGTTTTCACACCGCTTTTTTATTTTGCTGTACCGGTGTGAATCTGCAGCAGGAAAAGTCAGGCTTACCTGGGAAAAACGCCCGGTTTATGTGCTTGGGCTGTCCGTGTAACTTCAGGAAGGAGGAGGAGATGGATCGGTCCCACAGAGCTGCGGAGAGTGCGCCCCCGGCCCCGAAACGCCGCCCTTTCTCCCTCCTTTAGTGACTAGCGTCATTCTGCGAGAAGTGAATGGCAATTATATTAATGGAGCTGCACTGTGCCAGCAAGCACCGGTACAACACGTACACCGTACCCGTGTCACACGTGAAGTTTTGAAAAAAATAAACAAAAACAGTAAATGTGCTTCTGTAATAAACAGTTCCATCGAAATTCGAGCGTGTCAACTTTCTCAAGCAAATCCTACTTACAGTAAAGAAGGAAGAGCCTTTGCCATGGCGTTACATCACCCTGCAGGCTTATATAATATATGCCACAAAAAGCTGGGATAAATCTCTCCACTCCATCCTTTGTCACATTTTCGGGTTATAAAAGACAAACGCCTTCAATATGAATCCAGCATAGAGGCCAATTAGGTGGAGAGTTATATATAGTCACGAAAGGTGCACCCATCTGCCACCAACACCGACCCCAAGCTGACATGAATGCCCATAAAGCCTCTTATAATAGTATAAGTATTTCTCCCCGAGTCCCCACAGACACGATACAGAATGATACATTTCAGAAAATTGCAGAATACAGAATTACATTTGCATTACTCAACGAAACTCCAATATAATAACATATAGATATTGATTTTAATATGTAGGCCAGAAGAGTATCACAATAACTACAGTATTTATATTAACCCAAAATTGCTTTTTCTAGTCCAGCAGTTCAGTTACGTGAAGTGTGTAGGGGAGACCGGCAGTGGTTGTACCTTTTTTTATCTTTTTGCCTGTACCTCGCAGCTCTTTTAAGGAATTAAATTCAAATTTTGACGCAAACGACCTGCATGCGTCTTCTGTTAAACAGCATGGGTTTTATCCCTATATCACAAACAGACAGTGAATGGTTTAGCCTCAGACAGATGAACTGAAATTAAAATTTCAAGTTTCAGTTTTCAAATTTCAAGTTATTCAAAGTGATTTATATATTTGTTTGTTTATTTATTTGAACAAACAAAATTTGTGGGTATGTCTGCATGTGTACAATGCATATTAATCACAAATAAAATCAAAGATCATAATAATACCAAACAAAATGTGCAACTGTGCACCAGTTATAATAACTGAATAGTAGTGTGTATCAGGGGCGTCATTAGGCCTATTTTAGGGAGGTTTTAGTTCCCCTCCTCTCCTGGAGCCGACACCTTATCGTGGTAGAGGGGTTTGCGTGTTCCAATGATCCCAGGAGCTACGTTACCCGGGGCTTTATGCCCCTGGTAGGGTCACCCAAGGCAAACAGGTCCTGGGTGAGGAACTAGACGAAGTACGGCTCACAAGACCCCTAATGACGGAAAAAATAGTGGAACCACGGTTTCCCTTGCCCGGACGCGGGT
>JAAGVU020000040.1:12495823-12528531 GCA_011763525.2 Mormyrus iriodes | reverse complement strand
AGGCAGTTCTGAAGGCGAAAGGGGGTCAAACACCGTATTAGTATGGTGTTCCTAATAATCCTTTAGGTGAGTGTATTCAGAGTAATAAATTAATTTTCATTATACAATTAGGGGTAGAGAAAGAAATTAAAAAGAAACTGAATTCCTACAGAGAAGATTGAACAGCCATTGAACTGGACTGAACAGAGAATTAAGCTGTACAAAGAAGAACCTAAGCAACCATAAAGCTTCAGGTTTGGAAATTTATCTCAGTCAGTAGTTTCATAGAGAAACATTCCCCCTGGAAAAACATAAAAGGCTCATCACACTGTGCGATGATAGCACTAACGACAAAACGGGTGAGCCCTGAAATGAAACTGTATATGAGCCACAATAGAACCCAGTGGAACGCTGGTCAGACAAGACAGGGCGAAAGAGCCATTTCCAAACCTTAACAAAAGTCACAGATAGTGCATTGATTATATACATTTTAAAAAAGACCCACTCATATTCTATGACCCATTATCCTGTACTGGGCCAGGCTGAGCCCAGAGCTCATTCCAGGCAGTAAAGGACACAAGGCGTTAATATCGACTTTCTGTGACATTTCATCAGTTAAAAAATATGACTGAGGAAGCCTTGCAGAGGCTCACTGCATTGCGACAGGGGCCAGATTTGAGGAAGCTACGGCTCACAGGAAATGTGGCCGTGGGACGTTTCGATTGGCTGATATCTGACCCCTGAGAACCCGCTTGGGTTGCGTTGGTGCGTTTACACTCTGTGTCCTTCTGTTCCTCACAATCTTCTGTTAAAAGGATCAGACCTTTTAACATAACTTCTCTGGTTTATGGTTTCTAACCTTTTGTCCGATCACAAATCCCAGCTTGATGAAACTCCTAACATTTGTCCGGGAGGCTCCTGTTCCCCTGGGCCAGCTGACCCTGCACGATACAGCACTGTGCGGCCCTGTTGTCTTTCAGGATAATTTTTTTTGAAGAACGACGCTAATAGATATGATGGATTTACTGGGATGGATTATTATGTAATCTGAGTGATTATGTACTCCAAGTGCGTTAGTCCTACAAAATGGGTTGGTGGAAGTCATTATTATTATTATTATTATTATTATTAACAACAACAATAACAAAAACAATACAACAACAACAGTGTAATAACAACAATACAACAACAGCAAATATAGTAATACATGAATATGCATTGTGCATTTTTCAAAGCCATATTCTTTCTGCTTTTGCCTTGCCTTTATTCCCCATAGTGCAGGGGTGGGCAGTCTTATTCACAAAGGGCTGGTGTGTATGCAGGTTTTTAGAATAACCTTTAGGTCAACTGTTCAAACTCAGGTGTGACGACTCTTCAGCCAATCAGTCCTCTAATTAGTAATCTAATTAGGGAGCTGCAGTGAAAACCCGCATACATAACAGCCCTTTCTGGATAAGACTGCCCCCCCCCTGCCTTAGTGGTTAATATCCATGCTGTCCCTGAGGCTGCAGCCTATGCCCCCTGATGTTCAGTTCCTCACCAGGCACTCAACCCCTCTTCCCAGAGACGCCCTGCCAATCAACCCAGACCAGGACCCCCCACACAAAGCCCTAGCAGCAGCCTGGACAGCTTAGAGTGGGCACCAGCTTGGCGTATCCGCGCTCATCCAGGATGATGTTCTCCGGCTTCAGGTCGCGGTAGATGATTCCCCGGCAGTGCAGGAAGTACAGGGCCTCGGCCACGCAGGCAGTATAGAAGCGCGTGGTGCCGTCATCGAAGGAGCCCCTGGGGGAGTGGGGGCACGATCAGAAGAAGTGGCATGGCAAACACACAGAGGCCCCAGTGCATGCTGGGAGAGCAGGCACAGCAGTACCTGTCTCTGAGCAGGGTCCAGAGCTCCCCGCCTAGGCAGGCTTCTAAGAGCATGTAAAGGTACTTAGCATCTCTGAAGGTGTGGTAGAGCCTAAAATAAAAGCAGAAGGAGAAATCAGCCTGCTGGCTGCCGTGTCTGGAAATGGCAGCCGCAGCAGCTGAGAGCGAGACCCAAACCTGACAGTGAAGGGGCTGTGCGCCTCCATCATGATTTGCCTCTCGGACAGTATGTGTCCCTGCTGGCTGGTGTCCAGGATGTGCCGCTTCTTCAGGACCTTCATCGCAAAAGAGCGGTTTGGGTCGTTTTTCAGCTGTACCTGTCAGGGATGGGATACCACAGCACTGGTGAGATTGGGGGGGGAGAGTCTGCCCCACATGTTCATCCACTGGAAGAAGATAGGATAGTACTCACCAGCTCCACACGACTGAAGCCACCTATGCCCAGGGTGCAGATGACCCGGAAATCGCTGAGGGACAGGCTAGAGAAAAAGGCAGCTTCTGCTTCCAGCCTGATCCCGGTTGGAAAAAGAAGCGCGAAGATAGAAGCGGTAAGCAAAGGAGGAAGAAGAGGAGGGTGTAGAAAATCAACTGTATCAGAACGGGAATGTCATGCTGAGGTCAAGTACAAGTTATGCAGCATGTGAGATACAGTGCAGCACCGCGGACAGACAAAAGGGCACTTTAGACAGGTAACTATGGTACATGCTCACTTGACTTTGGCCTCATCGGTCTCGTGAACCTTCCTGCTGACGTACTCCAGGCCACCTATCAACTGTTTGAAGGTCCTGTAGGGCATGAAGGGTTTTCCATAACCGAGTCAGTGCCGGTCATCTTAGATTCATGGCCTGTGTGCCACCGTGCTCTAGGAGAATGACTTACTCTCTGTCTATGACCAGGCATGTCACATCTCCCACCGCGATGACATTTGCCGTCCTCACGTCCTCCCTGGGAACAGGCCGGAGGGGTGATGAGGTCACATGTCTCGTCCAGCCTTTGGGGCATTAAGTCCTGAGTGGCTCAGACAGCTGTGATGCACCCTGATAGAAAAGGCCGGACCGGCTCCCATACGGTTACACAGACACGGAGAGTCTAAACCTGTGAAACGTCACCATCCTGCAGGGTCCCTGTCTGGAAGCCACCCCCAGGGAACGCGTCCAGACTTTCACTCTGACTTTGTACGGTGCTACCGGCTGTGTATTTGCATAAATGCTCTACTGGCTCTGCGGGGCACAGTGCCCATACGCACAGCCAGCAGGCGGGAACAGCCTGGAACATAACGCCCATGGCTACCAGTGCCACTTTCACAGAAACAGACTCACGGCTGTGGGCGTGCTTGACGTCTCGGTCCTTGTAAGTGAAACCCCATCCTCGAGTGCGTCCGCTTTTACTCACTGAACTCCTGTCCTAATCCACGTCTGCTCTTATTCTCTAAGCCCCTGTCTTTGTCCGCGTCCGCTGTTACCCTCTAAACCCCTGTTTTTGTCCACATCCAGTCTTACCCTTGAAGCCCCTGTTTTTGTCTGCATTCGGTCTTACGCTCTAAACTCCTGTCTTTATCCGCATCTGCACTTCCCCTCTAAGCCCCTGTTTTTGTCTGCGTCCGCTATTACCCTCTAAACCCATGTATTTGTACCATAGGGTCCGCTGTTACCCTCTAAGCCCCTGTTTTTGTCCATGTCCGCACTTACCCTCTAAGCCCCTGTTTTTGTCTGCATCCGCTGTTACCCTCTAAACCCCTGTTTATGTCCACGTCCGCTGTTACTGTTTAAGCCCCTGTATTTGCCCACATCCGCTCTTACCCTTGAAGCCCCTGTTTTTGTCTACATTCGGTCTTACCTTTTAAACACCTGTTTTTGTCCACTCTTACCTTATAAGCCCTTGTCTTTGTCCTCGTCCACTCTTACCCTCTAAACCCCTGCATTTGTCCGTGACTGTTCTTACCTTTTAAGCCCCTGTCTTTGTCTGCATTCGGTCTTACCCTCTAAACCCCTGTTTTTGTTTGTGTCCACTGTTTCCCTTTAAACCCCTGTTTACGTCCACGTCCGCTGTTACTCTCTAAGCTCCTGTATTTGTCCGCGTCCGCTGTTAGCCTCTAAGCCCGTCTTTCTCCGTGTCCGCTGTTACTCTCTAAGCCCCTGTATTTGTCCGCGTCCGCTATTACCCTCAAAGCCCGTCTTTGTCCGTGTTCGCTGTTACCCTCTAAGCCCCTGTTTTTGTCCGCGTCCGCTCTTACCCTCGAAGCCCGTCTTTGTCCGTGTTCGCTCTTACCCACTAAGCCCCTGTCTTTGTCCGCTTACACTCTTACCCTCAAAGCCCCTGTTTTAGTCCACGTTCACTGTTACCCTCTAAGCCCGTTTTTGTCCGCATCTGCTGTTACCCTCTAAGCCTGTTATTGTCCACGTCCACTGTTACCCTCTAAGCTCCTGTATTTGTCTGCTCTTACCCTCTAAGCCCGTTTTTGTCCGCGTTCGCTCTTACCCTCTAAGCCCCTGTTTTTGTCCATGTTCACTGTTACCTTCTAAGCCCCTGTTTTTGTCTGCGTCCGCTGTTACCCTCTAAACCTGTTTTTGTCCACGTCCGCTGTTACCCTCTAAGCCCCTGTTTTTGTTTGCATTCGGTCTTACCCACTAAGCCCCTGTTTTTGTCCACGTTCACTGTTACCTTCTAAGCCCCTGTTTTTGTCTGCGTCCCCTGTTACCCTGTAAACTCGTTTATGTCCACGTCCGCTGTATTTGTCCGTGTCCGCTGTTACCCTCTAACCTCCTGTCTTTGTCCGCTCTTACCCTCTAAGCCCCTGTCTTTGTCCGCTGTTACCCACTAAGCCCCTGCTTTTGTCCACGTCTGCTGTTACCCAGTAAGCCCCTGTCTTTGTCCGCGTCCGCTGTTACCCTCTAAACCCCTGTTTTTGTCCACATCCAGTCTTACCCTTGAAGCCCCTGTTTTTGTCTGCATTCGGTCTTACACTCGAAACCCCTGTCTTTATCTGCATCTGCACTTCCCCTCTAAGCCCCTGTTTTTGTCTGCGTCCGCTGTTACCCTCTAAACCCCTGTTTATGTCCACGTCCGCTGTTACTCTTTAAGCCCCTGTATTTGCCCACGTCCGCTCTTACCCTTGAAGCCCCTGTTTTTGTCTGCATTCGGTCTTACCCTCTAAACCCCTGTTTTTGTTTGCGTCCGCTGTTACCCTCTAAGCGCCTGTTTTTGTCCGCGTCCACTCTTACCCTCTAAGCCCCTGTTTTTGTCCGTGCCCGCACTTACCCTCTAAGCCCCTGCATTTGTCTGCATCCGCTGTTACCCTCTATGCCCGTCTTTGTCCGTGTCCGCTGTTACCCTGTAAGCACCTGTTTTTGTCCGCATCCGCTCTTACCCTCAAAGTCCCTGTTTTTGGCTGCATTCGCTCTTACCCTCAAAGTCCCTGTTTTTGTCTGCATTCGGTCTTACCCACTGAGCCCCTGTCTTTGTCCTCGTCCACTCTTACCCTCTAAACCCCTGTATTTGTCCGCGTCCGCTGTTACCCTCTAAGCTCCTGTATTTGTCTGCATTCGGTCTTACCCACTAAGCCCCTGTCTTTGTCCGCATCTGCTGTTACCCTCTAAGCCCGTTATTGTCATCGTCCGCTGTTACTCTATAAGCTCCTGTATTTGTCTGCTCTTACCCTCTAAGCCCGTTTTTGTCCGTGTTTGCTCTTACACCCTAAGCCCCTGTTTTTGTCCACGTCCGCTTTCACCCTCTAAGGTCCGTTTTTGTCCGCATCTGCTGTTACCCTCTAAAGCCGTCTTCGTCCGTGTCTGCTGTTACCCTCTAAGCCGCTGGTTTTGTCCCACGTCTGCTGTTACCCTCTAAACCCCTGTTTTTGTCCGCGTCCGCTCTTACCCTCAAAGTCCCTGTTTTTGTCTGCATTCGCTCTTACCCTCAAAGCCCCTGTTTTTGTCTGCATTCGGTCTTACCCTTTAAGCCCCTGTATATGCCCACGTCCACTGTGACCCTCTAAGCCCCTGTTTTTGTCTGCATTCGGTCTTACCCTCAAAGCCCCTGTTTTTGTCTGCATTCGGTCTTACCCTTTAAGCCCCTGTATATGCCCATGTCCGCTGTTACCCTCTAAGCTCCTGTATTTGTCCGCTCTTATCTTATAAGCCCCTGTCTTTGTCCTCGTCCACTCTTACCCTCTAAGCCCCTGTCTTTGTCCACAACCGCTCTTACCCTTTAAGTCCCTGTTTTTATCTGCATTCGGTCTTACCCTCTAAGCCCGTCTTTGTCCACGTCCGCTCTAACCCTCTAAGCGCATTTTTGTCCGCATCCGCTGTTACCCTCTAAGCTCCTGTATTTGTCCACATCCGCTGTTACCCTCTAAACCCGTTTTTGTCCACGTCCGCTGTTACTCTCTAAGCCCCTGTACTTGTCCACATTCGCTGTTATCCTCTAAGCCCCTGTTTTTGTTCGCATTCGGTCTTACCCACTAAGCCCCTGTTTTTGTCCACGTCTGCTTTTACCCTCTAAGCCCGTTATTGTCCGCATCCGCTGTTACCCTCTAAGCTCCTGTATTTGTCTGCTCTTACCCTCTAAGCCCCTGTTTTTGTCTGCATTCGGTCTTACCCACTAAGCCCCTGTTTTTGTCCACGTCCACTTTTACCCTCTAAGCCCCTGTCTTTGTCCTCGTCAACTCTTACCCTCTAAGCCCGTTCTTGTCCGCGTCCGCTGTTACCCTCCAAGTCCCTGTATTTGTCCAGTCTTACCCTCTAAGCCCGTTTTCGTCTGCATCTGCTCTTACCTTTTAAGCCCCTGTTTCTGTTCGCGTCCGCTCTTACCCTCTAAGCCCCTGTTTTTGCCCGTGTCTGCTCTTACCCTTTAAGCCCGTTTTATCCGCGTCTGCTCTTACCCTCTAAGCCTGTTTTTGTCCGCATCTGCTATTACCCTCTAAGTCCGTTATTGTCCGCATCCGCTGTTACCCTCTACACCCATGTTTTTGTCTGCATTCGGTCTTACCCACTAAGCCCCTGTTTTTGTCCACGTCCGCTTTTACCCTCTAACCCCCTGTATATGTCCACGTCTGCTGTTACCCTCTAAGCCCGTGATTGTCCGCATCCACTCTTACCCTCTAAGCCCCTGTTTTTATCCACGTTCACTGTTACCTCCTAAGCCCCTGTTTTTGTCTGCGTCTGCTGTTACCCTCTAAACCCGTTTTTGTCCACGTCCGCTGTTACCCTCTAAGCCCCTGTATATGTCCACGTCCGCTGTTACCCTCTAAGCCCCTGTTTTTGTCTGCATTCGGTCTTACCCACTAAGCTCCTGTTTTTGTCCATGTCCGCTTTTACCCTCTAAGCCCCTGTCTTTGTCCTTGTCAACTCTTACCCCCTAAACCCCCGTCTTTGTCCACATCCGCTCTTACCCTCTAAGCCCGTTTTTGTCTGCATTCGGTCTTACCCACTAAGCCCCTGTTTTTGTCCATGTCTGCTTTTACCCTCTAACCCCCTGTATATGTCCACGTCTGCTGTTACCCTCTAAGCCCGTGATTGTCCGCGTCCACTCTTACCCTCTAAGCCCCTGTTTTTATCCACGTTCACTGTTACCTCCTAAGCCCCTGTTTTTGTCTGCGTCTGCTGTTACCCTCTAAACCCGTTTTTGTCCACGTCCGCTGTTACCCTCTAAGCCCCTGTATATGTCCACGTCTGCTGTTACCCTCTAAGCCCCTGTTTTTGTCTGCATTCGGTCTTACCCACTAAGCCCCTGTTTTTGTCCACGTCTGCTTTTACCCTCTAAGCCCCTGTTTTTGTCTGCATCTGCTATTACCCTCTAAGGCCATTATTGTCCATGTCCGCTTTTACCCTCTAAGCCCGTCTTTGTCTGCATTCGCTCTTACCCTCTAAGCCCCTGTTTTTGTCCACATACGCTCTTACCTTTTAAGCCCCTGTTTTTGTCTGCATTCAGTTTTACCCACTAAGCCCCTGTTTTTGTCTATGTCTGCTTTTACCCTCTAACCCCCTGTATTTGTCTACGCCCGCTGTTACCCTTTAAGCCCCTGTTTTTGTCTGCATTCAGTCTTACCCTCTAAGCCCCTGTTTTTGTCTGCATTCGGTCTTACCCACTAAGCCCCTGTTTTTGTCCATGTCCGCTTTTACCCTCTAAGCCCCTGTCTTTGTCCTCGTCAACTCTTACCCTCTAAGCCCGTTCTTGTCTGCGTCCGCTGTTACCCTCTAAGTCCCTGTATTTGTCCAGTCTTACCCTCTAAGCCCGTTCTTGTCTGCATCTGCTCTTACCTTTTAAGCCCCTGTTTTTGCCCGTGTCCGCTCGTACCCTTTAAGCCCGTTTTATCCGCGTCCGCTCTTACCCTCTAAGCCCGTTTTTGTCTGCATCCACTGTTATCCTCTAAGTCCCTGTCTTCGCCCGCTCTTACCCTCTAAGCCCCTGTCTTTGTCCGCGTCTGGTCTCACCTCTAAGCTCCCATCCTTGAGTACATCTGCTCTTACCCTTTGAGTGCCTGTTCTCCAAAACAGTCCCCCCTGGTCAGAGTAGACAGTTGGACTGTTTCCTCATTGGCCGATTTCTCCTTTGTGACCTTAACCTGGGCGAGAGAAAAGGCTCAAGGTCACAGTAAATGGCTGTTTATACAAGCACTACTGCACCAAGCTGTTGCTCACAGCTTTTTTTGTCTGCTCTTGTCCATTATGTCCTGAGGAACCTTTGCCCTGCTCCATGTGACATCACGATATGATGTCATCCAATATTGAGAGCTGGGGGCTAGACAGTGACAGAGGAGAATTAGCCATGTTTTGGTGATGGTGGAAGTCTGGCCAAAGTGTCAAAAGCATTCCCTACAGACCTATAATATACCTACAAGTGATGGGTTACAAACAAGAGTGAGATGCCCCCCCAAACCAAAATTGATATAATTCATCCTGGACTGTGCCACATGACTTGATTGAAAACATTGCGTTTCCATTGGGAAGGGGCATCTGTATAGAAATAAAAGCTAAAATTAAATTTTAATAAACCATGGATCTGTAAAACAACTATTCTTTATTTTAACATTGTATAATGTACAGGAGTTAAATGGTGGGTAAATGGGTCACATATCCAAAGTGGCACTGTACCACGAATCAATCACGAACACCTATCAATTTATCTACTTATGCCCTGACCACCCCCCCCAACGGCAACCCCCATCCGTTTCCATGGCTATTATTATTGGTCAAACAAACACAATGACTGAGGAAAAACCTGATATGTGGGTGTCCTCCAGTTGCTCTAGTCTTCTCCTGCTGTCCAAATACCTGCAGTTAGGTGACCTGGTGACTCTAAATAGCCCCTGGTGTATGACTGCGTGTGCCCAGGCTACCCCCTTCCCTGTGCCCTGTGCTTCCTGGCATTAAGCTGCAGACTCACTGCTGCCCTGCACTGCATAATCAGGATGGATGGATGGATGCAGACCACTGTGGGCCAAATATAACTCTCAGCTGTATGACATGATCAGGAAGTGTATATCCTAATTACAGAAACTTTAACCTATAGCAGTCTGTATGTAAAATAATAACAGTAACATGATCACAGGCAGATAAGCTAATTAACCTGCATGTGTGTTGACACTGTACATCCTTTCTTCACTGATGTGCCAAACATGTTAATACAGCATCACAATTCCGCCTCTGAAATATATATGAAGGTGTAAAATACACCTTACTTTTCTCACCGCTGCTCTTTCAGCTGTAATGCGCATCCTGCTCCATTTCAGGATCATAATATCGGTCAGCCTGTTTATATCACCGACACCGACTGAGATGAAACGAGCCATTTGGTCTGTGATTGGGGGTTGTGCTGGGCTAAACGGCTAATTGCAGGGTGGGATACACTCAGGAAAGGCTACAGGAAGGAATAAATTTTGGGGTTCCAACAGGGGGGCAGGAGCAAATTTGGGGGGGGTGGGATTCAAACCAGTAGTTCTACTATGTGGCTACATGTCTGATGTGGGGGATTCTTGCTCCTGTTAGAAGACGCTATTAAAGGGGAGGGTTGAGAGCGAACCTGGGACATTAATTGTGTCTTAAGATTCATTCCCTACACAGAGGCCTGTTGCAAGGATCCAGGGAAAATCCATTCAATCTGTCAGCATCTTATCTGCCGTCTGCCTCCAGGGCCGGAAGAGGTTCTTAGTCGACTCGATTATGGAGCATTTCCTGTCATCGGAAAGCCGTATGACAGAACATCAGGGCGTCCATCTAAAATCCATTATTCATATTATTCAGCGTCATTGGCTTCTTTTCTTGATGGTGACTTTATTGCCCTTTTGTTTTGAGAGGCGTTTCTCCCACAGTACTGTGGCCAGGGCCCTTCTGGTAATGAATCAGCCAAACGGTGATTCACCTCACAGTAACAGTATTACCTACTGCTCAGGGGCAAATGTTAAGAGTCACTCTTTCGTTTACGAAGGCCAGTAATGTGGGAATTTCAGTTTCATTACGGGCAAGCATAACAGACCCAGAAAAAGCCCTCCAGGAAACGGATGACCTGACATTAAGCTAATTAGACCATGTGACCCCGTTACGGCTGTCAGCTCGATTGTCCGCAAAGGCTTCCTCACCTGGCCCTCGCTGATGATGAAGAAGGTGTCCCCGGTGGCTCCCTGCCGGATGAGGTAATCACCATCAGCGTAGTGGGTCTGCCAGGTGGTGGGGAAGTGGCATGGAAAAGGGCGGAGTCCCAGAAAAGATCACGAGAGAAGGAGGGGGGAGAAAATGAGGTAATGAACAGAGAGAGAATAAATGAAAAAGCATGGAGAAGAAGGGTGTGAGGAAATGCCAGCTTTGAATTAACTCCTGTGAGTATGCCTGGGACCACTGGCTATGAGGATGATGCTGTCTATGCAGTGTTCCTCAGATGGCCCGCAGTGCCCTGCATGTTTCTATGCACACCATAACACCACCATACCTCCTCCAGGGCGTCGGCCGCCTTGCTGAGCACGTCCTCAGGCAGGGCCTGGAATGAGGGCACACTGGGGAGGGGGCGGGGAAACTCAGCAATTCCCAAAGGTAAAAAACCAGACAAAAGACAAAGTAACGTGGCATTGGTAGGGGGGCATGGGCACAGCCAGGGCACTGAGACAGTCAGTTGACATGGGGGGGGGGCAAGTGGGCACAGTCACCTGCGCAGGAACTCCATGTACTGTGAGTGACGGATCAGGCCCATCCGCATCATGATGGTCTGGAAGCACTGCCGGTTAATGGCCCACAACTTGATATCAGTCAAGGCTGAAGGGAGAAGAGAGAGAGAGAGAGAGGCAGGGAGAATGAGTGAAAGCGAGGAGAAAGGGCAGCAGTCTGACTTTAAATTAAAAATACCTGTGCTTCTGCATTCTGACACCGCTGAAGTCTGAGCAGCTTGCATAAATACCAACATAAAAGACAGTAATGCGAGCAGGGCCTCAGCTAGCAGCTGCGAGCAAGGACCCCTGTCCATGGATGCGTGTGTCTGTGGGGCCCGAGTCCCTATGCTTTATCTCCCCCTTAGCAGACAGGAGGCCTGTCACATCTCAGAAGCCTCAGCATTGATCCTGTACACGCCCGGCCGCTAGGGCAGCCTCCTAGTCAAGTTATAGGGTGCACAGCTCCCCCATCATCACCGCCAAACGGATCACTCTCAGGATATATGCTTATTCTCATGAGTAGGGGACACATCAGCGGGGAGGAAATTCTAAGTGATATTTCAGGGTGTCTCAGTCCTGTCCTCCACCTCTCTGTCACAGTTGTACTTCATTAAGAGCAGAATAAATATTCAAATCTGTATTTCCTATATCCTGTAAACCCTGTGTGCTGTGGGCAGAGGGAGAAGAGATCATTGGCACAGATGCTGTGAATTAATGATGGACCTGATTAATCGACTCAATTTCTCATCTTGGAAGCGGAAGGCGGAAAAACCACAGCGCTGACCCAACACTCTGCCCCCCCCAGCATGGCTTTATTACACTTTTTTTCAAAATAAAATGGGGTGTTAAAAAACTGTGTTTTTTAAAAAGGCTCTGAGCATGCCGACACACGCCTCGTGCAGTATTTACACCGGCTTCTCCCCAGGTGCTCCGGCTGACGTGCGTTCCCGAACAAACTCAGTTATGCTTCAGCAGGAATCGAAAATGCGGCTCGCAGATTCTGCAGAGGCCGAGAGCCGCAGTCACGTGCAGGAAGAAAACTGCTGGCAGCTAAGCAAACAAGCGTGGCGTCAAACAACAGCAAGAATGACAGTTCATGGGAAATGGTGAGGAGGGTGCTAGCGGAACACATGTCCGAAAGCTGACAAAGGTTTTAGGTTTAATCACTGAAGCTCCAGCTAGAGTGGGGCCCCCAGATTCCCCGTTCCCTGCATGCACACTTTCGGTCGACAGATGCTCATGACAGAATTTAAGGAAAGGAGGTCAATTAGGAGACGGTCAGTGATCTGAGGCTTCATAGGTTAAGTAATGATGGTGCGAACCTTTTCACACCTGTCCATTTGCTCCAGGAAGGAATATATGGTGTCGCATGATTTAGGTGCATATGTGATGTGGGCCAGCTGTCTGTTTTTTTTTATTAGCATTAGTGTTAGCACAGGCATCAGTGCCAAGCTAACTGGCTGACTGGCTAACCCAAAGACTACGTCCCATCACCCGGGCAATAGAACCACGGGCAGCACACTCCGCGTGGCGCAGTCGGCTCAAGGCTGTGGCATCCTGCCTCTTGGCCTCTCTCCATTTTACCAAGTAGCTTGTTACGCGAAGGAATTTAGAAGAAGGAATTAAGAAAGTCTTATTAAGTTATTCTCAGAGGGCTTCAAAAACTAAAAAAAAAAAGACTACAGCAAAGGAAAATTCAGGTCACCGCTGAAGACAGGAGAACAGCCAAGAACAGAGGGGGGGGGAGGAGAAAGTTGGGGGCTGGGTGCAAGCGTTTTGGAGAGGGAGACAGAAAACCAGATTAAGAATTCTCTTCAGGTCCTGGCTGTCCGGGCTGCCTTCGGGGACCGTCGGTACAGAGAGGCCGTTTCTTTCGCACCCCCCTGCCCCGGTTCCAATGGGCCAGTACATGCTGGCGGCTGACCTAGAGCGGTCAGACCTGGATCTCAGATGGACGGATGCAGGTGGTGCCGTTTGGAGGCTGGGTCTGCCTGCAGAGTGTACCGGAACGTTTGACCCATTTCTCGGGCAGAAAACCAGGTCAGTGGCGAGGAGGTGGACTCGCTTCTGCCGGCGGGTAGAGGATAAGCGGCTGTCACCACACTGTGAGAAACGCACTCCATGCCCGAGGACCCTCTGTGAAAGGGCGGGGGGGGTGTGTTTTTACTATGCCGCATCGGGTCCAGCAGGCTGATAACTATCTGCATGGGTATAGCCATGCCTCTATGCTGCCTGGGATAGGCTCTGCCCCCTGCCCATAACCCTGACTGGGATAAGTGGTTAGAAGATGGATGGATGGATGGATGATTACAATTTGCTAATTACACCAAGGTAAAAGTAGATTTAATGATATCTAATGAACTGCATGTAAAATATCCTTGCTGATGGGGGGAGAGGGACCGCCCAAGGTGAGTCCCCCCCCCATTTATCTTTTATAATTCCCACCTCACAAGGAGAGCTGTTTGAAGTGCGGGAAGCGACTGATGGTGACTTTGATTTAAAATTCATCAGTTCGGTCTAGGGCGATGCGGAGCAGTGCACGATGTTTGTGAATGAGAGCGACTCTCGGCACCAAACGTGCCTCTTTTTGGCGGCTGCCTTTCCTGAGTTACGCATCACCCAGTCAAACTCCCTGTGTTCCGGTGACCCCTGTCCTCGCCACCAAGAATGAGTCTGCTCCTTCCTCCTTGAAAGGAGAAAAGCATGAATAACAAATTAAGGGGCCTGAGAGCGCGCCAGATCCTTGGGCCTGAAGTAACGACCATTGTGCCTTATCTGCCTTCAGTTTATTGGGGGGAGAAAACATGAATAATTCCCTTATTTTGGAATCCTTCAGATCTGACATGCAAAAGTCAGACAATAGCGGGGGGGGAGGGGGGAGTAAATGAAATCAGTTGGTCTGAGAAGTGCAAATCCTGCCAGTTCGAGTTAGCCATGTCATCTCGCCATTAAGTAGCAGCGGTCAATGAGCCCTGGTTAGAGTTGGGAAGTGGTGTGATAATGAGCTGTGGCCAAACTGACATAAACCCCCCCCCAAATGAGTCTAATTAGGCAAAGCTGACAGATCTCTAACAAGGGACAAAGAGCTAGAGGGGTTATGAGGGCGTGACGTGACTTCCCTCATCTGTCTGGGCCTCTGTTATTCCTTTCGTCTTGAACACGCCCTTTGACCCCTTTGCTGCCTCAGTGGGCTTCGGTTCCCTGTGACCCAGCTTGCCTGGAGTTGTGGCGACTGTGATCCCACCCAGTCCGATGTAAATAAGGACCACAGGTTACCTCCGCCTGTCTGTCAGGCCTTGACGGGTAAAGGAACCACATCCCACGAGCAGCTAAGGAGGACAAGACTGTGACAAAGAGTGACACAGAGTCATGGCAGAAGTGAGCTTGGGCGGCGGGGCGGCTGTTTTTAGAAATATATCCCAATGAGGGAGATGTAAGGACCTTAGCCCAGGTAATCTGGGTGTCTTCATCTTTTCAACATCTGGGGTGAGGTAAAAAAATACCAGTAGTATAAAGCAGACAGAGCTACTTGTTTGCCCTGTACCTGAAGAATGCTGTCTTGCTAATCATACTATCCCCATCGATTTCCTGCTCTGGAGCCAGAATAAAGCCCCAACATGAGAAAAAAAGCCTTATTCTGATCTATTGTTCCAAGCAACTTTGCAGGCCAATGGTCTGCATTTGTGCATCGAACATACATCAAAAGGTCAGGTTTTGCGATCAATCTTATAAGTGCCAAGTCATCCGAGAAAGTGATTCTCCTACGCATGAGGTTTAAAAAGACTATCGATGGGCCTTCCTTTCAGAGAAAGGACAGCTCACTTATAGTCCACCTTTCTGCTTCAGGCAGGGCTTTCCTCTCTTGTTTTGAGGTATCTCTGCTGGCCCTCCTGGATCACATGACTGAGCAGCATGGTAAACATTCAGGCATCTGGCCGTGGGTCCAGGTGGAGGTGTGAACCGGGTTCTCTGCATGTAGGTAGCCCTGCTGAGCCGCCAATACCTGTGACAGTGGCCGTGCGGGTGCAGTTGTACAGGACAGCCAGCTCTCCGAACACCCTGCCCGGACCCATGGTGCACAGCTTCTGGCCCTCCTTGGTCACTTCCACCTTCCCCTCTGTGTGAAAACAATCAGTCGTTAGAGTAGCATACGTATCGCAGGCATGGGATGAAAGAAGGGAGTCCCTGTTTCAATGCACCGTATGTGTGTGCGTTTTGTAATTGTTACATTGTGGGGACCATATTTCCTCACAATTTGATAAAAACACATTGAACATTTTTTTCAGTCCCCGCAAGGATAAACGCACTTTTATAAAATCTATGAATGCAATCAAAAAGCTAAAATAGCCAAAAGTCTTGTATTTAGTTCGGTCACTTATGGTTAAGGTTAGGGGTGGGTAGGGGTTAATGTTGTTATGATTAGGGTTATGCACATAAAATTGAATGGATAGTGCCCACAATGATAGGAATTTATGACCTGTCTGTGTGTGTATGTGATCAGTGTGCGTGTGTGTGTGTGTGTGTGTGAGAGAGAGAGAGAGAGAGATTCAGGGCCCATAAGCGATTCAGGTTTGAATTCATATATAAAGGCTACACTGGAAGTGTGCGCATATATCTTTCCTGAAAAACGATACACTTGCAGCATGTATGTGCACCATACACAGGACGTGGCAGTGCATGCGTGTGCTGTGTCTGTGTGCCGTGTCTGCGGGTGTCAGCATGACGTCAACATCAATCAACAACAACAACAAAAAAAGAGCCGCAGCCTAAAGAGGGGTGTCAGCGACAGATGACAGCAGGCTGCCTCTCCAACTGCCCCGCGCTTCCTTCAGGGTCAGCAGGGAGGCGCTGCAGCCTTGAGACCCGCTAAAGCACAGGGACAGCCAAGTCTGACCCAATTCTGCCAGCCAGAATGGATCGGTGAGGGAAATGGTAGTGCCCAGCCATAAGTACCACGAACAGATGTTCAGCAGCGCCTGTCAGATCCGGAGGTGTTGAGAAGTTATTAGTTTGGTCTCCGGGAGGGACCCACGGTTTGGCGGGGGGGGGCTGGCATGGTAGCACATTCACGCAATATGTGGCAGCCGCATATTCCAGCCGCGATCCCATTCTGTGCCATCCCTTTCCTGTGTAATGGCTCTCAGACACGGCTCGCCGTTAATGGTCCAACTGACGGGCCTCGTTATCGCTAAATCCCCCGTCCCATAAATGCACTGACCCTTCATTTCTCTGCCACCACATGCTGGCAGCATCAGGGAGGGGATGGTCCATAATGTCAATGTGCAGATTAATGCATGGGGGGTCTGGGGGGCAAAACTGACCTTGCAAACCCACATTCTACTGCCAGGCCAGTTAGCAGAACACATTAAGGGGCTTGGACCATTACAATTCTCTACATTACAGTCCATTACAGTCCAGCTGTTGCAGAAATACGGACCCAACCTGAAATGCCAGCCCCTCTTTACCATCAGCCAAAAAAAGTATTTACTCAGAGTCATCCAATATCACACAATGATTTTAGTATGTATTCAATGTCTTGCTCACCCTCCAGCACGTAGACGAGGGAGCCATCATCTCCTTCCTTAATGACGCAACAACCTTGGGCAATGGAGGTGGGGTGCATGCAGTCCACTATGGCCAGTATCTGGCCCACCTCGAGGTGTTTCATGAAGTCATTCTCGAGTAAAGCAGCCTGGATGAGTTCTTGGGAGCTGTGAAGGAGAGCAGGCTGATTCGAAGATCATCCGTTCGCATTCTGTGCTACAGCAGCACACTGGTCGCTATTCAGAAGGTTACAATGGCTTAATATCACCTTTGCTTGGTCCAACTAGGAGCTATTCAACCGGTCATGCATTCACACCTCCAGAAAAGGCAAGTCTGTCAAAGAGCGTCAGAACCGGACTGACTTCTCCCCTACGACCTCAGCAATGCTGACGAATTTTACCGCCCTGAGGCCACATGCTGTTAAGGAAAAAGCTTCTAATTATCACTGTTAATTATCAGTGACAATGCACAGAGCTTACGTGATTCCAGTGAAGACTACAGTTTTTAAAATACTTAGCATCGCCCTTGCAGGTTTGACTCGACAAGGAGCTATTTAAGCACTCTGGTAGCAGGAGGTGTTTACCAGCAGTGCCTTTGCACTGGAGAAACGGCAAACAGTGAAGGAGCCTCTGACCTTCAGCGGTATCTGGCTTTGACAGCAGTTAACGTTAAGCTTGATTATCAGTACAACAGGCTGAACAGAATGACCAAGCCACAACCCATACACAATAGGTTTTCAGCTTTCAGCTTCAGCTTACAGCTCAGGGAATATTGTATTTTTACCATGCATCCACTCATCCATCTTCCAACTGCTTTTCCAATAGTCAGAAATTCAATTTTAGTTTAAAATCATTATTGACCATTATTTCCATCTAAATCGATGGTTCTGAACACCGCCCCCGCCCAGCAGTCCACTTTTTTAGTCCCACCATTTGCACACCTGAATTTTTTGCCACCTGATACTGCAGTCCTTGATTACCTAACTCCTGCATGCTGGGTTAAAAATGTGCACTGTCCTAAACAGGCATGTAAACAGCTCTCTCACACTTTGCTCTTGCTGTAGCTGGTCAGGGTCACATTAGGCAGCTGGTTGGGGTCCAGGGCAGTGGGCTCAGCAGATATGGCCTGTCTCTTAGTGCGTTGTGGCTCATCAGCAACGGCAGGTGGTCCTGAAATAGACACGCCATGGAAATGCCCTTACATTTTTTTTATTATTCGTTTCATAAATCGGTAAACGCAAACTAAAAAGAATAAACTATCATAAAATATTTCACTGGATTTTCGTCCGTTTTCAGCTCAATTTAGATGTTACACGACTGAAATCATACAAGCAGCAGACAACTAAATGCGAGCTTCTTGAAAACAGAGGTTTTGTACTGCTTCCAGGGCTCCGGAGTGTAGGGGTGGCATAAGCTACCTGTGGAGGGAGCGGAGGGCCCAGAGGGGGTCAGGCTTGCCCGATAGCGGTCGAGCTCTCCCTGCAGTCGCCGAATTAGGTCGTCCTTGGCATCCAGCTCCAGCTCCAGTTCGTCGATGAGAGTGTCGCGCTGCCGCAGCTCCTCGATTTTCAGCTGCAGGGCGAATTGGAGGTCCCGCAGGGTTCCCATTGCCTGGAGTCAGGGGGCGGCTGCCGAAAAATGGCTGTTTACGAGGCTCAAGAAATGTATACATGCAATCTAAACATCTTCTCGAGACGTTCAAAGGAAAAATATGACAGTGTTACAAATAAATATATGAACTGAACATTTTTATTCATGAAACGTACAGTCAGATCGGACGTTTGGCTTTATGCGCAAACTTTACATTTAGCTACATTGATTCTATATACACGGAAAAACACACAACTACCACAAAGCCACAATCCTGAATTAAGTACAATTATGAACTATGAATTATGAACAAACGACATGGCCCAGCAGCTGGTAGGTTTTTCAGTATATTAGGATAACGGTTTAATGCATCCAGCAAACATGTGAACTGATTACTGATAGTACTGCATCCACTACAAGTTCTACATACAATATTAATCTACAGTGCTACAGAAATAACGAGAAAACGTATTTTCACCGACAAAAAGAAAACAACAAAAGTCGCATAAAAAAATAAACAACAATACAAAATAACACAAGACTGATGTTTTACCTGTTTCCGGACGCCGATACCTTGGGAAATCCACAAACGACACACCTGCTTCTTGGACAACCTATATATGTACTTGCAGAGGTTTACGAGAGCAGACTCTAAAGATCTGAATAATCCGAATAATTTATAATTAGTATAAATGTGCAACCAGGATTTTTGAGGCAACCGATGCGAATGCAGGACGATCATACCCTCCGTGTCAACTAGGACTGAATCCAACAGGCAAGCGCACACACTTGGCACCGCCGGGCTCTCTTCAGCAGCGGAGCGTCACTGAGACGTAGCGGTAATTACGTCCAGAATGGCAGTTTGTCCCGAAGACTCGCCATCGCATCCACGCTGAAACTAATTCGGACGCCGCAATATTCTCACGCCCACAGGGGTAGATCCCCCCCAACGCCACCACACGCCCCCTTGCATTCGTTTTAGTAATATCCGCATAAGAAACGAAAAAGAGGTCTGTGATGTCAGATCACGCAGGTAATGTATGTGCTTTTCTTTTCACGTTTGTATATTGTTTTTTCCCCCTGTCGTTTTCCATCCTTCTAGCATATCACGCACGCCTTCTGCAAATGTCTAAACAGACACGTAAGCTTTCCCGATTAAGCATTTTCTTATATCTTTTCTCAGATGCGCTGTTAATTCACAGTCCCGGTCAGGGAATGCACGAAGTTGGCGTTTCTTTAAATGAACACAGTCCACAGAAAGACATATACTGACGTCCAGCTGCATATTAATCACATCACAAGACACCGCAAATACTAATTCCAGTATTCCCATTCATCACTTACTTATAAATTATCCATGAACACCTCGTTATTTAAATATGGATCACACGCGCACTTGCAATCACACATCATAAAATTACCATTTTCAAAATTAAAAATGAAAATCACATTAGTTTCTCAAATGGATTACGCTAGGAATTGTAATTTTGTGAAGAAGGCATTACTATGATATATTTTATTATTAATGCAGTATATTAAATGCTGTATAGTTTAATGGCATGTTTTTTTTCTGCGTCAAGACATCTCGGGGTATTTGGCTCTACGTTATTACATATACCTAAGATAAAAACTAAGAAACCTTGTAACATATTACCTGTTTTTGTGGTGGACACTGCTAAACTGTCTATGTATGACCTTCTGAGATCAGACATCCAACTATGTTAAATATCTTTAGTTAGATCAGCTATTTCCTAAGTTCTGGAGAGTTTAATGTGTCAGTTTCAGAATACGTAAGACAATACGTGTTTCCTCAAAAAAGCGAGATATTACAGCACTCACTGCAGAAATAAGCGTTAGAACTTCACATACACAAGTTGGACATTAATAGGCCTATATAAAGAATCACAATCCGCACACAATTCCCCCGTCCAGTTTTATGCCACTAAAGTAGTTTCGGGAGCTGACCGCATAGGTCAACTTATGGTAGTCTGTAGTTATCTGTTCCCCATTTAGGCGTATCAATTCCCCTATGCAATTTAGATAATTCGATATTATTTTTTAGACGTTATTTCTCCTCAATGTGGTGCACCAAAATGATTAATGATTTTTCTAGATACCATGTGATTTATCGGCACGGAGCGTTTTTGCAATTAATTCTTGCATATTTTTTTAATACTCAGAGTCCCGGCTCCTCGGTACGAAACCTGCAGTCAGTCCCACTCGCTATCAGTTGACGTGCGCGGCGCTTTAAGAACCTCGCCGCGCATCCGTAGCGCACAGTAGTAGTGCTCAGTGGCGCCGCTGTTCGGCGTTACATTACCGGACCTGACGGCCGATGCGCACAAATCACAGAATCGACATCTTCGCCGTAACGAGTCGCGCTCTCTGACATTTTTGAAAGGGTCCGAATGATAAAATGATTCTCACGGTGAAGCCACTTCAAGGGAAGGAATGTAGCCTGCAGGTAAGGTGAAAGCGCGGCGTGTCGTGGCCGGTTCTGCCCGGCCGGCTGCTTCGAACTTCCTCTTAAACGCGCTAGGAAAGTCTGGGGATACGCGCGGCCTTCTGCTCCCGCTATGCCGGGCATGACCTGTGCGTATGCGTGAATGCCTGTCTATACAAAATTTTCTATGATAGGGTACACAGGCTTCCGCTTCGCGTTGCAGCTGGCGTCCCGGCTTCCCGTTCTATTTTAAACGGCTTTGTACCGTACAGGCTTGGCTGAGCACCGCTAACAGCAGCTAACTGGCTAACTCTTGGAAATGCGCTCGCCCGTCAGGCTGCCTCAGCGACACTCGGGTGGCACATTTATTACCATGTCCCGCTTTCAGGTAATTGAAGTTAGCTACAATTTAAACCACTCCTAAAACAACTATGCACCGCGATATGGAAAAATACGACATCGCCAGGGGGCAGTACACTATACGGGGCACGAAGCTGGGGTACCCCGTGTTCTGGACGCAAGGACCATGCCATTCCTGTACTGTATATGTCCTGTAACGACCTTTTAAATGTCCATTTCGCAGTAACATTTCACATAATACATATTAATGTAATGTAATTATTGCCTGCAGTATAATTCGTACCGAACCGTTAATCTTCCCGATCTCTGCACATAGCTGCACACATTTGGAAGTATTGCATATTTGGACATATAACACCTATAGGCGTTGGTTAGTTTGTGGGAGAGTTCCCGGTTTAACTTGCTTTTTTTCCAGTAGCCTGATGCACTGATTATGACTTGCCTTCGTCACCCTGAGCTCCTGTGTTCTGCCTAAATATGATGGTGCACCTTTTATAGCTAGATAACGGTCATTGTTCTGGCCTAATTACAGGGCTAACAAGGCTCATTATGGCTTCCAGATCTGATCTCTTTTTTAAAATGATGATTCCAGTATTACTTAGCCTAAACATCACGCATCAGATTTTTATGTTGACATGGTTACTCCTGAGTGTAGGATCCACAGGCTAGTGTTTGTGGTTACATGGCATGTTAATGGGGAGTCTGGTTCAAAGCCTGTTTATGACCTTTAACATGCCACCCTGAGGAATGTATAACTGAGGAAAATGACAATGTCTGGTCTGCTGAAATACAAAATGTAAGACTTGGTCTAACAGTCGGTAACAGTACATGTTCAAGGGTTTTATTTGTCACGTATAAGGTATGCAGGCAGACCACAATCTGCAGTGAAATACAAAGTGGTCAGCTTGGTCATAAAAACACTGAAAGCAAAAAGGCATTAATAAGACATTAAAAGTAACATTTAAGAAATCATAAGTTATACTGTAAAAAATAAATAGACCAGCGAAGTGCAACACAGATGAAATAGTGCGAGGTGCCTCGATAAGGAGGGAATATCAATCAGCAGTGTAACCAAGTGTTAAGCAGGCTGATGGCTTGAGGTTAGAAGCTCCTTCTGAGTCTCTCAGTTCTCACTGACTGAGAGAACTGAAGTGCTTTTTGGACCTCAGCCTGGTAAAGAGGTGGCTGTTTGGGTGGGTGTCCCTGCAGTTCTTGGCTGCTGTGCTCCTGAGATAAATATCCTGCACGGAGGACAGATCAGTCTTACATATGTGTTCACCCGAACATACCTCCCTCTGCAGAGCTTTACAGTCCAGGGCCGAGCAGTTCCCAAACCAGGCTCTGAATCCTGTGTTGAGGATGCTCTCCAGCGCTTCTGAATAGAAAGCTTTGAGAATGGCTAGACCTTTGGTTTGGACCATCTAGATCTGTGGACCTTTGATTTTTTTTCTAAATAGAAATTTAACCAATTTATTGACGTTTTTAAAAGACTACTTTTTCTGTCATTAGGATGATAATAGGCTACATTTCATCTAAGCAGTAGCCCTGAAGAGAGAGAACTGTAATAGAACTTCCTATGTCTACATTAACAAAACATTGATACAGGCTTGGTTAAATAAATACAGTGGCTGTTTACACATATTTAATGGCTATTTTATTAGTGTATTTATGGGGAGAACAGCATGCTTCTGTAGCCACAGGTATACCACTTTAATTTTAAGAATAGAGCATATTTAAGCTGGTCATTTTGTTTAAGGTGGCTGTATCATACCATGTTTAATATTAATGCAGTGTTTTTAGGGATACAATACACTGTTTATAGTGATGATAAACCAGCAGGGACAAGGCATCAGTGTCTGAAGACCATCACATCATGACTGTTATTGGGAAACAATAGGAATGACTGGGACTCATATCTGACCACACAAGCTTGTAGTCGATACTCTGTTTACATAATGTAGACCTTTTTGATTACCTTAAACACACTAAGAATTGTACAATAAGATTAATAATGGATCACAATTTAAACAAATTATTTGGCCATCAACATTACTTATTTTGTAGTCTTTTAAAAATGATTGCTAACTTACCACTGCAGTCTTACACGTAAGACTACACAGAGCCACACAGTAAGGCTTATCAACCAAGTACTGTAAAGTATGATAATTTGCTTACAGTATTCATTTATAAAATGTTTCTTCCAGCATGTGTAGAACTGCATATAAACTGTGCATGTATTCATCCTTTTAAATGCTTGATCTCTATACTACCAAAAAAATGCAAGACATTATACACTATATCATTGGTCACAAGCAAACTGTCATTTGTGACTGGGGGAATTCACATATCACTCCAGCCCACCCTCCCCATACATATAAATCGTAGGCCAGAACGCTGGCATTAATTTGCATTCTTATTTAGCATCTGGATGTCCTGCATATAAGCTATAAAACCTTGTGACTTCTTACAGTACAACCTTGCTTTCTCTGGCAGAGTGGAGGTGCGAGTGTTTAAAATGTACTCCAGTTCATGAATAATTGAACCCTTGCAGTTACGTGATGTGTATTTACCCTGATGTCAAAACTTGCCCCTACTCCGCTGTCACTACAACCTATTTACTATTGGAAAGTGTGTCCGATTACAAACAGATTTTCTAATGTATTTGCGTTTCGATTGTCTTGTCTTCATCCCTTAATTTTTGTTCACAGTAACAGCCCCCCCCCATGGGTCATAACTCAGGAAGGGTGTGACCAGTTCACATGAAATCTGCAAGTACTGAAAGCTCTAATTGTCCTGCAGATCTTCTCTGATGGTGCCCATCAGAAAAAACAAGTCCTTCTCTTTGTAAATCTAATCCAAAGGCAAAAATGGTGATATCTCCTGGGAGGCGTAATTCACCGTGATGACGACCACCTCTTCTGAAAGCCATCTTCATTCTCATCAAGTTCACCATAGAGTCTCCATTAAAATTATATTGCTGTGAATTATACTCTCAGCCTATGCCAGTAGGATGCGTGGGACTGAGCTTTCCAGGCAGAGATATCAGCTCCCCAAAATTCTCACATTGGACCTTGTTGAAATTATGCCTTTCCAATTTTATGATTTTTTTTTTTTTTAAGGCTTAAGCTGGGACTTATGGCACGTTCAAAATCATACTTTCACAGTTGGCACTAAATTTCATCAGAAGCTTACTTCTCGACAGTTAATGCAGTACGTACTGTCTGTCTGCATGCATTCATACACATTGCGGTCACTATCTTGCATATCACCTGACCCAGGTGTTTACCAGTGATGTAGCTTAACTCCCGTAAAAGTTGAAAACTGTTATAAACCATCAACGAAAAAAATACATATTCAAGTCAACTGGGTATTATTTTCCACTTAAATTTGTAGAGAGACTGCACTTCCTCCAAACAAGTGTGCGATTTCAGACACATCTTTTGTTTTTAACTTGTTCTCTGACCCTCCCATGCATATTTTCATATTGCTGCTTCAAAGTATATAACCGTGTATGTTATATCCCCAGAAAGCTCTTAACTTCCCACAACTGTCCCATTCAGTCTCCATTGAAATTATGCTTCCCCCATTTTAAAATTTTTTTTTTACAAATTTGTAAAGACCCCCCCCCCCCTTCAATTTTTTTCCCTGTTCTTTAAAATCTTGGAGATTGCGGTGGTGAGAATTTTACAATGAAGCTTATAAAATGGCATATTGTTGTCACATCTCACCACACAACATATGGACAGTATGGTGAATTGTTACACTCAATATGGTGGCAGTACCAATCCTGACGTCAGTCGCATGGTATCAGTCAGAGCTGGGAACGCGTGTCCTGCAATGAAGATCAAGGATGCTTACAGACATGTCTGAACTGCAGGTCACAGAGGACGAGAAGGTGTTGACAGTGAAAGAGCTCATCTCGGACCGTCTGAATATCCCCCCCGGTCAGCAGCGGCTGCTTTACAAAGGGAAGTCTCTGGCAGGTAAGGTTCATTACGGTGCCCCCCGGGTGCCATTGCCCACACATGCCATTCGGCCCGCACCTACTGGCATTGTTCTCCTCCCCACGTGTCTCCTCAGATGAGCACCGGTTGAGCGATTACTCCATCGGAGCAGATGCCAAGCTCAATTTGGTAGTGCGGCCCACGGGAGAACGGGCCGGGACAGCTGGGGGTTCTGGAGGAGGCGGCGGCGGTGGGGTGTGGCAGGCCCTCTCGATAGTACTGGCCAAACATTTCAGTCCCACGGATGCAGCCAAGGTGCAGGAGCAGGTTATCAAGGTACAACCTCTAAGCCCCCCCCCCCATCTTTGAATAGGCTATCATGGCCCACAGCATCTTGCCATATCGTCCTGATATTACTAAGGGTACAACACTTCCTGAACAGGGTAAAGTTCGCTACCCTGAGTGCACAGTGAGGCCTGTGACTTGGCTCTGGGCTGGTCACTGACTTACAGCACCATTCTTTCTCTTTGCCCCGAGGATTATGAACGCTCCCTCCGGCAGCTCAGCCTGGATGACATCGAGCGCCTGGCTGGCCGGCTTCTGCACCCAGAGGCGGAGGGCATGGACACCTCGTACATGGACTGAGAAGAGCCCGTCTGGGTCCACGGGCGGCCTGCTTCGCTGGTCGACGAAGCTGGCTGGGGGGGTCAGCGGTGGAATTGCGGCTCCGTTTCGCCAACCCCGGTCACCTTTTACGGTGGTCTTTACCAAGAGAAGCGGGAAAGGACGTACATGGCAGCGCAACAATTGCACATGGCATCACCGCTTGACCCAAGCCAAGGATTCCCTTTCTAACACTCTGTAAAATTAAAATAAAAGCATAAGAATACACCTGCCACAAGCTAATACTTCCATCATCTCTTCAGATTAAAGTGCTGCCACTAATTTGAAGGACACTCACAAACTCTGTCGCTCATCACTGTTTAGTAAAATGGCAGGAAGCCTAGATAATGACATCAGCGAGGATGAGAAGGCAGCCACTTTCTGGACTGATTGAGAGAGATGCTGTTGTTTAGAGACAGGCAGTCTCTGTATGTTTTGTAAGTATACTGTGTTTATGTAGGTCAGCAGTAAAGGGAAAGGGGATCTGGCCTCTGTCTGCATTTTCTGAGCCTAACCTGGTGGTGGTGGTGGTGTGCACGCCCAGTGAAGTGTCTCCTTATGGATGAGAGAATGCCAATACTTAATGTTGTAACTTGCGTCTGACTGGGGGGTGCAGCTTATGCTAGTCTCTCCCTCCTGGTCCTGCACATGCACGTGGCGGCTGTATGTGAGAGCATGTGTGGCAACGACACAGAGCCTGTCTTCAGTGGAGCAATGAGAAGGCATGGAGGAGGAGAGAGCAGGCCTTCCCTCCATGTTGACAGAAGCCTTAAAAAGGTGCCTTTTTGCCACCAGCAGGCCACTATCCATTGATCCCCAGTGTGGATGAAAAGGACTATAAGCGATGCTGCCACATCTGGCCCCCGTCCCCCCCCCGTCACTCCAGTCTTTCATTTCCTCTTGCTGCAGGCTGCACAGTCACCACTCCAGCAGAACACATGCAGCATGCTGGAAGTCCTACTGTGAGACTGAGCCTCAGCCCAGCACCGGGAAGACCGCCTAGTGCACTGCATTATCACAGCATTGACTGTTGCTGAGATTTTTAACCAGTCACAAACTGATGCAGTGACATTCATTTTGACAGCGATTGTATAAACGCTAATCGCCACCCAAAATTACCCACTGCATTAAATGTGGTCAGCTAACCAATTTGACTGACAACTGCATTAGATATAAATCGATATGGTGACTCAAAGCACAGAAGTCCTGGGGAAACAGCAGAATAATACCACAAATATGAAGCAGTACTCTTTTTTTTTTTGTTTTGATGCTTCATTGATGAAGCCATATCTAGAATACAATGAGGAAATGAGCTGATGAAGTAATTCCACAGCTTTGCCTGTCCAGATTTAACACTCACCTTGAGCTACAGGTGTAGTTCTATTGTGTCAATTGAACATGATTATACCATGGCTTAAAACACGATGGTCACGGGCCCAGGTAACATAAGGATTAACAGGTGACCAGATTACTTGGAACCAGAAAAGAAGATGGAAATTTACAGAGCATTCATAAAGCACTTGACAAAAATCATAAATGTACCATTTTATTTAACTTGCTTTGTCATGGAAATTATATTAACAGGTGATATAACATGGCAGGTAAGCCAAAAAGGTAAAGGGGGTTTTACTGCATACAATAGTTTAATTTGGATTTTTTTTTTATATTGGCATATATAAAATCAATACAGATTTAGATATACAGTAACTACACAGATACAAAACAAGGTGAGGAGAGCTGTCTGTGAGCGCAGGGTGAAAATCGGACTTCTGCTCTCCGCTCAGACCTCGGCCACAGCAGTGACTGCTCCGTTCCGGTTTCACTCGCTGTCTGCCACGTCAGATTAAGGGAAGCGAGGCAGGGGAAATAGCCACCGAGGTTTGACAAATCCCAGAGAGGAAAGGACCAACAATTTGGCAAAAAAAAAGAGGAAACTTCAGTGTGTGCTTTAGCTCGGGTGTCGAGGCCAGATTGAAGTGGAGGGATGAGGGAATGGAGGCAGAGAGAAAGCGTAATCTGGCCAGCAGGCGAGATTCAAACCAAAAGTCACTGCACTAAGCCGACAATATAACCTAGAATAGAAGTCTCACTCTGGCTGCAGCCGGTGCAGGCCCATTCTCGTTAACCTGCTGCTAGCTCACTTTAACGCTCCCAGTGAGGCTACACTCACGGCCTCTCCTCCCAGCAGAGCCCCAGGTGCTCGTACAGAAGGACTTCACACACTGCTGTCACACAGGTCTGACAAGCTACACTCCAAAAACCTCTCTCCCAGTTAATGTATATAATTTTCTCCTTTATACAGCATGCGACGGTCACACAGACGTGTGAAGTGCTTGAGGACAGATAGCTACTATTCTAGTGTGTCTGTGGGGGACGTTTGGAAAGTCGGGAATCGGTCTTCCAGCCACTACTATGATTGTGTGTGACAAAGAAAAAATGACAGAAGTGGGTAGATGAAAGGCACAGTGATGGGGGGCGGCCTACTGGCACCATGGATACTGATACAGCACTGAGTGGGCTGCAAAAGCCAAGCAAACGAGGCGGGAACAAAGTCCTCAGCAGTGATGGAAACCACAGACAGGATCACGATTCAAGTTGTATGTTCTGTACTTCTCAGATGTAATCACCTTGTGAGTGATTTGGAAAGAGAAGGCCAAATCGAGGATGCTTTTTGTATTGTTTCAGTTCTTGCCAAAAGCGTCAAGTTTTGGGAAAGATAAAAAAAAAAATGCACCGTTTTGATCTGGAACCATGTATCAAAAAAACATTAATGGTGTCCACCTGTATGATACACCCTTCATCCCTCAACCTGCTCTCCCATTCTCCCGTCTTCTGCGCTCTCAGCAGCCGCAGCCATCACTGGAGGACACTGGCTTATCATCCCTCAGTTTGATCTGATCTGGGAAATCATACGTCTCCACCTCTGACTCCTGGATGGGGGGAAAAGGGAGTCTCTTACCGGTGTCTGTGACACTTGTCACAAACAGACATTTACAGATGGAGGGGAATGTTGTACCTGTTTGAGAGCGTTGCGGGCGATCGTTTGGAATGCCTGGTCCACATTGATGGCCTCTTTGGCGCTGGTTTCGAAGTACGGGATGCCATTCTTACTCTGACACCACGCCTGAGCTCGCTTCGTCGTTACCTGAGGGCAGAAAAGGCCCGTTGATGGCCGTTAACATCATGAGGTACGTAATCAAAGGAAAAGGAGGCATTCTGGGCCTTAGCATACAGAAAAATGGTACAGAAATTTACCAATGTTTAGTTAAAGAGAGATCTGGTTGAGTGACAATTATAATTCAAGATTCACGCAATCACCAGACCACTTTCAGAAGTCACATTAGAACTGAGCAATCATATGGAAGTCAACTCAACTATATTCTTCCCTCTGAGGTGAATACTCCACACAGACAGCATAACAGGCCAGACATTAGCAACTTAAAAACCGAAGATCACCCAGCACGGGCACGTCTATCCAAAGAACCTGTCACCCAGCCCCGGGTTCATGCACAGACCTGCCTATTTTCCAAGTCAATCTTGTTGCCTAGCACCACAAATGGGAAGTTCTCAGGGTCCCGGGGGCTGGCTTGGATCAGGAACTCATCCCTCCAGCTGTCCAGGGTTTTAAAGGTGTTGGGTGCGGTCACGTCATACACCAACACGCAGCAGTCGGCACCGCGGTAAAAAGCCACGCCCAGCGACTGGAAACGCTCCTGTCCCGCAGTGTCCCAGATCTGGCACGTGAGAAGACAGCTCAGAGTAACATCAATTCTTGCACAATCGAAGGACATCTTTGATATCGGCTCAACATGATGTGCCCTTCTGCTAAATACATGAATATGGAGACACGGAAATGAGGAGGAAAAAACATTTTGTAAGCAGCCCCCCTCCCTCTTATGAGCAGGAAAGCAGCGAACAATAAACAGGCAGAAGGGAGGGGGAGGCAAGAGAGAGACAGACCTGCATAGTGACCAGCCTGTCATCAACCATGACCTCTTTGGTGAGGAAGTCAGCGCCGATCGTGGCCTTGTACTGGTTGCTGAACTTTTTGTTCACATACTGGTTCATCAGAGAGGTCTTGCCCACGCTAATCACAGAGACAAAGTGAGACAGAACAGCATAAGGAGCAGCTGGTGGCATGCTGTTTAATGACACGGATGAGGAACCGAAGGCATCGGGTCCAAGTGCAGGGTGCAAGGTGACTGTACCCTTGGAAGAGGTATAATTCATGAACAGCTTAACTAAGTTATTAAAGTGGGTGTAAACGCAATTCACTGTTGGGGAAAGAACCAGCCTAACAGTAAAAGTAACAAGTGATAAAATATCAAGCACCATATTCACACATTTCAGTTAAAGACTGTAAGAAAAACTCAGTAAAGAAAATCCATTGTGCCCCGCGGGAGAATATTAAACGCCGGGCATAACTCACCCAGAGTCTCCCAGGATAATAACTTTGAGCAGCACCTTCTTCCTTGAAGCCATACTGGACTGCTGGAGGCTGAGTGAGAGATTTATAGCCAGCGTTTAACACAAAATTACTAGTTTTCTGTAGTACAACCGCTGTCATGACAAACTAAAAGGGAAGAAGTAGTTGGCAGACAGTTTTGATTATTACTACATAATCTCAAAATCGAAAGTAGGCGAGAGCCCTGTTTTAAGCAGTCCGGCTGCATTAAACATAAGCAGACATATAAATGTCGGAAACGCACGGAGCTCGACAATAAACAGCAAGCCTGGCAATGCCGGTGGACAGCCAGCGTCCCGTAGGCAACGCATGAAAAGCCCGAAAAGGCACCAAAGGACGTCCGCACAGGAGAGACGTGGTCTGGGTTTTTAATAAGGCCGTTGGCCGGAAAACCTACGGGCTGCTGGCGGACGAAGCCGCTCCGCTCAGAACCGAAGGCGAACCGAGCCAGCTGTCCATCCAGTAAGGCGGGACGCGACACGCAGCAACGCACGGAGCTGTTAGAGCACGGCGCAAACGCACGGAGGCTGCGGGGCGAAATGCAGAGGGATCCTACGCAGATTCTGGGGAAGGAGGGGGAGGCTATAGAAACTCACCAACACGATCTGCCGTCCGCTTCCTCACTTCCAGCTGACAGAAGGACGTAGCGCGAATCGGAGACAAACACACAGGGAGAGAGATCGCCAGCCAGCACCGCAGCCAAGCTCCCTGTGACGCCGCGCCCCGAATGTCAGGCTGACATATATATGATCCTACAAGACACGGGAAAAAAAATCCCACTTAACGGGAGAAGGGCAACATCCGCCGAATCCGTAAAAAAAAAAAGTGATCGTACCTCAATATGGCTGCGGAGAGTCACGAGGGGTTGACGTTGCAGGCGGAGAAACCAACCACGGGAAGTTCCCGCAGTCCGCGCTCACTGTGCGCAGGGCGAGGAGAGGAAAGCCATGTTGGCGCATCGGAGAACAGTGCTGCGAGCCGCGAGCCAACATGGCGCAGGATATCTCGGGTAGCTGGGTTAACTTAGTCTAGAAGTCATGGTCGTCCAATAAGAGTTTAGGTAAGGAGCATTCCTATTGGACAATCATGACTTGTAGCTTTCATGCTAGAATTCCTGCTTCGTGGAACACCCCCAGGTCTGTTTTAAATCTATGTTGTCGGTAGACTCTATGAAGTTGACAGCCATTGGGAGAGCATGTTTTTTTTCCACATCAACACAATTGTATGAAATACAGAATTTAGAAATCATGACCAAAGAGCATTTGTTTACAGTCTGCATTGTGCCATCTATCCATTGATTTTCTTTAACCCCTTGTTACTCAAGGTCGCGGGAGGTCTGGAGCCTATCCTGGAAGCTATTGGCACAAGGTAGGGAATAACCCAGGATGGGGTGCCAAGCCGCCAACCCATTGCATGGCTCACTCACATTCACACCTGTGGATAATTTGGTAACTCCAGTTAACCTCAGCATGTTTTTGGACTTAGTACCTGGAGGAAACCCCATGATGACACGATGAACATGCAAACTGCACACACATGGAGCCAGGGCAAAGAACCCAGGTGCGAGAGGTGTGAGGCAACAGTGCTAACTGCTGCCCACCACACCAATCCCCCTGTGACATATCAGGACTATATCTCTGTGACCCGAATAAGATTGAGAATAACTATTAGGCTGACAGAAGAAACACATACACAAAGAGGACTGGATAACTTTGAACATCACAAAGCATTGAAATGGTGAAACTAAGTGTCCATTGTGAATCACATCATTCACAGTAACACGTGTAGACAAAAAGATGTTTATTTAGAATGATGACGTTGCAATCTGCTCTTCTTCACAGAAAAACCTTTTATTCACTGAGAATACAGACAGGGGTAACAGTCTGTTGGGAAAAAAAATCAAATGTCCTGCATACCACTACTTAAATAAGAGGGTTACAGTATCTGCAAAACAGTTCATAGAATAAAATATGCAGTTTACAATTCATTTGGTACTTATGTAGAAATTCTATGCAAAATGCAAAGTAATCTGAAACAATTTCACAAACATCAAATTCCATTTCAATAACATTCATGCCATTAAAAAACTCTTGTTATCTGGTTTTTTTGTAGATGTGGCACCCTCAAATTTATAATCTGCACCCACAGGCAGAAGTCAGTCAGTCCATAACCGCAGTGTAGTCATGCTATGCTTTGCTAAATTCAGATACAGTAAGTTTGTTACAGACCTGCCATTGTTCTACTGTAAGTCAACAGAGTACAGGATTTATGGACTTTCTCCTCAGATCAAAATCAAAAGGTACCCATCGCATGGCTGCACTCAGGTTCCCGTCCCTGAGGTGGTCTGTGTGGTTTCAGTGCCTGCTCCTAACCTCTCTACTATTATCATTATTTCTTCAGCTTCCTAAAGCAGCATTCCCACATCATGATACATGTTTTCTGGTTTTAATCCAGCTTCTGCAGTCTGGTGTCGTACAAAGTGGTCTATATTAAGGTGGAACACTTACTAGGAACTGTATGAAAATACCATTGGCTGTAATCCATATACCAGCAAATAAACCCTGAAATGGGCTATTTAATTAACTGAATCCATCATCTGATATACATGTGCTACAGTAAATATAAAAATAGTTGATTAAATTACACTATGTAACAAATTTTTATTTTGTTCCTGGGTACAAAGTGTGTTTTCCTAACCCGTTATGCCTAAAACAAA
>JAAGVU020000040.1:12475693-12488618 GCA_011763525.2 Mormyrus iriodes | reverse complement strand
CCCCACCCCCCCCTCCCCCCCCCCCCCCCCCCCGCTTCTCCCCGGGGCCCCCCCCCCCACACCCCCCCAACACACCCCCCCACGTCCCCTCTTCCCCCCCCCCCCCGCTCTTCCCGCCCCCCCCCCCCCCCCCCCCCCAATTCTAGCCACCTTAAGTGCAATGCTTATTCAGGGCATGCTCTATTTCTGTGTAATGGCCTCTTTTTGTATGAGCGTCACGCGATAAGGTTTCATTTGTTGTTGTGGATTGTTTTCTTTTTATTGGCTGTTTGCAATTAATGCAATTAATGGGTCTTTGTTGTTTTCAACAGTCAAGGCAGAAGAATGGGGTACATTCCTTCATTGTAAAAATAAGGTACTAAATAAAGTTATTTCCTGTCTATTAGTCTGCATACTTTTCTGTTATAATTTAATTATCCATTAAATTGGCAAATGGATTATTCAGCCAACTTCCAACTGCTTATCCATTATTGAGTGGGGGCGGGGTTTGAGGGGGTTGGATACTTTTGCAGGCAGCATAGGGCACAAGTCAGCGGGACACCCTGAATGGCGCACACACACACGCACACACTATGGGTTTAAAAACAGCAGTTTGCCTCACTGTGTTTTTGGGAGTGTGGGAGGAAATTGGCGTACCTGGAGGAAATCCACACAATATGGGGGAACACAAAAACCCCAGAGGTGTGAGGCAGCAGTGCCGCCCAAGCAATCAATTATAATATGATTATTGTTCAATCATCCAGAAGTTGGTGACTCGTTTAAAAATAATGTTCAATTCACTGATGCACTGTGGTGTACTGGCTTTTCTACAGCAATTTACAGCTATGGAGAGACTCCAGATCTGAAATCTACTGTACCAAGATTTTCCATTTCATTAAATTTTTGTGTATCAGTTCTCCCATCCCTATTTTCTAGAGAACCTAATTTCATAAAACTATGCAGTTTCTAGCAATTTTATTTGGTGGGAAACTGTGAGGTGTGTTCAAAGACACTGTCATCACGGGCAACCTGTTTGGTCTTGTCTTTCTCTATAGATTTTCACTGACTTTGGGGAGATTCGCGTGGAGATTGTGGAAGAGACTGAGCGTGGATCAGGGGCCAATAAGGTGGGAGCTCATATGTCTTGTGGTGTCTCATTGTGTGTGTGTCGCGTGTAATTATAATACAGATGTGTGTGGCCATTTCCCTCACTCTGCAGGGGATCAGCCCTGAGCCCATCCATTTGAAAATCTTCTCTCCGCATGTCCTGAATCTCACACTGGTTGACCTTCCAGGGATCACAAAGGTAACCCCCAGCAGCTGTCTGCTAGCTGATAAGTGTTAGCAATAATGAAATTACTAGCATTAATCCTGTTGCTGGGACACGGTCTTTTTTGAATGCAGGTGCCTGTAGGAGACCAGCCAGAAGACATTGAGAGTCAGGTTCAGGATATGATCCTTTCTTTCATCTCGAACCCAAACTCTATAATCCTGGCAGTGTCACCTGCCAACTCGGATCTGGCCACCTCCGATGCCCTCAAACTTGCCCAAGAGGTTGACCCAGATGGTGAGATGGGGGGGTACAGACTGTCTGAGCAGTAGTCTTACCCTGTTGACGATCTTTGTGCCGCTACTCTTACCGCGTCCTTCTGCTCCCCGGCCTCAGGGAGGAGGACCCTTCTCGTGGTTAGCAAGCTGGACTTGATGGATGCGGGCACAGACGCTCTGGAGGTTCTGCTGGGCCGGGTCATTCCCATCCACCTGGGAATTATCGGAGTGGTGAACAGGTCTGCTTGTCGCTTGTGTGCCTGTGATACAGTCTTTAAATGTCACTGTTTTTAAATGTCACGGTGTACTCTCATTTTGGCAGGTGCAAAGTTTGGCTTATAAATACAGGCAGGCTCCGGGTTAAGAACGTCTGATTTACGGACAGCTGGTGCTTGCGAATATACTGCTATATAGCCAATTATATAGAGAATTTGAAACAAATACAATGGTTCGTAATAACGATCATACACAGTATTTTGTGATTCTCATTAAAACAATCCATGACTTCAGCAACACGTTGGTTTGAGGTACAGTACAGTACTGTTAGTAGTTACTTTTATTATTACTGTATTAATATAGAACATTATACTAATAATATTATTCTGACTTACCTACAAATACAACCTAAAGACAGACTTAGGAAACGCATCTCGTTCATAACCTGGGGACTGCCTGTACCCTCTAACAACAATGTACATATTTCTAGCAAATAAAATAGACGACAAAAAAACAAATAAAATCTTCCCCAAAAATTCATACAATTATGTATGAACATGTTTGATTCAGACCAGATTAAACACTAGTATCCATTGACCCATCTTCTAACTGCTTCTCCTGGTCTCAGCATCCCAGGGTAAAAGCCTGGGTATGCTCCAGATGGGATGCTGGTTTAAACATTTGATAAAATAAAAACACTAAATATGCAGTTTCCTGAAAATATAATTCTAATCAAAGAAACCATCCTACCAAACTGAGCGCTTTAATGCACAGATTTAATAGTAATATTTCGCTTGTCGTTCATGTTCACTGTCGCCCCGGGACATTGCTACGGTTACTTCAGCTTTTGTAACATTTGCCATGTTCATAATCAGGGAGGATTCTCTGCCTGAGCTGCTTAATGATCTGGTAAATTATGAAACGTGATTTCACAAGTATAATAATGATTATATCCATCCATCCATCCATCTTCTAACCACTTATCCAGGTCAGGGTCACAGGACGCCCAGAGCCCATCCCAGGCAGCATATGGTACAATAATGATTATATTAGATTTTAATGTTTAGTATAATACAAAAGTAAGTGTATAATAATGCCTATTGTTATCATGAATAATTACCTGGCTTATTGATTTACTTATAAATTTAGCATTAAAAGTCTGGTTATTTTTTCCATTGTATCAGTCAGGCCGCCGTGTTTGTTCTGCTACATTCCTCCGTCTGAGAAACACTGCCCATCTCACCGCTAACCTCCCCCCTCCGCTGTCGCCGTACGTGTGAAGGATTCCTGTTTATTATTCAGACGTGTTCTTAATTAAAGCATTAATTTCTGTCCTTTTAATTTCGTGTATTTTTGTTTCGACATTCAGCTGCATTTAATCTGTTGGCACGCATGTACATATGCCATTACTTTGCAGGATCCGTAGCCATGCGTCTGGGCTTACAGCAGAGATATATAATGAAGATGGATCATTTTTTCCATACCGGTTATATCTGGCAATAAATATGTATAGGCGTACTCAAAGAATATGTAGTGTTACTTAAAAATTTTAAGGTACTTTCCAGACTTTTGTGCTCTCTCAGTTGATCTATGGGGTGAGACGTGAAACAGTGGTGTGAGACAGAGTGAGCCAGTGACACTCAGCAGGCCTGTTTATAGTTGCTGGCCTGTAGCCTCCTGATGGGAAGGTAAAGACCAGTAAAACAGGTTTCAAAATACGAGAGTAGGAACCTTGGTCAGGTACTGAGACACGCGCAGCTGTACGTAGCTGAGCTCTCTGCGGGCCAACACCACCACAGATTGATCTGTTTGTTTTTAAGAGTTCTGGTCGGCATGGTGGCTCAGTGAGTAGACATGCAGGCTCAGCCCTCAGGCGCTGGCCGTTTGAATCCTGCCTCTGCTTTTGGGCTGTGTGGAGTTTGTTTGTCGTATTGTGTGGGCTCCCTCCCACGCGCTGGAGGTGAAATGGCGTCTCTAAATTGCTCATAGTGTGTGTGTGACTGTGTCCCCTGTGAAGGATTATTATCCGATCCAGCGTGTGCCCTGTACTGCTGGGAAAGGCTCTAGGCTTAGACCTTGTACTGGATAAGTGGATATGAAAAATGGATGGATGTGGGAGTCACTCAGCCTTCACTATCAGACCCCAACAAGCCTGTTGCTGGCTTGGATTTGAAGGCTGGGGTGGGCGCATCTGGGTCACTCGTCCCTTTGCTCTCTGTGAAGCCCGGGCCCTAATGATGTCACGGTGGTGGCAGGGAGGGGGGTGGGCAGACAGTGGGCCATACCGGGCTGCCCCATCCATTTATGTCATCAGCCTTTTGAATCACTCCTTCCTCAATGTAAAGTGAAATTACGATGATACCAAGAGCTTTATTTAAAAAAAAACGCCCAGTGTGGCAGAGCCTTGACTGAATGCGGCCCGCCTCTCTCATGTGCGCTTCGGGCCCAGCCCTGCCGGCAGATTCTCTCTCCGAAAAAAACTAAAGGAAATAAATGAATGCCGGTGGTAGGAGGAAATGAATTTTAATTGAAAGAAGGCGAGTACAGCCCCCCCTGGGCCTGGCGAACACCCTCACCGAGCGCGAGGGAGAACATTACCGTAGCGTTTAAGGGGTATTATTAGCTGCAGGTGCAGGCCGTTGGTTTGAACAGTCTGGACACAGACTGGAGGAACAGGAAGAAAAACACTGTCCTGCTTTTGATTCAGAAACAGGCTTTCTGCTTTATGCCAGCACCGGGAACCCAGCGTGCAAACAGCCCATATCCTGTCCAAATGCATGTCTGAATGACCCTTGGTTTCTTGTAACATCCCAAGGATTTGAGTAGAGTAGAGTTCAAGTTAAGCCATGCCCCGGCCTGAAGGGGAATGACCCAGTCTGTGTGCAGCCAAATTCACACAGAAGCCTGGAATTGTACGAGCCATCTTACACAAGGTAGACCTTTAACCCAGGGATTCAGGTTTCTGGGTTGTCCCTGCCCTCCACACCCCTGCCTGTAGGAGCCAGCATGACATAAACACCCAGAAGAGCCTGGCAGACTCGGCCCGGGACGAGCAGGCCTTCCTGCAGAGGCATTACCCCTCGCTGGCCTCGCGCTGCGGCTCCCGCTACCTGGCTCGTGCCCTGAGCCGGCTGCTCATGCACCACATCCGCGACTGCCTGCCTGAGCTGAAGACCCGTGTGACAGTACTCAGCTCCCAGCATCAGGCCCGACTGAACAGCTATGGGCAGCCAGTGGAAGATCACAGTGCCACCCTGCTGCAGATCATCACAAAGTTTGCCAGCGACTACTGCAGCACCATCGAGGGCACGGCACGGCACATCCAGACCTCAGAGCTGTAAGTCTGAGAGCGTGTGACATCTCTGCTAGTCACGGGTAATTAGAACAACCTTCCTGTTTTACCTATGCCTTACCAAATGATCTGATCTTATCACCCGCCATGAGCAGTGGAATGAAGGTAACCGAGTGACCTGTCTTTTGTCCTCCCTGTCCTGGGACCAGTTGCGGAGGGGCACGGATCTGTTACATCTTCCACGAGACCTTTGGCCGCACGCTGCAGTCTATCGACCCCCTGGCTGGCCTGACGGAGCTGGACATCCTCACCGCCATCCGCAACGCCACGGTAAGGCCCCCCAAACATGCATGCTGTGCTGAGGAATTATATCAGAGCCCAGGTGTGGGCAGTCGAAGTTCCTCCGCCTGTTAATGCATGAATAACTGAACGGGCTGACATGGGGGTGTTCCAGCCTCACTGAGTCACTCTGTGGCGGCAGCGGTGGGTGTCTGGTCTGCCAATCACTGTGCCCCCCCACATGAGCTCCGGTCAAAGATGCTGACTGGCAGAGCCTCCCTCGGTACATTGTAGCAATGCCGTAATGATGACCTCCCCATGCCCCCCCGGGGGGCATTACCATGCTGCAGGGCCCGCGGCCGGCACTCTTTGTGCCCGAGGTGTCCTTCGAGTTGCTGGTGAAGAAGCAAATCAAGCGGCTGGAGGAGCCCAGCCTGCGGTGCGTGGAGCTAGTGCATGAGGAGATGCAGAGGATCGTCCAGCACTGCAGCAACCACAGCACGCAGGTAAGCGGTGGGGGGGGGGGCTGTGGGGATAGACGCAAGGGATAGACGTGAAGGAAATGTGTGGGACAGACGCCAGGGGAATGTGGGGGACAGACAAAGGGACGCGTGGGGACAGACATGAGGGGACAGATGCAACGGGGACGAGGGGACAGACGCAAAGGGGACACATGCGAGGGGAAAGAAGCAAAGGGGACACATGCGAGGGGACAGATGTGCTGGACAGCACAGACACTCACCCGTATCCTACAGTACACATTACCATTAGATACATAGTGTGCAACTTCACTCACTTTCCTCATACAAAGGAATTTATTTGTCACTATAAATACTCTATTATCATAATATATTAATACATCGTTAATATATTATTTTATTATACTGTTTTATTTATATATGTGGTGTTAAAATGTCCCTCTATAGACAGGTCCACGCAAAGCTACATGTTTTATAGAAGCAATTAATGTTGCATACGTTTCTCAGGACTACTGCCTGTGAAACCAGGCTTCAAAATTCTAGGCACGACCTCTGTGCTCCCTATACTATGCAAATGCACCCACAAACACCTACACACACACACACACACACACACACACACACACACACACTTTGCCCATAAACACACACACACATGCACACGTACACACTTTGCGCATAAACACCCACACACGCACACACACGCACGCACACAAATACACTCTGTGTGAATGCAGAGGATCTCATCTTGCTGCTTTCTCCTTCACTCTCACCCACTGGTGCGTCTCTTAGGAGCTCCTGCGCTTCCCCAAGCTGCACGATTCCATTGTGGAGGTGGTGACCAGCCTGCTGAGGAAGCGCCTCCCCATCACCAATGAAATGGTATGAACCAGTTCAAGTGAAACCACACCTGCAGCTGGGCCTGAAATGGTGTCACCCAGTCTGAATACTGCTAAATGTGCACAGAAGCCAGGAATGGTACAGGCCATCCCACGCTAGGCAAACCATTACCTTAAACCAGAGGATGTCCTTGGGGGGCGGGGGGGGGAGCTGGGGGCATTGGTACCAGGCTGACGCGTTTATGGTGTTCTGTGTCAGGTCCACAACCTGGTAGCGATTGAGCTGGCTTACATCAACACCAAACACCCCGACTTCACGGATGCTGCTGTGGTCTCTGCCTCAGTCAACAGCCAACAGGTGAACCCCATCACCTGCCCTGGTGGGCTCCTGGGGAGGGGCTTCCCGATCCCGCTCACTCTTCTTCCTGACACCCCACCCAGGTGGAGGCCCTGCAGGATGGAGGAAAGCGCTGGAAGAATGACAAAGCGATGGAGGAGAGAGCAGCAGGAGAGAAAGCGAAGGGGCCAGGCTCAGCTTACAGCAGCCCCAGCAAAGGGCAGGCTGTCAACCTTCTGGACACAGTGAGACACCCGCATTGGCCTCCCATGACCCCTCCTAGTGTACCGCAGTCTGCTGACTGCATGACCCCACCCTTTACAACATGGGCAGGGATACTGCAGGCAGCTTCCGCGGCCAGCCTAAATACTGATCACGGCCAATCCGAGCCAGCAGAGGGCGCCCATGCATGCCAGACTGCGAGGGTTCTGACTGCGGTCTTCGTCTCCTTCCTGCCAGGCCGTGCCAGTGTCCCGCAAACTCAGCACCCGAGAGCAGCGGGACTGTGAGGTCATCCAGCGCCTCATCAAGTGCTACTTCCTCATCGTGAGGAAGAGCATCCAGGATAGGTGAGTAAGGAGGGGCCTGGTGACCACGGGGCCCCCAGAAGCAGGCACGCGTGACATGGCCTCTCTTATGACAGCGTGCCCAAGACGGTGATGCACTTCCTGGTGAACTTTGTGAAGGAGTGCCTTCAGAGCGAGCTGGTGGGCCAGCTGTACAGGCAGCCGCTACTGCAGGAGCTGCTTGTTGAGTCGCAGGACATGGCGCAGCAGAGGAATGAGGTTGCACGCATGCTGGGGGTACGCTGACTTTCACCAGCACACACGCCTGTGTCGGTCAATCGTACACCTCTTTACCTCTGCCCTGTCTACCTGCTCCACAGGCTCTGCAGAAAGCCAACCAAATCATCTCAGAGATCAGGGAAACGCATCTGTGGTAGCCCCGCCCCAGCTCCCCGGAGGACACGCTCCCTGGAGGACACGCTCCCCTGGTGATGTCACATCCAGGCTGAGACCCTGGCTGACCTCGCACCGACTGCCCTGACCCCTGCATCTCACACATTTCCCTGCCTCCATACCCACGCATCCACCTTCTTTCACACGGAACAAAATCCATGAGAGGAATGCAGATTTTTGTGTTTTAATTAACTGTACTGAGGTTGGGATGAGTTTAATTTCATTAAGGAAGTGTCTATCGGCAATATCAAAATTGCAAAATCTGCACAAAGATGCCCCCCAGCAACACCAGTGAAGCAGACTGAAATCATTCCGGTTCCTACAACCTGACCAAAATATGAAGTAATTAAATTAATATGGAGCCTGAAATTCGGGAATAAACAGCAGCCAGGAAATGGGCCTTCTTCGGCTGGCTAATTGGGAAAACCGAGAGCTCTTAAGAACATTATTCTGTCCTTGTACCATTTAATTTACATTTGTTCTTACGTTTAAGTTCTTCCACGGAAATGCATAGGACGTTGTTGGGATTTTAGCATAATTCAGTTTAGGTTAAATTTAATTACGTGGCACTTCTTGCTGCAGCCTGATTTATGGGAATAGAATGATGACTAATTTTCTGCTCAGACCACTTTTAGGTGAAATAATTTTTTAATGGAAAACCAGCTCCTTATCATTCGTTAAATCCATCCGGCTCGTCAAGCAGTGAAACGCCATCCTGGCATTTGCCGTCGTGACCTCCATCGTATGCTATGCTGAATGTATACGCGGTCGACCTCTCATGCGCGGTGGGTTTAAGCCAGTTGCACGTAGCACCTGTGCCGTTTAAAGCGATAGCCATGGGGTACCATTTGTCATGCTGAGTTTCAGCCCAGCTGAGCTGTTAATTAAAACTGCAACAGATGAATTGGGGGGGACAAGTACAGATATGAATGGTAAATATGCATAGCTACCAGGGAGGATCAGCCTGACTGCGCTCGTGATGGAGGAGTGACCCGGCACCCGGCCACAGCCTCGTAGCATTGGGCACCCATTGTGCAATTTAAAGTCGGCTCCTTTTACAAGCCCGTAATGGTTTAGACGTCTCATTTGTGTGTCAGGTCTTGTTAAGTGTGTTAGGGCTACAATGCGAAACATAGTTATGTCACCACTGATGTACGTGGACTGTGAAAGTAACATATTTATGCAAGTGAATGTAGTAAAAGTGGATGGGTTAAGCGTGAGGAGGTACGGTTTGCACTAGGGCTTCGTCTAGAAGTGTTTCATCTTTTTCCTGTCCCGTTAAATGCCAGCTATCGATCTGGAGAGCGATGCCGCTGGCTCCGGCCGCTACTTCGTTAAAACGCTGCCAGGCAATTTGGCCTTTTGAAGAGGAGTCGGGTCTCTTGGGGACTGATGGAGTGGCCGATTAGCCGGAGGTCACCTTGCAGCCCCGGCTCCGGATCCCTCGTACCGTAATTCGTTCCGCCTGGAGACAGGAGAGCCCAATGGCGCCGCATCGACCTCCACCTGCGTTTATAGCGTTGATTTGCGACACCGTTCGGTCCGTCCCTGCCGTAGCCCCTCCGTTAGCATCCTGGATGTTCACCTGGCTGCTCTGTCATTTAAAAATGAGGAGTGATTAATTTGTCAGCTTGTTGGATGTGTTTAGGGCCACCCGTTACTTCCATCGGTAAGTCCTAGTCCTCCACACCTGTCCTCAAAGCCAGAACCCATGAAGATGCCGATCTGTATGTTCATTGAATCAGTGTATCACTCTTAAAGCTTGTTAACCAAGGAGAACCAGCCATTGTGTGACGCAAACGCACTCTCAAAGCCACCTTTGTCACAGTGATGGGGAAGATGAGATGAACACCTGCAAAATCTGTGTGTGTGTATGAGAGTAATTGTATGTTTTGAATTGTTAATTTAATGTGTAACTTATGGAACTGCCTGGAAATCCTTGCCTGCCAATTTTTGTAATACTAAGTGGTATAACAATGCCTGTTCCAATGTGTCATGGGTAGAGGGGAGAGTAAATAAAACTTTGTGAGAAAAACAGCATGTGACCTCTGTTTTACACCGAATTCCTAGAAGCAGCCAGTGTGCACATAGCCTTCATACATTTATCATGTTTGAAAGCCCTTGCAGTCAGACCAGACATGGATCTCTGTCCCATAATGCAGCACGTGCTGTAAGGAGGCCTACAATACTCAAGTGAGATACTCACCAATCTGAAATTGTGCACCTCTTATGGTCGCCCCCTGCAGCACGGATCCAGAACCTCAATCTCTGGGGACTGCACCTCACACCACATATGCCACAGATGAGAAGCGGATGGCATGCGTGACAAGAAGCGACTGTCCATCATCTTGGGTTTTTAATATCTGTGAACCCGGATAAGGATCGCGAGCAGCGCCCGGCGAGCAGCGCGGAAATGAGATCTGCTGCGCTATTGTTCTCGGCGAGCCCCCGAATCGTATGTGTGGACACTTCCCGGCGCAGATGCCTGCGCTTAATCACATCTGAATCACTGTCTGCCACAGCAAGGACTTTTTAATAGAAATGCGATGATTTTGAGCAGAGCAAATAGGCAGGCAGGCCCGGGCGCATTAAGATGAGGGGGAGCGGGGCAGGGCGCAGGGGCACGGGCATGCAGCCAGGCGGCTTGCCGGGCTGAACCGCGCTACAGCACTGCGGGTTTCCAATGCTTCCTTCCTGACCTAATCAGCCACAATTAAGTTTCAGAGTTCCCAATATGCCATTTTCTGAAGCCTGGGGCGACACGTGGACCTTATGCTGGGCCACCCTTGCTGATGATCCGGTCATTCAGGGTGTCGTTTGCGGCTCGAGCGGTGAATGGAGGCTAAGCGACGGGGCCTGAAACTGAACCCAGCACTACTCGCTAGGCTAGCCAGGCCAGTGGGAGCTAATCTGTATCCCTGAGTGCTTTGGACACTGTTAGACACGGCAAATACCATGGACCAGGGGGATGCCCCCCAGCAACACCAGGAGGACAACCTAGGGCAACACCGGGGCAACACCAAATACCAGGGGGGCGAATATTGGCATGAATTTCAACAATGATCAGATTAATCAACACCATTTATATTCAATGCAGTAATTATAACAGACAAGTGAAATACGAGTTCTTGCGTCTTGTTTTATAGTTATATTCTTTCACGTATATCTAGAGGGCAGCAGATACTAAAAATGGCCCCATTTCTAGCCCAGTAACAATATTCACAGCGGCTGTGCTATAAAGGGTTGCGAACAGTCGTCTCCTGAAATATTTCTCACTCCTATTCATTTTCCCTGCCTATGGGTGGGGGAGGGGCACCCCTGTCCAGCAGTATTGTATTTTCTTTTCTTTTTTTCGCTCTTTTATTGGCGAAATTCTTCTATTTGTTCGAATTAATTCCAGCTTAATGTTTCTAGTACAGTGACAGATCCATGCATAAGCCACAGCAGCCGTATTGAGATTAACGTTGGTGGGAATTCTAAAATAGGGGGAAAGAAATCCAGGGTAAATTATAGCAATCCACCCTGTTCCATCCTTCCCTGTCCATGGGAATAAAATGTTAGAAACACTGTGAAAGACAGCTTTAGTGAAAATGTAAGCTCTAAGTCATTTTTCCCCCATTGCAGCAAGGTGGTAACCTCAGCATTTTTACCCTAAAATCATTATCCTTTAATTTAGCTTGCATTCTTTTTGTCAGAAGATGTTATTGGTTTTCCAGTATGTATCATGGAGCTTTTCCCTCCTGGCGATGCATTTTGTGTTGAGTGGTGTAATTGCCTCAGTATCCTTATATTTTAGTTTGGATGATGTGTTATATCTGTGGGGGGGGGAATCTGAGGAGAATGTCCCTCCCCCCAAAGGATGCTGCATCAGCCATTCCACACTAATGGTTGAACTGGTAGCCTTGCAGTGATTTCGGCGACAGTGGCCGTAACCCGTGGGAGTGGGGGTTCACATGACGCTCTGCGAGCCTGTGATTGGTGCTCAGCAGCATTTGTTTTGTTTTGTTTTTTTTTTGGACAACAGAGACTTGAATTTGTTTTAATTTATTTCCAGAGGCCAGCTGTCAGAGGTGAAAACAAACAGCACCCGAACCCAGCCACAGGGGAGGTTGTAGATCTGAGGGGTGATTTTCATAAAACACAACAAAGCCCACATCAAGGCTTGTATTTATCAAAAAATAAAATGGGAGGGGAAATACCAAGAAACGCTTTAAGGAAAAACCCCCAACAAATACCCACAGAATTAACAGTAAACAAAAGAACAAAAGCAAAGACAGTTCTGTGTATGGAGATAAGGTGCCCCCCCTCCTCCAGCCAGACCCCCCCATCCATCCTGGATTGGTTACTGGTTTCATCCCACTACATCGGGCTGGGGTCACTGTGGCCCCTCCCAGCCTATCAGACGCATTCCTCTCCCAGCATCCTCCTGCTGCCCCTCTGTCTACGGGCGCAGAGAAGCATGTGGTCACATGTCATTAAAAGTTTATTCGGTTCAATTAAACTGCAGGGCCATTTGCTGGCTATTACAAGGATGCAGGACAGCACTTAGAGACGACGGGGAAAGGTTTTAGTGCTAGAAACAGAAGGCAGGCAGCCGTACGTTTTCTGGGGGTATCAGCTTGTGAGAAGGTGACCCACCCGCCCTCCACTTGCTTAGTGGGGAGGACAGTGGCACACGGTAGGCCACCTTCTCCCACAGCCTGCCAGTGTGACGATTACCTTCTTACGTGGCATCGACCGCTTCGCTCCACCCGCTCCCTGCCCTCCCCCTGTCCCTCCATTATTGCCCCCTCTCCCCAGCCCCGCTCAGCTACACAGCATGCAGCCTAATTGGAAATGCTGCCGGGAGTCTAAATGTCAGCTGCTTCTACGCCGCTGCCGTTTAGCGTCCCGATAGAGGGAAAGTCTTGGGGGTGGGGGGGGGGGGGGGGGGGTGTTTTTAAATGGAGACCTGAAAAAGGGCAGGGCACCCGGGCCTGGGCAGCCCGGGGGCCCTC